>JAHRHZ010000025.1:28376110-28412832 GCA_024137785.1 Ginglymostoma cirratum | reverse complement strand
CCCCTCCCCCATTTTTGATGAAGGGTCTAGGCCCGAAACGTCAAGCTCTCCTGCTCCTATGATGCTGCTTGGCCTGCTGTGTTCATCCAGCTCTACACCTTGTTATCTCAAATTTGTAACTGTCAACCAACTAAACAACACTTCTGGCATGACCTTTATCACAATGTTCTGATCCAAGACCTCTGCCATTGTTAATGGTTTAAATTCTAAAGGAAAGGTAATGGCCTCGTGGTATTGTTGCTAGACTGTTAATCTGGACACCTAGATAATGTTCGAGGGACTGAGGATCAAATTCCACCACAGCAGAAGGTGGAATTTGAATTCAATTTTTAAAAAATCTTGAATTAAGAATTTACTGATGACGATGAAATCATTGTCGATTGCTAGAAAAACCCTTAAGGGCATTTAGTGAACCTGAAGGGAAGGAAATCTGCCATCCTTACCTGGCCTGATCTACATGTGACTCCAGACCCACTTGCCCTCTAAAATGGTCTAGCAAACCATTCAGTTGTACCAATTGCTACAAAGTCTCAAAGAAATGAAACCAGACATTGACCTCGGCACTGGAAAAGACAATAACAGAAATAGCCCTGTCAATCCTGCAAAGTCCTCTTCACTAACATTTGAGGGCTAGTGCCCAAAACAGCTGTCTTACAGACTAGTCAAGCAACAGTCAATGACCCAGACACCACCATCACCATGCCTGGATATGATCCAGCAGAGGCCTGGATATGATCCAGCAGAGGTCTGGAGTGAGTTGTCCTGGGAGCCCTCGACATTGACTCCGAACCCCATGAATTCCCAGGGCTTCAGGTTAAACATGGGCAAGGAAGTCTCTGATTACTACATACCGTCCTCCCTTTGTTAGGTTTGTTTTTGGAGACCCTCACGGACTTGATGCAATATCAAGACACTGACCTGTTTAGAAAAACATAAATCCTTTATTACAAAGCAAGTACAAGCTGTGGAGGATCACTGTACTCAACCCGGCACAGAGTGCAGAGTCTCGTAAACGATTCTCCCCGAGCAGCGGACAGTCCCTGCTTTTTATGCCTTATCGAGTGCATAGTACATAAAGCAATTTTACATCTCACAATGGCATGTTACATGAAACAATCACTACATCGGACAATGACAGGATAACACAAACAATTACTACATCGAAAACATGAAGAAAGCAGAATACAGTATCGATTTTTAGCAAAGAGACTGCTAACGGCAGGAAGCGATTTCAAGTTTCCAAAGTGACAGAATGTAACTTCAAGCTTCCGAAGTGTCTGGCTTGAACAAAGGTCAGTGTTCTGGCCCCTTTATCAGAAATAGAAGTTACATTCTTTACAGGATTTCAGAAGTCTCACACCTCTACAAACATTGCCACCTAATCTTATTTGAGACAGCTTCCACAGACCCCTGTGCAGGAAAATAAAAATTTACAAAGTTTATACCTAATTCTATTCAGGCAGGAAGCTTAAGGCAGTGTCTTTTCTACTTATGTATAGGAAGATAAGGATTTACAAAGTTTTACACCTAATTCTAGTTGGGCAGGACATTTTAAGGCAGTGCCTGCATACCTCTGTGTAAGCAGATAAAGAGCATTAATTTATAGAGAATATAGAAATCAATGGGATGTTATCCCAATAACATCTCACCTTGGCTGACGAATCAGTACTCCTCCACGTTGAACCCAACACTTGGAGGGAACTCTGAGGATGGCAAGGGCACAAAATGTACTCTGGGTGGTGGATTTCAATGTCCACCACCAAGAGTGGCCTGGCAGCAGCACAACTGATCGAGTTGGTTGGGCCCCAAAGGACGTAGCTGCTACACTGTGTTTGTGGCAGGTGGTGAGGGAACCAACAAGAGGGCAAAACATACTTGACCTCAACCTTACCAATCTGCCAGCTGCAGTTGTATCTGGCCATGACAGTATTGGTAAGAGCGACCACCGTACAGTCCTCGTAGAGACGAAGTCCCGCCTACACATTGAGAATAACCTCTATTGTGTTTGTGGCACTATCACCATGCTAAATGGGATAGACAAACAGATCTAGCAACTCAAGACTGTGCATCCATGAGGCGCTGTGGGCCATCAACAGCAGCAGAGTTATATTCCAGCACAATCTGTAACCTCGTGGCCTGGCCTGGCCTGGCCACTTAACCATTACCATCAAGCCAGGAGGCCAACCCTGGCTCAATGGAGAGTACAGGAGAGTATACCAGGAGCGGCACCAGGCATACCTGAAGATGAGGTATCAACCTGGTGAAGCCACCAAACAAGACCACTTGCACACCACACAGCATAAGCAGCAAGCGATAGACAGAGCTAAGTGATCCCACAACCAATGGATCAGATCTAAGCTCTGCAGTCCTGCCACATCCAGTCGTGAATGGTGGTGGACAACTGAACAACTCACTGGAGGAGGAGGCTCCATAAATATCGCCGTCCTCAATGATGGAAGAGCCATCAGTGCAAAAGATAAGGTTGAAGCTTTTGCTGCAGTCTTCAGCCAGAAGTGCCAACTGGGCAATCCATCTTGGCCTCCTCCAGTGGTCCCCAGCATTACAGATACCAGTCTTCAGACAATTCGATTCACTCCACGTGATATCAAGAAACAAGAAAGATTAGAGGCTCTGGATACTGCAAAATCTATGGGCCCTGACAACATTCCGACAATACTACTGAAGACTTGTGCTCGAGAACTTGCCGCTTCCCTAGCCAAGCTGTTCCAGTACAGTTACAACACTGGTACTTAACCGACAATATGGAAAACTGCCCAAGTATGCCCTGTACATAAAAGACGGGGTAATTCCAACCCTGCAATTACTGCCCCATCAGTTTACTCTCGGTCATCTGTAAAGTGATGGAAGGCGTCATTGACAGTGCTATCAAGCAGCACCTGCTCAGCAATAACCTGCTCAGTGACGCCCGGTTTGGGTTCCCCAGGGTCACTCAGCTCCTGATCTCATTACAGCCTTGGTTCAAACATGAACAAAAGAGCTGAATTCCAGAGGCGAGGTGAGAGTGACAGCCCTTGATATCAAGGCTGCTTTTGACCGAGTGTGGCATCAAAGAGCCCTAACGAAACTGGAATCAATGGGTATCGGGGGCAAACTCTCCGGTGGTTGGAGTCATACCTGACACATAGGAAGAAGGTCACGGTTGTTGGAGGTCAGTCATCTCAGGTCCAGGACATCTCTGCAGGAGTTCCTCACGGTAGTGTCCTCGGCCCAAACATCTTTGGCTGCTTCATCAATGACCTTCCCTCCACCATAAGGTCTGAAGTGGGGAATGTTTGCCGATGAATGCACAATGTTCAGCACCTTTTGTGACTCCTCAGATATTGAAGCAGTCCATGTTCAAATACCACAAGCACTGGACAATATCCAGGCCTGTGCTGACAAGTGGCAAGTAACATTAGCAGCATACAAATGGCAGGCTATGACCATCACCGATAAGAGACAATCTAACCACCACCCCTTGACATTCAATGGTGTTGCCATCACTGAATCCCCCTCTATCAACAACCGGGGGTTACCATTGAGCAGAAATGCAATTTGACACACCACATAAATGCAGCGGCTACAAGAGCAGGCCAGAAGCTAGGAATACTGCTGCGAGTAACTCGCCTCCTGACTCATGGAAGCCTGTCCACCATCTACAAGAATCAAGTGAAGAGTATGATGGAATACTCCCCACTTTCTTGGTTGGGTGCAGCTCCAACAACACTGAGGACAAAGCAGCCCGTTTGATTGACACAGCATCCACAAGCATCCACTCCCTCCACTACCGACGCTCAGGAGCAGCAGTGTGTACTATCTGCAAGATGCACTGCAGAAATTCACAAAGATCCTCAGACAGCACCTTCCAAACCCATGACCATCTAGAAGGACAAGGGCTGCAGATATATGGGAACGCCAGCACATTCAAGTTCCCCCTCCAAGCACTAACCATCCTGATTTGGAAATATATTGTCATTCCTTCCCTGTTGCTGGGTCAAAACCCTGGAATTCCATCCCTAAGGGCATTGTGGGTCAACCCACAGCAGGTGGACTTCAGCAGTTCAAGAAGGCAGCTCACCACTACCTTCTCAATGGCAACTAGGGACGGGCAATAAATACTGGCCAGCCAGTCACACTCACATCCCACAAAATAAATTTTAAAAGATGAGAGAAGTCAAATAATTCACACAACCTGAATTCATTTAGCACATTTAATGTAAAAACACTCAAAAAAGTGTCTTTAACAATGGAAATAGAGAACCGGGCAGTAAAATTTGGAGGGGCAAATTGGTAAGGATGCCTGAAATAATTAGAGTGAAAATAGGTTTTGAATAGATTTACTCATAAATGTTGCAAGAGAAATGCAGAATCACAGAATTTTTACAGTGCAGGAGGAGGCCATTCAGCTCATTCTGCCTGCATCAGCTTGTTAAATAAACCTCACTATCTACAGCCAAACTCCTGGCTTTCCCCCTTACCCTTGCAAATTATTTTTATCCGAATAATCATCGAATGCTTTCTTGAACAACTCAGTTAAACCTGCTCCATCATGCCTCCAGGCATTCCAGATCCTAACTACCCACTGAGTGAAAGCATCACATCACCCTTGCTTCTTTTATTTATTGAGTCATAGACGCATACATCACAGAAACAAATCCTTCAGTCCAACTCATCCATGCCAACCAGATTTGTCAAACCAAACAATCCCCTTTTGCCTGCATTTGGCCCATATCTCTCCAAACCTTTCCTCTCATGTACCTGTCCAAAATGTCATTTAAATGTTATAATTGTACCTGCCTCTATCATTTCCCCTGGAAATTTGTTTCACATACACACCACCCTCTGTCTGAAAAAAACTGCTCCTCAGGTCCCTTTTAAATCTTTCCCCATCTCATCTTAAACCTATTCCCTCTAGTTTTGGACTCCTTGCATGCTACCTTTTGCTGATTAACCTGCATTTGTCCAAGTGACTATTAGTTTTGTCTCAAATTATCATTTTTTAAAGTCTATGCCCTTGCATCCTTGTTCATTTTACGAACGGGAACAATTTCTCCCTGTCTACTCTGTCCAGCCCGCTTATGATTTTGAAAACTTTTATCAGATCTCCTGTTGGCCCGCCTGAACACAAAGTGACTCTTAGGTGAGGAATTGCAGAGAACAGAGCTGAAGCCAATGAAGGCTCAACCACCAGTAAATGGCAAAAGAAATGGAGGTGCACAACATGCCAGCATCAGATAACCAAAAGTTGCAGGAGGGGACAAAAAAATTCCAATAAATTTCAGAGATTTTAGCAGAATATTCATGGAAAGGTCTTAAGAAAAGGAGTTCTAAGTTGTGGTGGAGGTGGGTGTGGTGCCAAGGAACTAGCATTGGTGAGTGCAAATACAGGTGACGGATAGTCAGGGTGCAGATTTATGTTTATAGGCATTTATGGATAGTGAAGGATGGGATGAGACCACTGAGTACATCAGAGTAACTAATTGAAAATGGTGATAACACCATGTGATGTTTGGAGTTCCAATAGGTGCAGGTGGAAATAAGAGGCATCAGAGAAGCATATGATATGGGGTTTGAGTTTCATCTCTGACCCATTTAGGATACCAAAGCTTTGCTTGGCCTGGTTGAGTATGAGCTTGTGGCTAAGACAGGAACTAATTTGGTGATTTTGTCTTAAATTGTACAGTAAGGTATAAAGATGACAGTGTTTGCCATCTGAATGGTCAATTAAAAGAAGTTGAGGCACATCATGACTTGTTATATGAGTGTTTGGCAGCCCAGCAATGTATAGTGTGGTCTTACACTGTATTCCAATGAACAATGTCAAGTGCTGTCCCTATGGGGAGATCTGCAGCCTAGATCGGCCTTGAGGCACTATGATCTAACACAATGTGCTTTCCTGCAGCGACATGCACCTGCGTGATAATACATAAAAAGATTAGCATTTTTCACAGCCTTTTCTCAGCAGGAATTACATTCCAAGAGGTGATGCTGACTGTGTTGAAGCTCAACTTCATGCACACGCACAGTTTCGTTTTCTCAGTTGATTACCATCGAGGGAGTTTTGTGTTGTGCTTTGGAACAAAGCTCATGTCCATTTAGTATTTTACTCATCAAACTAATCTGGTGTTTTGCTTATGCCATAATAGATACCAATCCTTTGTGGAATATTGAAACTGTAATTTGCAACGATATCTTGAATTTCAATTACTACTTACAAAATGTAATTTTAATCTTACTGTTGATTTTCTGTTATTTAGTAGCTCCATGGTTTTGCTCTTCATCTAGATTTTTCAGTTGGAATCTTCAGTGTATTTCCAAACAAACTCCAAGCATCGAGGAGCTTTATAGTTCTTCCTGTGAAATGTTATTGTTCTCAAGATAGAATGAATAATCCGTTACAAGGAAGCACATCATCCTGGTCCTGCATGAAATTGATTGAACTTACTCATGAAAAACCACTGCTGACTTCCAAACCAGTTCCCCTTGAATCGGGCTCCAGTGTCCCATTGCTAAATTTATAGCTAACAGCAAACAAGATCATCTGAAGAGAAGTCAAACACTCCATTGTAATAGGTACTGCATCTGTTGTATAGACTTTGAATGTTTCAGCAATTGAACTGTTAGTTGAAAGTCAATTTTGAGAAAAGCTTCTGAAACTCAAGAAAGCCCTTAATCCCAAAAGTGGTGAAAATGAAACAGAATTTTAAGTTCATAACTACAAAATATAAAACAAAATCCCAAGGCATTAGCCTTATTGGGATGGAAGCTACGATGGCATGGAATAAAAATTATGAAAAGTCATTAATTTGTAACCACTTGATTTTTTTGTGTCAAATTGTTGAACAGAATTATAATAAGATCCTTCTAAAAAGGACATTCATTTATCTAGATTTATTCAATTTTCATATTTAGATTAATTACCCAACTTGAATGTAACCTGTAAAAGTCCAGGCAAATGTTTGAATGAATAAACAAGTAATGTGATACAATTGTATAAATAACATAAGGCCTTAATTGCCTTGGTGCAGCATTGTTCAGGATAATTTTTTTTGTTTTTTTTTAGAAATGTAGCTATTTTAGGTTATCAGACTGAAAATGCATTTAGTTATGAATGAGTTGGTAAGACAAGATTCCATTCCGAACAAACTCTGCGAATATCCAAAGGCACTTGTTGTAAAAGGTAATGATTCTGGACATGATAATGATGGAGACTACATTAGGTTCCACCTAATGATGTCATACACTCTTGGCTAGGCAATAAGGAGTCCATCTCAAGAACCCGATGGAGTCAGAAACGACATCTCAAACTCCCGGTGGTTTTGGCAAATTTGTCCAACTAAAGTATGTAAGTTGTGTAATTGTTTTCAACCAATAAACTGCATCTCAATGTTAAGACGAGTTCCTCTTCTTGTTAAGACTCATTAGTAGGTTGCCTTCTTCCACAGTCCCAATTTGGCTCTTAAACCTGGTAGAGAAAGGAGAATTGATGGCAGCACACTATCCTAACCATTAGCTGGTAATTGTTGTTTCCATAGTATGACACATTATACTTCAGTACTCCTATTCTATAGAGTAATACAGCAAGGAAACAGACCCTTTGGCTCCAAAAAAAACCAAACTCCCCAGATGGGACTTGAATCCATAATCCCTGGTTTAAGAGGCTAGTGCCTTATTCATTTAGCCATGGGGATGAGGATTAAATTATCTGAGACATTGAAAGTATAATTCCTGAGCAGATCTGAATGATAAATCATATACTGTCCAATCTCCAAATTGTTTCTGTAAGATATATTTCACTTTTATACCTCTAGCTCCTTTATGCACTACACTTCATTGTGAAGCACCTAGACAGTCAGCCAAATTTGGGCAGTTCACCCGAAAGCGCTATGCCTCGCCCATAGTGGTTATGGATGGTGCATAACCATTTTGTATCAATGACCACATCAGACTGGCTGTTTGTAATACACATCAGTTTTGAGCACAAAAGGTAGTGTTTGAAGTGAGGACCCATTGCTGTATCTCACAAGTTTGGTTGTGAATATTGGTGTTTAAGGAGTACTAGCTGCAGAGCAGAACATGTTGGCCAAAGAACTTTGGCTCAGCTGCAGTTTACAAAGCACCAAAGTTGGAAGACAATTCAGGTAAATGCTGAAATAATTGAGCCTGGAATACTGGAATGCTTTCAGCATTTCAATAGCAGATATACTGAGGGAAGAACCATATAGGTGGCATTTGAAATTTAGAGGATGTGGAATCCAAAGCTCAGCTCGGGGACAACTAGGACACAGAACTCAAAAACAATCTGTGCACCCTGAAAGAGTAGCCACAGAAGGATATTGAACCAGTAACAGAGGTACAGAGTCTGTGACAAGTGAATGAATCATGCCAATCTGTGTGACGAAGAAATATACGGAATATATATTTTAAAATGTTGTTCAGGATGAGGGTGAAGGAGACAGGAAAGCAAGTTAATGGAGACAGTGGACAGTGAATAAAATAAAATGATGTGTTTTCTATCCTCCCGGATACTTCTGGAGTCCTGAGCAGATTTGGTAAAGGTTAGAGAGATGTCGGAGTGCTTGACACAGTCCAACTGACACAGTCCAACTGGTGCTGCTTTATTGCAAAACTAATCGATGCCTATACTACTTGACTTTGATGGACTGAAAATTGGGACCAGACAAGGGGAATGCACAGGATGGGATAAGATTTTACTGAGGACAACAGCACGGATGTGTGGAGTTGCTTGAACAATTTAAAATCCGCTGAGATAGTGTGGCTTCCTGCATGTTAACCCAGGTGCTAAAAGCAATATTCTGAATAATTTACACTTTCTTTTACAGATTATACCTTTCAGAGAAGGCTTCAAACTGGGGCTTTATGAACAGTTATCAAATAAGTAGATGATCTCATTATGCTAGTTTTCACAGTGAGAATCAAAGACATAAAACTTCAGCAAATATGAAATAGCTAGTTTTTCACTAAACATCTCGAAAGCATATTATATTAAAAGCTCTGACAAATTCAGCAGTGGTTATCTAGAACTTCCTTCTTCTTTGAAATATTATTACCTGTCAATCATTCAAATTTTCAGGGAAAGCAGTATGTATGTTATAATGACTGATGGAAATAGATGGGGTAAAGAACATATACTTAAAGCGAGATAACAAGGTGTGGAGCTGGATGAACACAGCAGGCCAAGCAGCATCATAAAGCAGGAAAGCTTGACGTTTCGGGCCTAGACCCTTCATCAGAAATGGTGGAGGGGAAGAGGGTTCTGAAATAAATAGGGAGAGAGGGTGAGGCGGATAGAAGATGGATAGAGGAGAGGATAGGTGGAGAGGAGGCAGACAAGTCGAAGAGGCGGGGATGGAGCCAGTACATGTGAGTGTAGGTGGGTGGGTAGGAAGGAGATAGGTCAGTCCAGGGAGGATGGACAGGTCAAGGGGGCGGGATGAGGTTAGTAGATAGGAGATGTGGGTGGGGCTTGAGGTGGGAGGAGAGGATAGGTGGAGAGGAGGCAGACAAGTCAAAGAGGCGGGGATGGAGCCAGTAAAGGTGAGTGCAGGTGGGGAGGTAGGGAGGAGATAGGTCAGTCCAGGGAGGACGGACAGGTCAAGGGGGCGCGGGCGCAACTCCGCCCACCGGCGACGCAACTCTGCCCACAGCAGATGCCGTTGCAACCCCGCCCAGTGCCGACGCTGACGCAACTCTGCCCACAGCCGACGGCGACAATGCTCCGCCCACTGCCTCCACAGCCAGCAGCTCCAGAAGAGACAGCAACACTGAGCCCTGCCGAGTCTTCACCACCCCCCCAGACCTCCCCCTGACTGTGGACGAACGGTCAGTCCTCAGTAAAGGGCTCACCTTTGTCCCCCTCCACCCACATATCAATGAATACCGCTCACACTTGGACATTGAGCAGTTTTTCCACCGCCTCCGCCTCCACACTTACTTCTTCAACCGTGAACCTAACCCTCCATCTACTGACCCCTTCTCCCGCCTCCAACATAAGCCTTCCTCCTGGACACCACCCCAAGGCCGCCTACCCTCTCTCGACTTCTTCATCTCCAACTGCTGTCGAGACATCAATCGCCTCAACCTCTCTACCCCTCTCAAACACTCCAACCTCTCCCCTGCAGAACGTGCAGCCTTCCGCTCCCTCTGCTCCAATCCCAACCTCACCATAAAACCCGCAGACAAGGGAGGCGCAGTTGTAGTATGGCGCACTGATCTCTACATCGCTGAGGCCAGGCGCCAACTCTCCGACACCTCCTCCGACCGCCCACTGGATCATGACCCCACCCCCTAGCACCAAACCATCATCTCCCAAACCATCCACAACCTCATCACCTCAGGTGACCTCCCACCCACCGCCTCCAACCTCATTGTTCCCCAAACCCGCACCGCCTGCTTCTATTTCCTTCCCAAAATCCACAAACCTGAATGCTCTGGTTGACCCATTGTCTCCGCCTGCTCCTGCCCCACCGAACTCATCTCCACCTACCTTGACTCCATTTTCACCCCCTTGGTCCAGGAACTCCCTACCTACGTCCGTGACACCACCCACGCCCTCCACCTCCTCCAGAACTTCCAATTCCCCGGTCCCCAACACCTCATTTTTACTATGGACATCCAGTCCCTATACACCCGTATTCCCCATGCAGATGGCCTAAAGGCCCTCCACTTCTTCCTGTCCCACAGACCTGACCAATCCCCCTCCACTGACACCCTCATCTGCTTAGCCAAACTCATCCTCACCCTCAACAACTTCTCTTTCAATTCCTCCCACTTCCTACAGACAAAGGGGGTGGCCATGGGTACCCGCAAGGGCTCAAGCTATGCCTGCCTCTTTGTAGGTTACGTGGAACAATCCCTCTTCCATACCTACACTGGCCCTAAACCCCACCTCTTCCTCCATTACATTGGTGACTGTATCGGCGCCGCCTCGTGCTCCCATGAGGAGCTCAAACAGTTCATCCACTTCACCAACATGTTCCACCCCAACCTTAAGTTCACCTGGACCATGTCTAACACCTCTGTCTCCTTCCTGGACCTCTCTGTCTCCATCTCGGGTAACCACGTAGAAACTGATATCCATTTCAAGCCCACCGACTCCCACAGCTACCGAGAATACACCTCCTCCCACCCACCTTCCTGCAAAAATGCCATCCCCTTTTCCCAATTCCTTCGCCTCCGCAGCATCTGCTCCCAGGATGAGGCATTCCACTCCCGCACATCTCAGATGTCCTCATTCTTCAAGGACCGCAACATCCCCCCGCAGTGGTCGAGAACATCCTCGACCGTGTCTCCTGCTTTCCCGCAACTCATCCCTCACACCCCGTCCTCGCAATAACAACCAAAAAAGAATCCCCCTCGTCCTCACGTACCACCCCACCAACCTCTGGATCCAACGCATCATCCTCCAAAACTTCCGCTATCTACAATCTGACCCCACCACCAAAGACATTTTTCCCTCCCCACCCTTATCTGCTTTCCGGAGGGACCACTCCCTCTGCGACTCCCTTGTCCGCTCCACACTCCCCTCCAGCCCCACCACACCCGGCACTTTTCCCTGCAACCGCAGGAAGTGCTACACCTGCCCCCACACCTCCTCCGTCATCCCAATCCCAGGCCCCAAGAAGACTTTCCACATCAAGCAGATGTTCACCTGCACATCTGCCAATGTGGTATACTGCATCCGCTGTACCCGTTGTGGCTACCCCTACATCGGGGAAACCAAGCTGAGGCTTGGGGACCACTTTGCAGAACACCTGCGCTCAGTTCGCAACAAACAAGTGCACCTCCCAGTCACAAACCATTTCAACTCCCCCTCCCATTCCTCAGACGACATGTCCATCCTGGGCCTCCTGCAGTGCCACAATGATGCCACCCGAAGTCTGCAGGAACAGCAACTCATATTCAGCCTGGGAACCCTGCAGCCCAATGGTATCAATGTGGATTTCACAAGCTTCAAAATCTCCCCTCCCCCAACCACATCCCAAAACCAGCCCAGCTCATCCCCGCCTCCCTAACCTGTTTTTCCTCTCACCTATCCCCTCCTCCCACCTCAAGGCCCACCCCCCTCGCCTATCTACTAACCTCATCCCGCCCCCTTGACCTGTCCATCCTCCCTGGACTGACCTATCTCCTCCTTACCCCCCACCTACACTCAGCTTTACTGGCTCCATCCCCGCCTCTTTGACTTGTCTGCCTCCTCTCCACCTATCCTCTCCTCCATCCATCTTCTATCCGCCTCCCCCTCTCTCCCTATTTATTTCAGAACCCTCTTCCCCTCCACCATTTCTGATGAAGGGTCTAGGCCCGAAACGTCATGCCTTCCTGCTCCTATGATGCTGCTTGGCCTGCTGTGTTCATCCAGCTCCACACCTTGTTATCTCGGATTCTCCAGCATCTGCAGTTCCTATTATCTCTCATATACTTCAAGCGGTCAACTTTCAACAACGCAGCTTTTATTTCTCAATTCGTGCTGTTGTAGTTTGGACTCTGAGACAATTAACTCCATGAGAAACAATAAGAATTCCATGCAATCAGGAAGAGTAGGTAATTTGTTTTATACACTGAGAACACAAGCATCTAACAAGATCATTGCAAAAATCCTTGACAGCTACATTTGAGTTAGGAGCAGTCAATTAAACTTTGAAAAAAGTTTTAGGAAATGCATTGCTTTATATCTGTAGCATAAAATTTTCATTTTAGCAATTTAAGCTTCATAAGCTGCTTATTAAAAGTTGTCACTAAGAGTGAGATACTCTCAGTTCTCTGCTTTGCTTTAGACTATTATAAGTGAATGGAGAAACAGGCTAAGCTAAGCTCGTGAAGGGTCATGAGACACAATTGCATTTCAAAGGTTTGCTTCTTCGGCTTATCTTCTAAGTATTTGATAACATTTTTATTACTCATTAACAACTTTCAAAAGGAGCAGAGCAGAGGTTTTCTGGTAGGTTCAGATGCATTGTTCTCAACTTTCTTCAAAGAGAATTTAAAACTTTTAACTCCCTGAATATTCCTAGAATATTAAACTTCCTCTGGTCTTATTCTGGATCAAGATTAAAAGAGAAAATGTAATCAATATTGAATTGTCTTAGTTAACTCTTTTATCGCTAATTTTTCCTGTTACACAAATTAAACCTTTCTCTTCTGTAGAATTTAAAAGGTTAAGGGCTGATCTGATCAATATTAATAGGAAAAGATAATGTAGATAAAAAAAAATGTCCCCTGTTGGGGATACTAGAACTAGGGAGCATAGTTTGACAATTAGGATGAGAATATTTGGAAAAGCAGAGTTTGATAAGAAATAGTCAGCATGGCTTTGTGAGGGGCAGGTCAGGCATCATAAGCCTTAATGAATTCTTTGAGGATGTGACAAAACACATCGATGAAGGTAGAGCAGTGGATGTGGTGTATATGGATTTTAGCAAGGCATTTGATAAGGTTCCACATGGTACGCTCATTCAGAAAGTAAGGAGGCATGGGATTCAGGGAAATTTGGCTGTCTGGGTACAGAATTGGCTGTCCAATAGAAGACAGAGGGTGGTAGTAGATGGAATGTTTCAGCCTGGAGCTCAGTGACCAGTGGTGTTCCGCAGGGATCATTTCTGGGACCTCTGCTCCTTGCGATCTTTATAAATGACTTGGATGAGGAAGTGGAAGGGTGGCTTAGTAAGTTTGCCGATGACACGAAGGTTGGTGGAGTTGCAGACAGCATAGAGGGCTGTTGTAGGTTGCAATGGGGCACTGACAGGATACAGAGCTGGGCAAAGAAGTGGCAGATGGAATTCAACCCAGACAAATGTGAAGGTCAAACTTGAATGCAGAATACAGGGTTAATGGAAGGATTCTCGGCAGTGTGGAGGAACAGAGGGATCTTGGGGTCCACGTCCATAGATCCATCAAAGTTGCAACTCAAGTTGATAGGGTTGTAAAGAAGGCGTATGGTGTGTTGGCTTTCATTGGCAGGAGAATTGAGTTTAAGAGCCGTGAGGTTATGCTGCAGCTCTATAAAACTTTAGTTAGACCACACTTGGAATATTGTGTTCAGTTCTGGTCACCTCATTATAGGAAGGATGTGGAAGCTTTAAGGAGGGTGCAGAAGAGATCTACCAGGATGCTGCCTGGACTGGAGGGCAGGTCTTATGAGGAAAGGTTGAGGGAGCTAGGGCTTTTTCTCATTGGAGCAAAGAAGGATGAGAGGTGATTTGGTAGAGGTGTACAAGATGATGAGAGGCATAGTTAGACTGGATAGTCAGAGACTTTTTCCCAGGGTGAAAATGACTATTACAAGGGCGCATAATTTTAAGGTGATTGGAGGAATGTATAGGGGAGATGTCAGGGGTAGGTTTTTCACACAGAGAATGGGGGTGCGTGGAATGTGCTGCCGGCAGTGGTAGTGGAGTCAGATACTTTAGAGACTTTTAAGCAACTCTTGGATAGGCACATGGAGGATAGTAAAACGTAGGTTATGCAGGGTAGATTGATCTTAGTCGGATAATAGGTGGGCACAACATTGTGGGCCGAAGGTCCTGTACTGTTCTATGTTCTATGTTCTATACATTTGTACCTAAGATGGTGCCAGGAACGGCGGGGCTTTTGTACACTTTTCACTGTCCCCTTTATTTCTGTACTTGAGTACACATGACAGTAAAACCTCATTCTAATTTTAATCAGCAGGAGTGTTGCTTGTTTGTGTTTGATCTGATGCTGTTGGAGTTTGTAATGTCACGTGCCAATGTTTAAAACTCCAGGTGTAAATCCTTCCTGACTGTGTATTCCTATGCTGTCATTAGGAATGGTGATAGTGGTATCTGGGACCTTGTCTATAGATTATGTCTCTGTCAGGATGACTATCAGGTTGTTGCTTGACTAGTCTGTGAGACACCTCTTCCAATTCTGGCACAACTCCCCCTATGTTAGTAAGGTGTACTTTACAAGGATGACAGGGCTGTGTACCATTCTAATTTTCTGGTGTCTTGTTCAATGCGGAGTAGTCCATCCATTTTCATTCCTTTTATCAGACTGTTTGATACAACTGAATGTTTTGCTAGGTCATTTCAGAGAGAATTTAAAAGCATTTAAAATATTGTTCTGCATCTGCAGTTAAATTCCGGACAAATCAGGAGAGAGTTGGTAGATTTTCCTTCCCTTCTCAAAATACATTAAGTGTACAAGATGCGGTTTCACAAACAATTCACAATGTTTCATAGTCATTGTTATACAATCTTTACATTCAAGATTTATTTATTTTATTCAAATTTCACCATCTGCTGTGAGGGATTTGAACCCACGTCCCCAGATAGTTAGTCTGGGTCTCCGAATTAATAGTGACAAAGCCACTCTGCTACTCCCTCCCACTTTTATTCCATCTGATTGTACGCTGCAACACAAATATCATTCTTAAAATCGGATACTCTGGCTCCAGTTTTCATCCCTGTTTTTGGATGAGATTTGGGCGGTAAAACTGTACAATCAACTTCTGTGCAAGAACTTATTGCTCCATTTGTGCTGGAAACCATTTTAATAGTTAATTAAGTGTCTTATCGGAAACAAGCAGATGTCTCATTATGAAATGCAAATTGGGATCTATTGCTATTCGTAGAACACTGATAATATCATTCATGCACTACCAGACAGTGTACCTGTATGTCTGCTCTACCCAGTAGCAATGGATTTGAAGTGGCCTTCAAAGCACCATTGGAACTGCCTCTAACAAGAGAACAAATAGGTTTTAAAGTTTTTTTTTGTTGGTAATCCTTCATTATTCTTACACTTAAATGTGTCTCTGCCTCTGCAGAATAATTATCTCATGCAGTAGTGAGAAAAGCCAAAGATGAATTTTACATTACATTTCAGAAAATATTATTCAATATTGAGTGCTAAAAACTAGTAGGTGCTGATAGTAAACTTAAAACAATTCCCCATTTGCAACCTTTCAGCTTTACTGCATGCCCCTTGTTGCATCCTATTCATTTTATATAGCAGCAGAATTTCCTGTGGTCTGGTTCATGATGTCCTTTAAGTGCAATGCAACATGGCATTAAAGGAACAAACAGCTTTGCGATTGGCCCTGATATCTGGCAGCACTAGGCTTGGGGCTTAACAGAATCCAAATTAAATCTTGAAAATCAGGTGATATATTTACAGAGACTCAGTGAAGACAGCACAGGAACATTAGAGCAGATTCTGAGATCCAAGTTAATTTGGAAAGAAAACTGTGTGAGGAAGTGATGGGGGAAGTAAAATGCTGGGAATGTGGTCTATGTTTGTGTATTGGGAGAGGATCCTGTGATTGAGGAGCGTAGAAAGTTTAAAAGAGGAAAACTTGGTCTTCAGTATCATTGACAAAATGGGTTTAATTCATTAGGAGAGCAGATTTTGGGGCTTTGAGGGTACTTGCATTTGGCAATAATGTGGGAGTGCCAGGGTAATATGGAGAAGGGTGTCATCAAGATTTAATAGCTTTCAGCAAAGCTATTGTTAAGCCTGAAATCAAGAACTGATCCTCAGTGTTCCAAGATGATGAAACCTCTCTTCCCATCACATCTTGCACAGATTTCTTGCCAAGTGAACTACCAGGCATCAACCCAACATGTGTTTCAGCCAATCAGGCTCCGCTAACCTGTTACTTACAGTATTCACCAGGTACCCTATAACTGGAGCAGCCAGTTCCTGTTTTTACTTTTTAAAAATAAGTATAAATTCTGTACTTCTTATAATTAATAAAGGTAAAATCATGGGCTGGAGTTGTGCAGTCTCCCGAATTAGTCATTCACCTTATGCCTGGAATGCAAATGAATAAAAAGTGCACTACTAGTTTCCTAATTCATATATAATAAAATAAAATTCCATCAACCAGTTGCCTGATAAGCTGCTTAAACGTTCATGCAGTTTCCAAGTGCTTGTTCTTAAATTTCAAAATGATCTGGAAGAGAGAATTTTTAAAATTATATTTTCAGGATCAATAAGCAGCAAACGATACTCTCCACACATTCTTTACTTCCTCTTTCTAACCATCAAGAAATAGGACAAAAGTGCAAGCGATTGCTGTTTACAGGGTCTGTTATTAATAACATGCTAATGTGAAATAGTAAACCACAGTTACATTCAAAATCTATGGAAGTAAGCAATAAAACCTGTCAAAGAGGGCTCTTGTGGTGCGGTGGAAGTGTTCCTGTCGCAAAGCTAGAAGGCCTGAGTTCAAGTCCCATCTTTCCCAGAGGTGTATAAAACAATACTGAATAGGGTGATTAAAAATATTACAAAAAACCATGACATTTTCACAGAGTGAAGAGACAAAAATCCTTCGACGATTTTGCCGATGCAACATTAGCATGTAGAGTTCTGACAGATGCAGCTAAAAATCTCTTCCATTGTTGATATAAAAATATTAAATTGCAACTCAGTCTTTTGAGACAAATTGAAGCTCGTGAAAAAATGTCTTGAGGCAAAATGAAAATCTTGATGTTATGGAAAAAAATTAATTAAATTTAATATTATTGTGAAATGAGTATTTTTTTCAATCTGCTTTGTTTTTCAACAGTAGAAATTACAGCTGCTAACGAAGCTACAATAAGGTTAGAACTAATGCGTGCTAAAAAGCAGAAGTAATATGCAATAGACAGAGTGAAGAGTTCCAATAACCAATGGATCACATCAAAGCTCTGTAGTCCTGCCACATCAGAAGTGAATGGTAGTGAGTAATTAACAACCTAATTGCAGAAGGAAAGTCCACAAATATCCTCATCATCTAAGATAGGGAGCCCAACACATCAATGCAAAATATGCGATAAAAGAAATGTTGAGTAGATGAACTATCTCAGCTTCCTCCTGATGCCCCAGCAGAATAGATGCCAGTAGGCATTTAATTTGTTACACGCCACATGATTGCATGAAATGGTTGAAGGTACTGGATACTGAACAGGCTACATCCCATCTGTAGTATGGTAGACATGTGCTCCAGAACTCCTTGCTGTTCCAATATGGCTACAACACTTGGTATCTATCAAACAATGTGGAAGATTGTCAGGCATGATCTTGTCCACAAAACAAACATGACAAATACCATCTGGCTGATTGGCAATATTATATTTTCAATCTTCATGAAACACATGGACAACGCCATTGACAATGTTAGCAACTATCACTTAATCAGTAATACACTGCTCACCAATGTTCAATCTGAGTTTCATAAGATTCAGTCAGCTTCAGAATTCGGTACAGTATTGGTTAAAGCATGGTTCAAAAGATGAAGTTCCAGAGATGAAGTGACAGTGACAGAACACTGATATCAAGTAAATGTTCGTTTGAATGTGGCGCTAAGAAGACTGAGCAAAATTGAAGTTATTAGAAATCAGAGAGAAAACTCTCCACTAATTAGTGTTAAGCCTAGCAAAAATGAAAATGCTCATAAATGTTGGAAGTTAATTATCTCAGCCCCAGGCCCTAGGCAGGAGTTCGTCAGGGAAGTGCCTTAGGACCAATCATCTTCAGCTGTTTTATCAATGTCTTTCTCTTCAATAAGGCCAGGAGCGGAGAAGCTTTCTGATAATTTCACAATTTTTAGCACTATTCATGACTTCTGAGATACTGAAGCAGGCTGTGTCCATATGCAACATGACCTGGACAATAATCAGGTTCAGGTTGATAATAGCAACTAACATTCAGGCCACACAACTGCAGCCAATGACTGTCACCAACTACAAACAACCTAATGATCTCTTCTTGACATCCAATAGCATTACCATTGTGGAATTCCCCACTATCAACATCTTGGGGGTACCTCTGACCAGAAACTGAACAGGTGTAGCCACATACTGGCTACAAGAGAAGTTCACAGGCTAAGAGTTCAATGATGAGCAGCTCTCTTTCCAGCTCTCAAAGCCTATCCATTAGTTACCAGTGTCAGGAGTGTGATGATATATTATCTACTTATCAGGATGACTACTGTTGCAACAACATTCAAGAAGCTCAACACGATTCAGATCAAAGCAAGGTGCTAAATCGTCACCAATCCACTGTTGTAAACAATCATTGTCTCCATCTCTGATGCACAGAGGCAGCAACGTGTACCATTTACAAGATGCAAAACAGAAATTCAGCAAGTTTCCTTTAATTGCATCTTCCAAACCTTAGTCCAGATGCTTGGGAACACTACCACCTGCAAATTCCACTCCTATCCATACACCATCCTGAATATACTGCCAGTCCTTCACTGTCACTGTTTCAAAATCCTGGAATTTCCTTCCCAAGAGCATTACAACTGTACCTATCCATCTTGGACAGTGAGCATTCTTGACAGCACTCACCTTCTTGAGGGCATTTAGGGCAATAAATAATTGCCTAGTGACCCTCATATCCACAGAGTGAACAAAGTGTCACTGAATGCCTTGCCTGCTATGTGTACAATACATGTGATGTTGAATTGTGATAAATTGCTTGTCTCAACCATTGTTAGTGCCAAAGTATTGAAGCAAACAACCTCAGATAGTAAAAGGATTAACCTTTTTAACAATGAAAGTTTGTATTTATTTTATATTATTAGCACAATAGAATGTTCCAAAGTTCTTCACAGGAGACTTATAAAGCAAGTTTTGACACTGAAACACATTAGACCATACAAGGGCAGATGATCAAAAGGTATTTGATCATTTTGCAACCCTTATGTGAGTTAAACAGAAGTATGCTGCTGGTTTTACCTTTGATCTATTTTCTTCTTTATTGTGCTGCCAGTCTTTACAACCTCTAGCTATGATTTGCCATTTCCATGACAGTTTGTGGATGTGGAGCCATCAAGACGCCTTCAGTCCCAGTCCTTGGGGTAATTTCATTTGCAAACGGTTTCTCCTTGGCTGGTAAAATGTAATTTTCAGGGATCTGAGATGTGGAGAGCTACATAGTTTGAAGTAGATTGACTGTTATTTTGTGAAATGATACTGCATACTTCTTGGAATAAACCTACTGATGCAGTTCTGCTTGACGCATTTTTGATTTTTGTATTTTTTGGTATAATCTCACAAGTTAAATTTTGGACCATGCGCTGTGGCAGTTACGTCAATAGGATGAAAAGCAGTATTTGAGTTACCAGACAGTTGACATTATGATTCATTGTCCTGACTTTGGGAAAAAGGTGACCATCTATAAGCGTTGTGTCCAGGTCACAATGAAGGTCAAGGACAATAGCACAATGAATTATTCTCTTAATGAATAAAGATTGCTAGCAAAATCTTTTCTTTGTAAAAACACTCAATCTTTCTTTCATCTCTGTTTATTTCCGTCTTTCTGTGAGCGTTTGAACATCATATACAAAATTAATGATACGGGAACTTGAGGGCTCTGTTTGGCAGGAGTCTTGCAGCCAGATGTTTGAGGCATCTGAATTTCCATTCACATGGAAGAACTCTGTACTGAGAACTCCTATCTCTACTGATGTTTTAAATTCAGGTCATGTAACATAATCAGTTGCAGATAAAATCATAACAATTATCTTTTACTTTACTTTTGTTGTATATTACCCTCACAAAGTTTGTCGTGGTAGTATCTCCAACAGCCACAATGAAAACAACAGGGGTAGAAAAAATATAGGAACACTGCCATTTCCAAATTTCCTTTCTAATCTAAGATCATGCTGATAATATAAAAGCAAAATACTGTGGATGCTAGAAATTTGAAATAAAAACAGTGAGCACTGGAGAAGCTCAGTAGTTCTGGAAGCACCTGTGGGGAGAGAAACAGAGTTAACATTTTGAGTCCGAAGGATCTTCTTTAGAACTATTTATTCTGGTCAATCTGACTTGGAGATTTATTCATTCTTTCGTTGTCATGGGATGGGATCAAAATCCTAGAATTCCCCAATCAACAATATTAGTGCCAGATCAGCAATAATTCAAGCTGAAATTTCTCCAGCAACAACTTAAGGATATGCATTAAATGCAAATTTATCAGCATTGACCAAGCCTGAGACACACATCTTTTAAAAAATGAAGACGGATCAGCATTTGTCTGGAACATAAATTTAAAAGAATGATACGAAGATCTTCTCCTTTCAGCTGTCACAATCTAAATTTTTTTTCTGATGAAGGGTCTAGGCCCGAAACGTCAAGCTTTCCTGTTCCTATGATGCTGCTTGGCCTGCCGTGTTCATCCAGCTCCACACCTTGTTATCTCGGATTCTCCAGCATCTGCAGTACCTTTTATCTCTGATACAATGTTTAATTTAACATTGGGATGGCTGGTGTGAGCAGTGGCAATGAAGTAGACCATGTGAGCTTTACCACATAACACAACCATAGTAAACTTGCTTTGGAAATAATTGATGCAGAAACAAATTGTGAAGATGGAATTAATTCACCAAAAGAAAAGTGATACACTGGTCAAACTTAATATCTTGTGTTTGTATTATCTTTACAAAGTATCTCAGAAAATTACATAGCCATTCAATTCAGATTGGTGGGTTATGTGACTCTTTCGATATTTATTCTTTATCCTGCTACCCTTAAAAAGTTGTCTCCATAGGGTACTGTAGAATTGTTCACAAAGCTCTGGAAAACTGTCACAATAACATTGTTTTCTGAGATACCATGGCAACACCATTAGTTTTAAATAGACTGTATTTGTACAGCAAGAAAATGTTCTCTGTTTGTTGATGCAAGCTACTGACTACAATCCACTGCATCAATTTTTATGTACCTTTGATTTAATGCTTCCATTATAAAAAAAGGTGAATTTTAAGTAACTTCTGGAAATAATTGAAAGCTTTTACATTACAATGAGAAAGACTTTTCCCCTGATAAGTGTCTATTTACGCTAGATGCAAATATTCCCGTATAGCTATTTAAATAGATGGACATTAATATACCTGTTGAAGAAGAGCAGGCAGTCCTTCCAGTGATCTGACCAAAATTTATCTCAAAAGCAACATCATGAAAAACAAATTATTGACTCATTTCTTCATTTGCTTTTTTTGTTGAACACAAAAGAGCATAAAAAATAAGAGGAAGGATCGGCTGTTTAACCCGTCAAGCCTACTCCACTATTTCATATGATCATGGCTAACCCTTGACGTTGCCCTTCATGGCTAATGCTGACTCTGATCTCTCTCCCCAGATGCTGCCAGGTCTGCTGAGCTTTTCCAGCAATATTGTTTTTGGCTCTGATTTACAGCATCCACAGTTCTTTTGGTTTTCATTCTATTGTCTTTCTTCATTTAAACAATATTTTGTTGTTCTGTTCTTCCCAGGAAAGTTGATAATCTCCCATTTTTCTACTCCAGTTGCGAAGATTTTGTCCACTCACATAAAATATCTACATCCCATTGCAGACATTTCGTGTCCCCCGCACAACTTGCTTTCCCAAGTACGTTTGTATCTTTAAAAAATGTAGCCACAGTACACTTTGTGCCTTCATGTAAGTCATTAATACAGAATGTGATTAGATGAGGCAAAAGGTCTTATCCCTGGTGCTTTGCAGCATGTTCAGAACTGGATGAAAAATTGTTAATGGCTGTAATATTATTAAATCTACTCACAAGGTAAAGCTATCCAGTTTAACCTAATGGTTAGCCTAACACTTCAACCAAGAGAGATTTCAGATCATTAAAACATCTTAATCAGCATCAATGGCTATATACTGTGAAAGATCTTGTCTGAGGCATTTCCAGACTGGAAAAATTATCTCAGGCAGAGTTAAATCTTCAGGTGTAAGATAACAGAAATAAAGGGGTTTTGCCTAAGTGTGAGTTGCATCGAGTTTTTTTAGAAGGTTTCTTGTCACACCTTACCAAACTCACTTCATTATCTACATGCCCCATCCCATGGAGTCTCTCTTGTCTAATTTTAAGCTCATCTTGCCATAAGCAATTCTCGGAACAACTCGCCACACCGTGGATACTTACCGAAAGAGTAGCA
This sequence comes from Ginglymostoma cirratum, assembly GCA_024137785.1. NCBI lineage: Eukaryota > Metazoa > Chordata > Chondrichthyes > Orectolobiformes > Ginglymostomatidae > Ginglymostoma > Ginglymostoma cirratum. The sequence continues at coordinate 28,389,913 of JAHRHZ010000025.1, read as the reverse complement.
TCCCTTGAATGCACACCATCTTTAAAATGGGGTGACGCACCAGGACAAGTTTTGATAATCCGACGTTGCCCTTCATTGGCAATGTAATGGCACAGCAGCAGTGAAAGTCATGCAGCTCACAACACATAGCCAGCATAACTGACACTCCCTCACACATACAACCCTACTCTCTCACTCTAGATGCTGTTTAACTATCACTCGACAGTTTAGCTGCCTTTAGCTACATCCTGTCTCAGCAACCAACTATCAACCAGGTCCTGTTTGGCTTGTAGCCCTCAATGCAGCTAAGCCCTGTCATGCACAAGGAATGTTTTCCCCTCCTCAATGTCCTCATAAGTCAGTTCCCATTCTCTCATTTCCTCAGCATCTACCACATCAACTCATTTTCTGCTCCAGTTGTGCAGGGAACAGCATGCTAGGATGATCTGGTTCACTCCGTCCAGGCTGTAATGCTGAGCCCCTACCCCCAGATAGGTCGAAGCTGCAGAACAACACCTTCAGCAGCCTTATACCAGTGTCCTGATTGCAGCATGGGCTCTGTCTTGGTGAAGACAGAGCGACCAGTATACGGCATCAAAACGGGAGAGCAGGTGTGCTCCAACCCTCTTCGCATCCCAGTGCCTGCCCCACTAGTAGCAGCGTTTGTAGGCATCTGATTACAGCACACCTGAGTAAAGGTGGGTTAATACCTTACTGGGTCCTTAATGCTGGGGAATGACCATTACTGCCCAGTTAGATATATGAGAAGTAATTAGTCAACTTGGGAAGCCAGGCCTTCCCAAAGGAAATAGGCTGGGCTCTTGGCATCCCTCATGCTGATGAATGAAACTCTTTGACCACCATCCAAGGCTACTTGAATACATACTCAAAAATCTAAACTTCCCTTTCAGCGTATTACTGATTACTTACGATGAGACAGAAGCTCAATGCCATTAACTGCAGGTTTGAATATTGCCGTGGAATTTTCCTACAACCATCTGCTGAATTAAAGAAAGGTTTTCTCATTTTTATATAGCCTCTTTTATTTTAAATGATGATGTTTTCTAAGAATCAACATTACAATTTTTACTGAGAAGGAAACTACTGTTCTTACAGCATCATTCAATAAAGGGGGAGCCTTCAATCTAATTGTAGGATTACGTGAAGTGATTGTAGATAAGCTGCAATCAGATCTAAACTTTGAAAAGGACAAAGTATTAAAGTTAGTAGAAATAAAAGTAGAAAAGTCCAAAAGGCCAGATGGAATGCATTGCTGGATCAGGTAAGTTCAAAGTTGATGACACTTTATCATAACTTTCCAACAATATTTGGATACAGGAATTTGTACCAAATGATTAAAGCATTGTATATGTTTCATTTATTTTCAAGCAAGGCCAAGGGGATAAAACAGTTAGTCTTGCCTTTGTTGTGAGTAAACCGCTAATGTTTGTGATATTGAATGAACTTAGCGAGCATGTAGAAAGACATAGGTTAATCAGGAAGGTCAATGTAAGTTTGAAAAGAACAGGCAGAGTTGACACATTTCTTTAATCTTTTTGAGGAAATAACCAAGCATAAATAAACCGAAATGTTTATGTGTTTTCAGAAGTTATGCCCTGTGATGTTTCAAAGGAATCTTCTAAAACCCAAAGTAAATGAGAGCGTTTTGAAAGAGGGCAATGAATGGATGAATATTTCAAATAATGGCTCCCCTTCAGCCAGCAGTTTCACTGCTACAAACCTCAACATCATCGATGTGACCAAGTTCAATTTGGAAGCACAAATGGCATGTTGAAAGTTGCCTTTATCTGACCCCTAAGCACCCTCAGTCTGCATGCATAACAAATGGACAATGAAATGATTGCAAATTAAATATAGCTAGGGTATACAAACAGCTGCTTTGTGTATTTGTTCTGACAATGACCTCACATCCAGCAAATATCTATCCTGCACATTTACCCATCAAGGTGGCACTGACTCTGCCCACCCTGGCTGTTGACCCAGCCATTCTTCTAGTAGCACTTCACATCTAGAGAATGGAGAGTAATGCAGAGGATGCAGCTTGCAGTGACCGTTGTGTTTGCCGCTCCCTGACTGACGATGTGACAGCTGGTGACAGCCCTACAGACTGACCGCTGCCCACTCCCTGGACTGCGCTGGGATGGATCCTCCGACGAAGAATATCTGAAGGTGATGAGTGACAATTGCCAAGCCCTTGGACTGTGTACAGGACGTGCCCATGACTAAAGGTGCTGGGACCCCCTGACCAACAGCAGTCCACCTCATCCCCAGTGTCTGGACTGAATACTAGCACCCACTAGTTTCTGATATGAAGATGTGGTAGAATGGGTGTGCAGTGTGTTTGCTGTGCACAAGCTGGCTTATGCTGTGGGCATTAGATTGCCATCTTGCTTTGCCATACAGCAAGATACTTCCAGCCCTGGACAGATCCCTAATGATAAACAGCCTGCCTGTGTCTCTGTACTAAGGAGCACCTTAATACACAGTAGTGACAACTTCTGGTTCTGGTTAAAGGACAAACATGCTAATAGACATTGCTGGCATGGTAATGCAGGGTATGGATACTGGGAGGATGACGGTTGGTATTAAGTGAATGAGTGCTGTGTGAACAAGCCACGGGTCACAGCCTGGTCCCGTCTGGCTGGCTGTCTCTGAACATAGTGCCCCTGCTGCAGCCTTTCAATGTTCATTGTTGGTGCATCCTACAGTGACGTTTTAGAATTCCTAAGCATCCTGTAAGAGTATTAGAGAAATGCCATGATGCAGCAAGCTGAATTGACCAGGTATCCACTTTGGTTTCTATGATAAGTTTTATCAATGTTTGGCTTGTCTGGCACATTCAGTAAGATAGAAAGTGAAATATTAATGGGGCAAGTCAGGCGATCAACAAGGTATGAAACAAACAATAATCCCACTTAACCTACAACTCACTGCTGCTTAGTGAGGAGCTCAACTTGTCTCTTGCCAAAAGCATAAAAGATGGAGCAAGATGCTCCCAACGTTGAGATGAGTCTTGCCTGACTCCTTGCCTGATTCTGCCACGAATCTTGCAATAACCTCACTCAGACTTATACTGGATTCTTTCCTTTCTCTTTTGTCTGCCTTAATCATAATTGAGTGAGTGTGTGTTTGGGAATTTTGAAGTGGTATAAGTTAAGTTGAATAAATTAGAATTTTTTTTTGCAGGTCTTGTTAAAGTTAACTGTGTTCCAATAAATTGAGTTTTTTTTACTGTTACAGATGAAACGCAGTGTGATTTACTTTTGTCCTGGGTTGCATTCTGTCAGACCAATCAGGTGATGACTTTGTTGGGATTCTTCCACATTTATGTATTTTGTGACGACCTGTGGAGTAAAGAGGGAATGATTATATGTATGACATTCCCAGTTAAGTTGTGACATTTTCAGGAAGGCTTTAAAACAGCTGCAGTCCCTTCAGTGCAGATACACCCATACTGCTGCTGTGAAGAGAGCTCCAGGACATTGACCCCATGACAGTGACACAAAGATGATATATTTACACTTTAGGATGTAACATGACTTGGAAGGGAAGTTGCAGGTGGTGCTATTCCCACATGTCTGCTGCCCTTTTCCTTCTAGTTGATAAGGGTCTTGGGTTTGGAAGGTGCTGTCAAAGGAGAATTGGTCAGTTGTTACTCTTGATGGTGAAGGCATTGAATGTTAAAGGAAGGAGACTAAATTCATCCTTGTCAGAGGTGATCATTGCTTGGCACTTGAATGATGCAAACATACTTGTCATTTATTCAACAAAGCCTGAATGTTGTTCAGGTCTTATATGGACACAGACTACCTCATTGTCTGAGGAGTTAAAAATGGTACTGATCATGGTATAATCACTGTCGACCACTTTTCCACTAAGATCTTAAATTTCGTGACAGATAAAGACCAGACAGCCAAATTAGAATCGAATACAGCATTCTCTTTCTCAGTAACTCTTTAATTCATAGTAAGCACACAATCAACACACTGTTTAGCAGTTTGACTGGAATCTAGATACCACTAGTGTGTGACGAATTGGCCAGTCTAACAAGTCATAGTCTTTGAGTTCCAAACACATAGTCTCCTCTCCATGGTGGATGGTCTTGATTTGTTGCTGTTGAAGTCTTCAATGTTCTTTCTTTTATACGATTTTTTTTCCCAGTCTTCCAGACCATTCGATGTCATACATCCTTGCACATGACCCTCATAGTCCTGAGTTCATTTATCCAAGGGTCATGTAAACAGGAGTCATTCAGCTTCACTTCCCCTTTTACAGCAAGTTGACTCAATGTCTTTGTGAAGTTAGCACAAGTTCCCATCATGTTTACTGAGCTTCAAATGTTAACCATGGAGCCACAGTTAACCATAAGATCACATCAACAACAAGCATCTCTACTGAACCAATGATAGAAGGAAAGTTTTATTGAAGGAACTGAAAATGGTTGGGCTAAGGACACTACCCTAAGGGACTCCTGCAGCCATATTCTAGGGCTGAGATGATTGACGTCCAGCAACCATAATCATCTTCTTTTGTGCTGGGTACAGCCCGTCCAAAAGTGCAATACACCTTTGGTATTGAATCTCCCACTGTCAGCGACCTTAGGTCTACCATTAACCAGAAGCTGAGCTTCACTGGCCATGTAAATACTTTGGCTTCAAGATGAAGTGAGAGACTGGCAATGCTGAGGTGATGAACTCCTCTCCTGATTACCTAATGCCTGTCCGCATCAACAAGTCTTAAGTCAGGCGTGTGATTGAATATGTTCCATCTGCTCAGATGAGTGCAGCTTCAACAAAACACGAGAAGTTCCATACCATCCAGGACATAGCAATCCATTGATCAGCACTCTACCCAACTACTCACCAAGTCTCCTCTGAAAACATTTTCTAAACTCACGATCTCTACCAATTAGAAGCACAATGTCAGTAGACACATGGGAATACCTTCACCTGCAAGTTCCCTTTCAAACCACACGCCATGCTGACTTGGAATTATTCACTGCCACTGAATCAAAGCCGCCATCTCTCTTCCTGACAACACTGTAGCTGCTTCCACTCCAGATGAACTGCAAAAGTCCAAGAAGGCAGTTCATCACCACCTTATCGATTGAAATAGCCATAGGGAACAAATCATTGGCATGGTTGGTGATGTTTACATCCCAAAAAGAAATGAAACAAAGTTACCCACAAACAGGCCTTGAAACGATTAGGCTATGAGTGGACAAGACATGGAGCAGACAAAGGTGGAAAAAGTAGAGATAATTGTTTACGAAAATCTTTTCATAACTTCTCATACTTTCTAATCAGTGAGGTAAGAGATTCCCTGTGGGCCATTTTAATGTACTGGTATCTGATTTCTTCAAAAGCCTGTCCCTGTTATTTTACAGTTATTAATCCCCATCTTTTGTATGGGTGAAAATAAATTGAGTAAAAAGGCTGTTCATAAAGATGGATCTAAGTATGACCCTGCTACTTTAAGCTTAATTTGTTTCATCTGTCTGACCAGCAGAGTTCAGGACCAAAAAATGAACTGTTAAGGTTGATAAGAACATAAATGATGTTGACAGGTTTTTAATGAATGTATGAATATGAACAGCTAGGATTAATTATTTAAGCCATAATGAATGTGAAGACTTCAGGGGCTCCATCACAGCAGATGTCACGAAGTGAAGCCAAGTGTTAAAAATTAGCTAGTTGATAAACTCACAGTTTAAAGGGACAGTATGTAGGATCACTGAAAGTTACCTAACTCTTGCATTCCACCCCCATGATTCTCAACATTGGTATGGTTTTCAATGAGTTCCTTGTGTCATGTCCAGATCCATTGTGAACTAACTGAAGAGATTAATGGTTTCCCAAGATGGCGGCAGAATAGGATGCTCCACCTAGAGGTCATCCACTCTGTCTGTTCTTTTTATTTTTTTTCTCTCTTTTTCCTCTTCTGCCAGTGAAGCAGGGGCAGCCAGGGGCCAGGATTGGGGGCAGCCAGTTGGCCAGTAACAAAAATGGCTACTTGTTGGGAACCGGTGGAAGCCTGGTCAGACCATGCGGAAGCCCTTGTAGAACGACTGTAACATCTACCTTTTTAACTTCGTTTCTTGTTTTCCTAACTTCTACTACATATATCTGTAAGGTAGTTTAACTTTTTACTTTATGTTCTCTACTTTTTGTATCTAACATCTGTACCTAAGATGGCACCATATGTTGGCGGCATTGTGCACTTTTCACTGTACTCTTCTGTAACTTGAGTACACGTGACAATAAACCTAATTCTAATGGCTTTAATTAGCCAGCAACTTTATCTTCATTGTATTAAGCAACTACCCGAATGGTAAGAGAGTGAACCATGATGACGGGTGAGAATCATAGAATCATTGTTACAAAAAAGGGGAAGGGTCTAGGCCCGAAACGTCAAGCTTTCCTGCTCCTATGATGCTGCTTGGCCTGCTGTGTTCATCCAGCCCCACACCTTGTTATCCCGCTATTCACTCTGTTGTGTCCATGTTGGTTCTCTGTAAGTGCTGTTCAGCTGATCCTATTAGTCTGTCCATTCCCTGTAGCCCTAAAACGTGTCTTTCCTCAGATAAGTATCCAATTCACTTTTGAAAGCCATGATTGAATCTGCTTCCTCTACACTTACAGGTAATGCATTCCAAATCCTAGGTAAAAGGGTAATTTGCTGGGTAAAAGAGTTCTGTCTCATATCATCATCGTCTCTTTTGTGAATTGGTGTCCTTCAATTCTTGATCATTCCTGCCTGTTCTGATAGACCTTGCATAGTTTTGAATATTTCTATCAAACCTCCTCTCACACTTCTCTTTAAAAGCAGTCATTGCTTCTGCGGTATTTGTAATATTATTTTGATTTTTATTAATTGGATGTGGGCAGCAAATGCTTGATGAGCCAGCATTTATTGCCCATTCCCTATTGCTCTTGGAATGAGTGGCTTACTAGACCATTTCAGACAGCAGTTCAGAGTCAAACACATTGGTGTGGATTTGGAATCTCATGCAGACAAAACTGAGTAAGCAAGGCAGATTACTTTCGACATTAACGAATCAGATGGGCTTTTACAAAAATCAACAGTGGTTACATGATCATCATTCAACTAGCTTTTTAATTCCAGATTTTTAATGAATTCAATTTAATTACTTTAAAATAAAAAAAAAACAAATGAACAGTAGATGCTGGAAATCAGAACCAAAATGCAAATTGCTGGAAAATCTCAGTGGGTCTGGCAGCGTCTGCGGAGAGAAATCACAGTGAAGGTTTTGGGTCCAGTGACTCTTCTTCAGTTCACTGCACCCAAAACGTTAACTCTGACTTTGCCCCACAGATGCTACCAGATCTGCTGTGATTTTCCAGCAATTTCCATTTTTGCATTAAATTTGAATTCAAATTTCACTATCTGCCATGGCGGGATGCAAACACATTTCACCAGATCATCAACAAACAAAATCAGAAATTGCTGCAGAAATTCAGCAGGTCTGGCATCATCTGTGGAGAGAGAAACAAAGTTAACATTTCGAGTCTTAGGTAGTGTTGTAGAACAGACAGACCCAAGGATTCAGATATATAATTCTTTGAAGTTTGTGTCATATACATAGAGTGGTTGAGAGGACATTTAGCATGCTTGCCTTCATTGCTCAGATCTTTGATTATAGGAGTTGGGACATTATATATTGAGGTATTAAAGGATGTTGGTGAGGCATCTTTTGGAGTACTGTGCCTAGTTCTGGTCTCCCTGTTACACAACAGTATTATTAAGCTGGAGACAGTTCAGAAGAGATTTACCAGGATGTTGCCAGATATGGAGGGCTTGAGTTACAAGGAACAGATGGATAGGTTGGGACTTTTTTCCCTGGAGGTGTAGGAGGTTGAGAGGTGACCTTATAGAGATTTATAAAATCATGAGGGGCACAGATAAGATGCATGGCAGGTGTCTCTTCCCTAGGGTGGGAGATTTCAAGATCAGGAGGCACATTTTTAAGGTCAGAGGAGAAAGATTTAAAAAATATATGAGGGGAAATTTTTTTTATAGGGAGTGGTTTGTGTGTGGGATAAACGTCCAGAGGAACTAATGGATGCGGGTACAGTTACAGTGTCTAAAAGACATTTGGATAAGTGCACGAATAAGAAATGTTTGGAGGGATATGGGCCAAGCGCAGGCAAGTGAGGCTAGTTTAGATTGGCATTCTAGTTGGCATGGACTGGTTGGACCTGAGGGTCTGTTTCCGTGCTGTATAACTCCGTCACTCTACGAATCCAGTGACCCTTCTTCAGAACTGGACCATTAGTCTGCTGCTCTGGATTATTAGTCTCGTGACATTGACACTATGTCATAGTCTCCCCATGCCATTCAAATCTATAGCATCACTACAATCGGTGATACCAAGGCTAGAGGTCCTCCCAGTAGCCTTTGCCTGCTTTCACACTGTGCCCATTGCTGAGAAGGGTGTAAGTCTAGGCCACGCCTGTGTGAGCCAAAGGCCTCTGACCTGATGCTGTCATAATATTGCTCAGTCCTTGCAGCTCATTTCACAGTCTGGTTTATACTGCTCCATTCAATGCATTTGCCTGTCACTCACCCAAGAAACATGCTCTTTAAACGTCATGGGAACAATTTACAGATGAAGTGTTCTTGACTGACTTCTGAGTGGAGTGAGTTTGCAGAGGGACTGTGTTGTATTTTTGGAGGTTTTGTTTGAGAGGCAGTAGTTAAAATCAGGGAGAATACAGGACTTGTTAACATGTGGATTGTGCTGGTTGTGGTTGCCATGCCTCCCTGTTTTGCAGCATTACCATGAGATGAAGCAGAGGCTGCAGAGAACGATCACTGCGAAGGGGAGGACACAACATAGAAGGCCCTGCCCACAAAGTTTGTTTTGGGAGCATGTAACCCAACAGCGGTGCTGGATGTGACTGAATTTTGGCAAAGAGGTACTAATTTAAGTGTGCCACTGTGGAAGAAGGAATAATATTATATTTAATGTTTTTGAGAAGATTTGTATCTCGGGTTGTGGATGGCGTTGCAGACTCGCTCGCCGAGCCAGTGTGTTTGATTTGCAGACGTTTCGTCACCCTGCTAGGTAACGTTGTCAGTGCCTCTGGTGAAACGTTGGTGCTCTGTCCCGTTTGTTATTTACATGCCTCGGTGTGCTGGGGTGATTGGCATCCCTTCCGGTTCTGTTTTTCAGTGGTTTGTATATCGGGTCCAGTTCAATGTGTTTATTGATGGAGTGCTAGGCCTCCAGGAATTCCCTGGCATGTCTCTGTTTGGCTTGAGCTATTGTGGATATGTTGTCCCAGTCGAATTCATGTCCTTCTTTGTCCATTTGTATTGAGACCAGTCAGAATTGGTTGTGTCTCTCGGTGGCTAATTGGTGTTGGCATATCCTTATTGTCAGCTTTCTTCCAGTTTGGCCCATGTAATGCTTCTCGCAGTCCTTGCATGGTATTTTGTACATTACTTTAGTTTTATTGGTTGTGGGTATGGGATCCTTTACTTTTGTCAGTAGCAGTTGCAGGGTGGTTGTTGGTTTGTGGGCTACCCTGATGCCTAGGGGTCTGAGTTGTCTTGTGGTCATCTCCGATAGGTCTCTGATATACAGGAGGGTGACTAGTGTGCCTGGCCATGTTGTGTCTTCTTGTTGTGGTCTGTCGCGGAGGTAATGGCAGATTGTGCTTTTTGGATATCCATTTCTTTAAGAGTAAGAGCTCCTGTTCTGCTTTGCGCAGTTCCGGGTTGCTGCAGTGTGTTGTGGCTCGTTTGAATAATGTCCTAATGCAGCTCCATTTATGGGTGTTGGGGTGATTGCTGGTGTAATTAAGTGTCTGGTCAGTATCAACTCGGGGATGATTATATCGTTACTTGTAGATATTGAGTATGTACATACAAACACATGGATCACCTACCTTGTAAACCTTTCACCCACCTTGCTTAATAAGATCCTATCTACCTCTGCCTTATAAATATTCAAGGAATTTACTTCCACTGCCTTTTCAAGAAATCAGTTCCAAAGACTCACTACCCTCTGAGAGAATACATTTAACCTTGGGTTTCAAAGAGCAACTCCTGATTTTTAAACAGAACCCTGAGTCCTGGATTCTCTCATACGAGGAAACATCTTCTCCACATCTATCCAATCAAAACCCCTCAGGACTTCCTATGTTTCAATCAAGTCACCTCTTATTCTTCTCAACTCCAGTGGATTCAAGCCTAGCCTGGTCAGTCTTTCCTCACGAGACAACAACTCCTAACCCTTTGGAGGTAATAGTTCAGGACACTTTCTCTGAAGTACCTCCAATATATTTGCATCCTTCCCCAAATAAGGTGACCAATACAAAGCTCCAAATTTGGTCTCACTGTGTAAATGAAGCATAACCTTGCTAATTTTGTGCATCTGTGCCATGTCACATCATGATATTATATCAGATAGAACTGCAGCCTTAGCCTGTAATGTTCTAATGATGACCTCTGTTCCCATCCTTTGTATTTAGCAATGTTTAATAAAGCCTGCAATGTTCGTTCATACACCTTCTACGACCCAATTTGGGGCATCAACCCAGAAGAAGACCAGCCCTACCAGCTACCACTCTAGTCACCACTGTGTGTCAAGTCCTCCCAGATGGGATGAAAGACATTGCCTACACATTCCAGTATTCACTCCCCATAGTTGCCTCTGGGAGAACAAAGCAAGCCACCAAATCCAGTTGAGGACTCATATTGTCTTCTTGCTCATTACAGATGAGGCAGATGAAAAGGCTTTACCAGGTCAGTTGGAGTCCTGATGGTGAAGATTACCATTAGATGTGTAAGTATTGCTGTGACAACAGGGAGAGCAATAGGAACCACAAAACGTTCCATTCCATTAATGTGCATTTGATCTGTGATTATGCAAACAACATTGTATCACTGAATGCCTATTAATCTTGGCAGCAAACACCATGTAATCATTCCATGCCAGTCAGGCCCATCTACCATCATCAGGACTCCTGGAGGAACATGCATGTGACCGCTCAAGGACAAAGGCTACTCCACTTCATGTGGCTGACGATTGGCAGCCATCCAATCACATCAGGAGAGCATGTGATCAATGAGAGGCACGTAAAACATTGTGGAGATCACTGTTCCATTGCCACGTCAGATTAGGCTTCTAGCTTCATGATGTGGCCTCCACAAGGTAATTGTTAAAAATATGTAACCTTCTGTTACTGCCTTCAGGAACCCAAAGGCTACTAGGGAGGAGCATAATGAGGAAGAGGAACAGGGAAAGATGGGAGGAGGCTTTCTGCCAGTTACTAATTGGACTGACTGTCAGAGGATGTGTTATCATTCTGTTTTCAGTAAAACTACTTCACCTGACTAACATGGACCTATCTTTCCCCATCATTACGTCCATCTGAGACATCAATTGCAGCATCCCCTTAGCCAACACCTAACATCAAAGACACCCCATCAAAGTCTTCTCATTATCATACAACACATCAAATTACACCAACAGAAGTTACCTTTTCATCCATGTCCAATCCCTTACTGTCTGTTCTGCAGATTACCTTCCCTGTCCTAGCGCTCTTACACATCACTACATCAGTGGCTACAGCATGGCTGGGGGAAGCCTGCTGATGTTCATTGGAGGATGCTGCAGGCAGTCTCGGAAGATGACCTTAAACAATTCTGGATCTTGACGGCCTAGTCTTGGACTTCAGCCCCTCAACCTGGGAGGTAACTGTCTGGTCTAGCTGGGTGAAAGGCAATAACAAGGACAATAACAGAGCGGCAGTAATGAGAGCATGATACTGCCATCATCAAAGGGGATTGACAGATTGCAAATTGATGCTGCATGAGTCCACCACTATTCCCATTGGATGGCAACATTGAAATCAGCATGATTTGCAGCACTATCTTACTCAACAAGACTCAACAAATAAAGGAATGTCTGCTTCCCATTGATCTCTGCTGTACCCTCCTGCTTTGGACAACTGTTCAAGAGGGAGGAAAAAATAGCAGTGATAGTGCAGCAGTTACACCTGCCACAGGTGAATAGCAGGAGGGGTAGTGAAGAAAGTGTTTGGTATGCTTGCCTTCATTGGTCAGTGCACTGAGTATAGGAGTTGAGATGTCAGGTTGTGGCTCTACAGGTTATTTGTTAGGCCATTTTTGGAATACTGTGTTCAATTCTAGTCTTGCTGCTAAAGGAAAGATGGTGATAAACTTGAAAGGGTTCAGAAAAAAATTGCAAGGATGAGGCTAGGATCGGTGGGTTTGAGCTAGAAGGAGAAGTTGCATAGGCTGGGGCTATTATCGGAGATTGATAGGTGACCTTATAGAGATATATAACATTATCAGGGGCATGTATTAATCCCCAAGGTTCTTTTCCCAGGGTAGGGGAGTCCAAAACTATAGGTTTAAGGTGAGAGGATAAAGATTTAAAAGGGACCTAAGGGGCAACTTTTTCACACAGCAGGTCGTGAGTATATGGAATGAGATGCTAGGAGAAGTGGTGGAGGCTGGTATAATCATAGCATTTAAAAGGCACCTGGATGGGTACATGAATAGGAAGGGTTTAGAGGAAAATGAGCCAAATGCTGGCAAATGGGTCTACATTAATTTAGGATATCTGGTCAGCACAGACAAGTTGGACTGAAGGGTCTGTTTCCATGCCATACTATGACTCTATGTGGAAGCTGTGAGATTTGGATGTGTTCCGAGAGCATTGGAAGGAGTGAGACAGTGAGGTGGATTACATGTTTGTTAGTCCTGAATGCTAGGGAGAGCGGCTGAGAGAGTGGTATAATTACACAGAGCAGTGAAAGAGTTGAGTGGGCATGATGCAATATGAAAATGCGTTCACTCAATTTGAACACGTGTTGGATCATTGGATTTCATTTGGCAGTTTATCCAGGTCTAGGGAGGGGGACCAAATTCTAGGTAATGACTTCTTTGGCTACCTGTTTTCATTCCATTCAGAATTCAATCTTGAAGCCCCCCCACCCAGTTCCCCCTAACTCAGTATAAATATGCACTCAATTTCTCTTTCCCCTTTGCTTATTAATTAATCTAGTTTCACATCTGGAAACATGCTAACCCTTTCCATGCAAGTTCCTTTTTCCTTTCTTAAACTTTCATCAATACCATCAGTAGCAACCTTTTTGGATCCAGTGCAACTTCCCTTTAGGAGGGACAGACTGCTTTCAAGAACTGGAAGCTGGCTGGTATGTGCTGCCCTTTTCCATTGTTCTACACCCTGTTGCGCAGGCAGTTAGCTAGTCAGCATTGCAAATTGTGTTGTGCTTCAGGCACTTGTCATTAATTAAGGAAGTAGCACAAAATTTGTGTGCTATCTACCTCAATAGCACTGGAAGAACCACATCATGATTCATGTCCATCGCACTGAGAAAATGAAGTGAACCAAATGTCCAGCCTTTTTAATAACTCCTTTGTTTACAAAGCTCCCATGGACTGCTGTATATATCTATTTTGTTGACTTAAAGGAAATTAGGGCAGATTAAAATGAGGTTTTGTTTTCAGCTTTGGAACAAAGTGCAGTTTAAGCATTGGATACAAGTCAGCTTCAGTGCAGCTTTTTATATAGAAACATTGGAACATAGGAACAAGAACAGATCTTTATTCCTTTGAGCCAGTTCCACAATTCAGTCAAATCATGGCTCATTTGGACCTAACTCTACATTCCCATTGTATCAATATTGCATATCCTAGACAAAAATCTATCAACCTCCGTTTTAGAATTGATAATTGATTAAACATCTTTTGCCATTCGCAGAAGAGGTTCAAATGGTGAAG
>JAHRHZ010000025.1:28327069-28375710 GCA_024137785.1 Ginglymostoma cirratum | reverse complement strand
TTTTTCCCCTCAATATCTTGAAAGTTTTGATCAAATCACCTTCTAAGTTCCAGGGAGTATGACCCTGGTTTGTTTGTTTAATATCTCCTCATACTCACCTATCTGAGCCCTGTTACCACTTTTGTGAGTGTACACCATATAATCGCCAAGATGATTACATACTTCCTAAGGCACGGTGACCCGAATTCACACAGTTCTTCAGGTATGCTCTAACGATGCTTTGGGTTATTGAAGCATAGCCTCTACTCACTTGCACTCTATTTCTCATGGTATAAAAGCCAGAATTCCATTACTTGAATCATTTTCTTTACCTTTCATGACATTTTTATTACCTATGTATTTGGACACACAGATTTCTTTGGCCCTCCATTTTTTCTCAAACTTCTCGGCATTTGCAAAGTACCCTATCATATCCTTTTTAGTGTGAAGTGGATGACCTGATCTTTGACTATTTTGAAATCTGTTTGTCACAGTTTAGTTCATTCATTTAATCTATCAAGATGTCTTTGTAATTTTGTACTTCCATTTATACACAAAATATTTTTTGTACCCGGCAAAAAATTGTTACCGAGATGGGCAAAATCTAATGATTGTATGATCCCAGCTGATGATACTACCAGATCAGTCAAGTCACAGCATGATAGAATAATACGTTTAATTGTTTCTTTTATTGTTTAATTAGTTGACGTGGTGGTCAGTCAATGGGATATATTCAGACAAGGCTTCAGACTAACTTTAACAACAGATATTTAAACGAAGAAAAGAAAGCAAGCTAACTATAGGATACAATTTAGAAAAATCTTCGAACAGCCAGCAAAACAACGTTTCCAACTTTTTTTCCCAAAGCCATCAATTTACAGAATTTTCAGTCCAGAGAAATTACTCCTCTGTGTCAAATCTATAAGTCTAAAAAAAATTCTCCCCAATTTATTTTCTGGGAATTGTGGAGTGATCTTAAATGAATACTCATAAAACAAAGAGCTTATTTTTTAAAAAATAACCCGTGCACCCATTTGGGAGAAGTCAACATAACAGGATAGTACAATTTTTGCTTAATCTTTTGGAGCCTCCAGTGGATTAGTCAATAGTCTAATGGAGGCTGTAAACAAAATAAACATTTTTTAATGCTTATATTTATCTGGATCAAGGAGGAGAACGTGGCATCATCCTAGGTCCAAAACAATACCATGGGCTGCTGCTAGCCTGGATCTTATGATCACACCTGCGTCAGCAAAATGACCCCCACTACTCCAGGGCTTGCCTGCAATTATCTTGAACCTTGAGTGACTGGCATTCTCAGCTCACAGATGTTAATGGAGATGATGCCAAAGACCAAATTGCAGCAAACTTCAGACATGCATTTTTGGAAGGCTGCCCGCTGTTTCCTGGAGCAGAACCAATTTTGATCTCAAGAGTGTAAGGCGTCTCATACTATTTCCAATGAATTTAATCAGTTTATGCAGGAGTTTTTTGTTCACCAAAGGCATACTGCCCTCCAGTTTCCTTCAGGCAGTAGGCCAAAATTCAAGCCATTGTAATTACAGGCTTGCAAGTAAATACTGCATGCATTTCTCGTCTCCCTGCGAAAGGAAGGATGTTGTGAAAATTGAAAGGGTTCAGAAAAGATTTACAAGAATGTTCCCAGGGTTGGAGGACTTGAGCTATAGGGAGAGGCTGAACAGACTGGGGTTCTTTTCCCTGGAGCATCGGACGTTGAGGGGTGACCTTATAGAGGTTTCTAATATCATGAGGGGCACGGGTGGAGTAAATATCAAAGTCTTTTTCCTGTTGTGGATGAGTCCAAAACTAGAGGTCATAGGTTTAAGGTGAGAGGGGGAAGATTTAAAAGGGTCTAAGGGGCAACTTTTTCACACAGAGGGTGATGTGTGTATGGAATGAGCTACCAGAGGAAGTGGTGGAGGCTGGTACAATTACAACATTTAAAAGGCATCTGGATGGGTATATGAATAGGAAGGGTTTTGAGGGATATGGGCCAAATGTTGGCAAATGCTGGATATCAGGTCAGCATGGACAAGTTGGACCAAAGGGTCTGTTTTCGTGCTGTATATCTCTATGACTCTATCTGCTGAAAGCCTGAATTGTCTGTGCTATTAAGGGTGTATAATGGAGAATTAGGAAATTGCAGAATTTTCGAGACTCTTCTCCTTTCAATACATTCTTTCATTGTGAAGAAGTACTAAGCTGTTTAATTGTAGATAAAGTGGGAATTGACTGAGTTGGACTTCTCCTGCTGTTTGTGGAGAGGACTTACCTGGACAATATTCCACGTTGTCAGATGGATGCCAGTATTTGAACTGTACTGAAAGTTTAGCTGGGATTGAACTACACAAGTCTTCAGCACTGAACATTGTGCAATCATCATCGAACAACCCCACTTACAACTCTATGATGGAGAAAAGTAGCTAGAGATGGTTGGGCCTAGGAGACTCCCCTGAGGAACTCCTGCAATGATGTCCTGGAGCTGAGATGACTGATCACAAACAACCACTGGCAACTTCTTCTGTGCTTGGTATGCCTCCAACCAATGGAGTGTTGTCCTCTAATTCCTATTAACTCTAGTTTTGCTGGGGCTCTTTTAAGCCATACTTGGTCAAATGCTGTCATGATGTCAGAGTTTTCATTCTCCCCTCTCCTCTGGAATTCAGCTATTTTGTCTTGGTATGAACTGAGACTGTAGTAAGCTGAGTGTCCCTGGTGGAAGGCAAACTGATCTTTGGTGAATTGGTCATTGCCAAGCAAGTACTGATAAGAGCACAATTGACTTCCTGACTAGAGAGGGTAAACTAATGGATGGTAAATGGGTAGAATGAATTTGTCCTGCTTTTTATGTAAGGGTCAATACTGGGCAACTTTTCACATTGTTGGATAGATGCCCCTGTTGTAGCTGTATTGAAACAGCATGGCCAGAAGCACAGCAGGCTCAGGAGCACAAGTCTTCAGTATTATTGCTGGAATGTTGTCAGGCACATAGTCTTTGTTGTATTCCGTGAATTGAGTTGGCTGAAGACTGGCATCTGCGATGGTGGACATTTCCAGTGGAGGTTGAGATGGATCAATCACTCTGCACATCTGGCTGAAGATTGCTGCAAATGCCTTCGCCTTTCCTTTTGCACTAGTGTTATAGATTCCCCTACAATTAAGGATGGGGATATTTGTGGAGCCTCCTCCTCCTTTGAATTCCAGGATTTTGAGACACCGACAGCAAAGGAACAACAGTCTAGTTTCCAGTCAGAATGGTCTGCGGTTCAGAGGGGAAAAACATTGATCAACATTTGAAAGGGGAAAGATGGTTGATGTTTCAGTTAGGACTTCAGAATTGTACAGGATCAGGAAAGAGCATTGCTCCATGGGATTGGTTTCTTCTGCACATGTAGCAAAAGTTTATTTAAGTGAAAAACTTTATATTTCAAATAAAATGTTTTCATTTCTGAGTATTGTAATCCACAAGATATTGCAGAATATGCAAACTATGTTTCAGATCTCAAAATTACCCACTGCAGAATCTTTTAAACAGAACATAATATTTTAATGACTAGAGTCCTTAGAAAAAAATTCAAGATGTATACATAATATTTGAGTGGGCAAATCCATTCTGGGAGTTATAAGAAAATCACATTCTGAGAGCACTTAAGTGAACAAATATTGCTGTCTGAACTATATTTCACAATTTAAAATGATCAATAGGGTTTAAGTTCACAATCCAGCTTTTATTGAGGTTTGGTATCAAATACACACCAATGATTAATTGTGATTCCAAAAACATTGTAGGAGAGGAAGATGTGCACTATATTAAAGTATTATTCCTGGAAGTAGTAAGCTGCAGTTTAAAATAAGCAAGCAAGATATCAGATCATAAATCATATGAATTCAACCACGTACTAAGAATTTTCCATTGCTTTTGATCTTTTTTATAATATTCAGAAACATGTTAGAGATCCTGTGGTGCTCTGAGTAGCATTGCTGCCTCTGAGCCAACAGCTTCAGGTTCATGTCTAACTTCAGCAATTGACAGAGAACAAAAATATGTTCATAATGTGAACCAACAGATTGAGGATCAACTCGTATGGTCTTCAAACACAAACTAATAGCGGCCGTAACAGCAAGAAAGATTCCCAGTAAGCCATGTGCCGGAAAGCAAATTGGAGCCTCTCCCATCACTATCCATACCTCCAGACCACAACCATGTAAAAGTCTACGTTCCCCCAATTTGACCCCTTGCATAGGCTGGTTAGTTCAGTTAGTTCAACAACTAGTGTAGATCCAATTAGTGCCAACGGCACAGGTTTTGTGCAGTCTTCTGGCTGGTGGGAATTCAGAACCTGCCTCCTTGCCCTATATGTGGTGGAATGAGTTGGACCTGCCTTTGGGCAGAGAACAGGAAAAGACACATATGAAGAATTAAACTCTTTTCAACTAATTTAGGAGAAGTTAACTGGCTATGCAATGCCCCATTGCATTTCTGTGCTCTGTACTTTGGCTATTTTCTAATTAGTTTCAATTTCTCCTTGGGCAGCACATATTCATTTGTTTATTTCAGTGCCCTATGAAGATTATGATTCATGCCAATTGCAGGATTCAATTATACATGATGAATTTTCAACTGATGAGGATGAGCAAAGCAGGAAGCTGAAATGTGCACGGGAGAGTTAGCACAGACTTGTGCAGAGAGGTAAAGGGATGAATTATTGCACAATGGCTCTACAGAATATTTCAGTTATCTTCCTGTGAACACTGAAGTCAGGTCCTTTTGCACTGAAAGTTATAGAAATCTCAGCAACTAATGTTTTGAAAATGAATTCTTTAACACTAAAATAATTCTGCCAATTTTACACCAATTACTGATGAAGCAGCCTCATAAACTGCTCTACAAGCACACCACAGACTAAAGTGCCAAAAATGATGGATGTTATACTGTATCTAAACACAATTGTTTGCTTCACATCATTAATCAGTTCTACAAAGAGCAGTCCCAGATCTAGAGGAGCTGATTTTATGTTCAAGTGGGCCCCTTGAGATGCCTGGCTGATGTTGTTTGGCAATGTGAGGCCATAAAGATGCAAATTATGGCTTCATGACTATTGCCAGGGGATCTGGCCCATCCAATGTTCTGGCACCATGGCATTGGCTGAGTGGATGGAGCAGACAAAGGTGTACCAGTATCTGAGAAAGAGCCATTGCTGCCCTAGTGCCACAATCCAATCAAGCTGCAGCTTTTCACTCCCAATGGCCAGTGGGAACATTGTCAACAGAAGGTGAATGACGCCTTAGAATTTCCTCTCCAGGTGGTTCACCAATTTATTTATCCGTCGCAAAAGTCTGTCTTGTGTGGAGTCCAAAATATGACTGTCAGCCTTTTGAACTTTGGTAAAGCTGCAAACACTTCAACTGATTCTTTATGCAATGAAATTGCTTAATGCTGAAATCTATACTTTTTAACATGGGCTCAAATCCATTGGTGAGCTTTCCAATACCATGTAAATTCTCAGGTATTCTTCAAAGCAATTTTCTTTTCATGGTTAGATACAGGAGGTTCACAGCTCCAACCTGCTCAGCAGACCTGGGAAAGGATAATTCTCTCCAAAGTTGTTCTACCCACCAGGATCTTGCCCCACTCCCTTCCACTGGCAATTGCTTGTTTTGTCATATAAAAACATTAGAGTATGTGTAGCTCTGACATTTTCACCCAGCTAACATGGTTGTGGCTCAAACACACCTGGGACTATAAAGCCAGGAACAGTTGCTGAAGCTTACCATTCCCAACAGTCATGGGTAAAGTCTGTCCAGAGTCCTTGGCAGGTGGTAGGGAGTGGTGGATGCTATCAAGACTGACAAGACAGCAGTTCTTTTAATGGGGCAGCTAGCTTGAAAAATCGGAATGTTTGTTGTGACTTAAAAATTGACCCCCTTTCTCTGAGAAGATGAATGGGCTGCAGCAGTTTGTACAAAATGTGTTTGGCCCTAGTTGTGATTAAAGGTCACTCTCAGGAAAAAAGAATGGATGCCAAGTTCATGGAGGGAGGTTACTGATTGATTTACTGTATCTGGTGGTGGATGAAGTGATGGGCTGTTATCAGGAGCAAGGCCAAGTTGAGTGGCTGGTTACCAACAAACTGACCTCATTTACATGGCAAATTGGAGCAGCAGATGTGAAATGTTTTCTATGTTCTGATGAGGCATTTTATATAAGCCTGAAACTACTCTCAGACTATAATGTCATGGCTTAACCTTTCACTGGAAGTGAACGGTGTTGGTAAAGCTGGATTTTAATCGCCCATCTGAGTTGGACTGCGAATTTCATGATGATTTTTTTCCTTGAATTGCTTCAGCTTCTTAAGTAGGGAATTCCCAAGATTTTGATCCAGTGATAATAATGATACTATGTGTGTTTGTGTGTGTTGTGTGTAGGAGCATGGGGGCATTGGTAAAAGAGCTATAGATGATGCTGGCTGGGTAAGGCAGTGTTGTGGTGTAATATGGTGGTGGTGTGGTGGTGACACGTTACTCTGATGCACAAATATAGAACTCTATAAACGGGCCTTCTCAGGTTGGTGGACTGTGACCAGTCCAGTACTTGGGCTCCAACTCTTCACATTCTATCAAATATATGGTTAGAGGACCAATTTATATTTACAAGCTTGGTGGGATGTGATTTGTGAGGAGGATGCAAGGAGACTTCAAGGGGCTTTAAGCAGGCTGAGCTGGTGACCAAGAACATGTTAGATGGAATATTTAAAGATTAGTGCAATGTTATTCGCTTTGGTAGGAAGAATGGAGATGCAGACTATTTCAGGAGGCACCTAGGTGTTCAGAAGTCATTGAAAGCTAGCATGCAGGTGTAGCAAGCAATTCAGATGGCAGTTGGTATGTTAGCCTTTTTTGCAAGAGTACTTGAGTGAATGAGGGAAGAAGCCTTTCTCCAATTGTATCTATCACTGGTTAGACTACACCTGAAGTATTGTATGCAGTTTCAGTCCCCTTGTCTAAGGAAAGATATTCTTGTCATAAAAGGAGCACAGTTGCGGTTCTGCAGACTGAGTCCTTGGATTGTGAAACTGTCCTATGAAAAGAAATTGAGGAGATTTGGGGCCTGTGCTCTCTTCAGAGGTTAGAAGAATGACAGGCAGTCACATAGAAACTTACACAATTTTTTAAAGGAATAGACAGAGTAGACATAAGCACAATGTTTCTCCTGGCTGTGGAGTCTAGAATTGAGGCTTAGGGTCTCATAATAGAAGTCAAGCCATTTGAGATTGAGGTGCACAGGAACTTCACTCAGCGGATGGTAAATGTTTACAACTCTCTGCCTCAGAGGATTGTGGAAGCTCAGTCAGTAAGTAAATTCAAGACAGAGATTGATAGACTTCGAGTTACTAATAACATCAGGGTATATGGAGATAGCGCAGGAATATGGTGTTGAGGTAGATGATCAACCAGGATCTAAGATGACAGAGCAAGGTCAAAGGGCTGACTGGCCTATGCCTACCCCTATGTTCCTACATTTTTACAGTTGCTGTATTGTCAGCACCTATAGTCGTCATATTGTCTATTGAACTCAACAGTTTCATGTGGAGTAGGGTAAACTGGGTTGGTTATCAGCACATACTGAGGTGTGGTCTTTGGGTAAGTGCTAATTGGTGTTGTCTGTAATTCGCTTTTCGCTAACGATATTTGTCAAGGTTTCAGGCTTGACTTTTATTGTGCTAGCCTGATGGACTCCACCATAAGTGAAGATGAAGCTTTTCACAGAACTCCCCAGTTGGTTGTCTGAATTACTTATCCATCTATTATCTAATGAGTCTGGCTGTTTATAGCTTTGACCATGATCTAGAGGAGTGCTTATTTTGTCACTTTCCAAAGTGGAAGAGACCTTAGATGTAAGTGGATATGGTATTAACAGTAATCCGAACGACTGCATTGAAGATTTCCTGGTTGATCCCTGCCTTGCTGAAAATCATTTATGCATTGGGTAAGCAAAAGCACACTCCTGGCCAATGAAAATTTGCCAATGGGAATGTCAAGAGTAAAATAATACAAATGTATAACAGTGGTATCAAGCTGGGATTAGTATTCCCTTCACAGGCTATTAGAACTGTTTACATTTAAAGTTGGGCAGTAACAAATGGCAGTAATTAAAACCATTGCCAAGAGTTCAAAATGCAGACAGAAAGCTAAAACTGGGTTATTTGGCAGCTGAAGAAAAAATAACAAATGAATATGCATAGCAGATAAATGTGCTGATACTTAAGGAGCAGTGAACACAACCAGTTCAGAAAGACAAAGGAACACTGAAGATTCAAGGCAGCAGAGCACCACAAAGAGCAACGTGACATATGAGATATGTGATCGGGCAAACAGCAGTCTGAGGAAATGGAAACATCTGTGTTCTAGCCATAGGTGTATGGTAGATGAAGGTACAGTCAGTGTTAGCCCACAACATCTTGGGGAATAATTTCTTTAAATCCTGCTTGACTCTAAACTTAAAGAATGACACGGATAAATGCGGATGAGCTTTTGAATAATTAACAAGAAACACTGGGACTAAAGGGTCATGCCATCATTTAAAGTGAAGCATACAAATCCAATATATAATGGAAACTATGAAAGTATAAAGTACTCCATACTTTCTGCTTATGATTTAAAGTCTGAAGGCAAAAAATCGAGATGTTATAGAGAGTTCTGCTGGAGGGTAGAAGATTCAGAGTGCTAGTTTTGCTGCTAAGGGATTGAATTCTGTCAGTTGTTGCTAAGGAATAGTTTCTTAGTCAAACCTGCAAACCCGAAATTGAACAAATGAATGAGCTAAACATGCTCTGATCCTATGACCAATGGAACAATCTGATTCTTCTTTATAGTCAAGAAGTTTGGGCCACGCAGACAGAATTAAAGCTATTGCGTATAATTCCAAGTGTGAATCATGGAATAGGATGCCAGGGAATGATTAAAAAAAAGATTTCGCATGTGTCAGTGATAACAAAGCAGAATGTGACAATTATGGCCAAGTCTTTATAAAAGATCAAATGTGACCTTAAGGAAAGAGACAACTGCTACATGATGACATCTTATGAAAGAAACTGGAGAAAATTCTATAAATGTGAAGTGAGACGAATTATAAATGGGAAACACAGATTTTACGGAAGAAAATTCAGCATAAATTTGATAATCCTTTTGAAAAGTGATGAATATGAGGAAAATAAAGTTGATGTGTTATTCATGGACAGATATGGCATGGATAGAGGATTGGTTGACCAATAGAAAGCAAAGAGTAGGGGTAAATGGGTGTTCTTCTGGTTGGCGGTCAGTGGCTAGAGGTGTGCCTCAGGGATCAGTGTTGGGACCGCAATTGTTTACAAGTTACATAGATGATTTGGAGTTGGGGACTAAGTGTGGTGTGTCAAAATTTGCAGATGACACTAAGGTGAGTGGTAGAGCAAAGTGTGCAGAAGACACTGAAAGTCTGCAGAGGGATATAGACAGTCTAAATGAGTGGGCAAAGGTCTGGCAGATGGAGTACAATGTTGATAAGTGTGAGGTCATCCATTTTGGTAGGAATAACAGGAAAATGGACTATGTTTTAAATGGCAAAAAATTGCAGCACGCTGCTGTGCAAAGGGACTTGGGTATCCTTGTGCATGAATCGCTGAAGGTGGGATTGTAGGTGCAGCAGGTGATTAAGAAGGCAAATGGAATTTTGTCTGCCATTGCTCGAGGGATGGAGTTTAAAAACAGGGAGGCTATGCTGCAGCTGTATGGGGTCCTGGTGAGGCCACACCTGGAGTACTGTGTGCAGTTTTGGTCTCCTTACTTGAGAAGGGATATACTAGCACTGGAGGGGGTGCAGAGGAGATTCACTCGGTTGATTCCAGAGTTGAGAGGGTTGGATTATGACGAGAGACCGAGTAGGCTGGGATTATACTCATTGGAATTTAGAAGAATGAGCGGAGATCTTATAGAAACATATAAGATTATGAAGGGAATAGATAAAGTGGAGGCAGGGAGGTTGTTTCCACTAGCAGGTGAAACTAAGGCTAGAGGGCATCGCCTCCAAATAAAGGGAAGCAGATATAGGATTGAGGTCAGGAGGAGCTTCTTCACCCAAAGGGTTGTGAATCTGTGGAATTCCCTGCCCAGTGAAGTGGTTGAAGCTACCTCACTGAATGTTTTTAAGGCAAGGCTAGATAAATTTTTGAACAGTAAAGGAATTAAGGGTTATGGTGAGTGGGCAGGTAAGTGGAGCTGAGTCTCAAAAAGATCAGCCATGATCTTACTAAATGGCAGGGCAGGCTCGAGGGGCCAGATGGCCTACTCCTGCTCCTAGTTCTTATGTTCTTATATGATCTTATATTCTTGATATAACACTATGAGTCTATTGGTTAAAGTTAAGGCATAAGTTATTCTTATAGTCGGCAACATCTTCAGTGTTGTCATCATGTATTAAGTGATGTAGCTATATAATCTGGGACTTCATCCACCAACTCTTCATATTGGATTTTAATTAAACTACTGATACAAAGTGGGGAGAGATACCTACACAAATACTTCGGCAGAAAAGAGGGTCAATCTTGATAACCAGCCAAGCTTGTTACACAGTTGAAATGTAATTGACGATTAAGTATAGAGACACATGATGTCTCTTGTGAGATTTCAAGCTTAACTTACGAGTAAGTCCACATTACCAGACAGCTCCAATAATACTGCACACAAGAAGACTGGCCAACACATAGGTCAGCTCCTCTCAGGGACAGACCATCAGCATTTGATGGCCATGTCTAGATGGCATGATGTCCTAATTGCAGAAGACACTAAATTTAAAGACAGTTAATAATCTTGGGGAACAGAGAAAGCTGCAAACAGACATTTCTAAAATGGTGAAATTGGAAAGAAATGTTTGTTGGAACTCTGGTGGTAAAGGTAAAATTATTAATCCTGGTCAAAGTTAAGATTCATATTTGTGGAGTAAGTCTGTGATGTACGAGATTAGATGGACAATGATGGACATTAATGCAGGACATCAAATGTCAAACAATCAAATTGAATATTTTTCTTACTGTCTCAAGGCCTTTAGAAGATAAAAGTTAAAATTTAATGACAAATCTAGTTTTGAAGACCATATCTGGAAAACCATGCATAACTTTGGTTCCACATGACATAAACACGGAGGCATTAGAAAGGATGCTAGGTGCTGTATGATATGCTGAAGCATAAATGCAAAGGAAGCTGTACTGAAACAGCTTAGCTAGAACCAAGGCTGCAACGCAAGCTTTTCAGGTCATTTCATACGGATGTTTACAATAATGAAGGGATGACACAGGCTGCACATTTTCCATGGTTTAGAAGGCTGTGAGGAAAGGACATAGGTATAAAATTAGGTGGAAGAGACTTAGGTAAAACCAATTTACACAGAGTTGTTAGGCAGTCAAGTGTGCAATTGCAGTTAATGGTTGAACAAATACCATGTCCATGCATAAGAATAAGTTAGGTGATTTGTAAGATGTAAGGAACTTGGAAACACAGTGACAAAATGGAGTTACAGCTTATAAATTTTGAGCCAAGCTGATTGAGCTGAATGAGCCTTTCAATGTTGCAATTTCTATCTAATAGGACGAGAGTATGACATCCTTCCCACCATTAATAAACTTGAGCTAACTCAAAACTCCGCCAAGTTCTATTTATCCATTACCTCTTGGTTTGGACAGTCCCACTGATGTCTTGTTTGGTAACATCTTGACCATGTCAATTTCATTTTGACACTCAAATCCCTCCATGACTTTCTGCCTCCCCTTCTCTCAGTTCCTCCAGCCCTGTGTCCCTCCAAGCTCTCATTAATCCTTCAAGTTTGGCCTTTAATGCATTCTCGATTTCCATTGACAACTGAGCCTTCTGTTGTCTTAACCTGATGCTCTCCCTCCTTGAACTTTTCAGCTATTTACCTCTCTATCTTCCTTTAAGCCACTCATTGAAATTTGCCTCTATGACCAAGCTTTCAATCATCATATCTTGAAAATATGACTGTGTCAAATTTTGCCTGATAATATTCCTGTTAAGTGCTTGCTATATTAATACCTCAAAGACATTACATAAATGCAAATTGTTGTTGGAAATTTATTTTAACAAGTCAAATTGAACAGTTGAAGGTGCCTGAACTAGATGACTTGAATGCAGATCCTCACAGGATCATAGACAGAAGCATATTGTGAACATGGACTTGCTGCCTACGTACTCATTGCATTTAAATTCTTGAACTGAAGTCATTCAGTATACAATGTCCATTATTAAACACATTCTCCACTGAGGATACAATATTCCCCTCCTATTCACATCACAACTCTCGCTGCATGATCAGTGTCTGCTTAGATCAATTCTTTAGAGTATTAAATGGCAGCAATATTTTACATTTCCACTTCAAGTATTTTTAGTTTTAGTTCACTGGCTTGTTTTTAACACAGAACATATTGCATGAATAAAAATATTGCTGAAAATAGTCTGTTATCCCTGTGCCTGAGTTATCCTGGGATAATGACTCACAAAAACAATTGGAACCTTGTGACACGCTGCATCAATGACTTTGAAATATCTCTGTGTACTACTATTTTTGCTTAGTAAACAGAAAACAAACTGAGACAATAGCATCACTTAATGTGGGTGAATTCTTTTAAAAATGAAAACAGAAGCACTTTAACTGACATAAGGGATGAAAATTAGGTTGTTAAAATCTCTACTTTGCTGAGTTTAAAGCTGGGGAGTTTTCAGCAGAACTCTGCTGATATAACCTCAAGAGGTCTTGAAATGATGGTAAAGTGCAGTTTTAGGAATTAGGGATTAGAAGAAGTTGTGAATACGAGGAATCTGGAATGGCCGGTGGTTGGAATAATCACATTGTAATATGCTTCCTGATATGCATATAGCTGCGACATTCTGCTCCAGTTTACAACCAACATTAGCTCTTAGAAGGATAATGGTCTCCATGAAGTTATGCTTCCCCTCGCTCAGTGAGGGCCTGTTGGTGTCTGTTACGCATTATCTTTCTTTGGATGAGGGAATTACTAAACATAATGACAGATGTGTTTAAAGCTTTTCATGTTTGATGTGTCTGAAATGTGAGGTGTGATTCGTCTGCGATGGATACAATATTGTGGTTTGTGTGATTGCCAGTGTATGTTGAAATAGTGGTAGTAGTGTGATCATAGGCATGATTTAGTTACTGAGAAGTGTATGTTAGATGTGATTTTATCATAAACACTATTGTCAAATCTTTTGGAGCTTTGGAGCCATATCCTGGTGTTAATAATCCTGGTTGTCACGTTTAGTGTTCCCCTCCCACTTTGGAGCCATTGGTTACCTCTTTGGCCTGCTTTCCCCAGTGAAGTTAGGACGTCCTTCATCCTTCCTTCAATGCACCTTTTCCAACAGGACTTCTATTCCCACTGCTGAGAATCTCTAAGGTTCTGTTTTCAATCTGTAGGCCATCTTGATGTGAATGTTGCTTTGATCAGGCATTTTTTTTCAAACCTTCAGTGAAATTAAATGTTCAGTGAAAAAAAAAGGAAGCTTATGATAGATTCAGAAGGTTCAACACAGGTGATGCCATACAGAATTACAGAAAGTGCAGGGGGTTGCTTAAAAAGTAAATTAGGAGAGCAAAGAGAGGACAGGAAACCACTGGTGAGTAACATTAAAGAAAATGTATAGTGTTGTAGAACAGAGAGACCCAGGGGTTCAGTTCTTTGCGTCACAAGTAGATGAGGTGTTCAGGAAGGCATTTAGCACACTTGCATTCATTGTTCAGAGCTCTGAGTACAGGAGTTGGGATGTCATGTTGAGCTTGTAAAGGACATTTCTGGAGTACTGTATTCAGTTCTAGTCACTATTCTACAGGATGGATATTATTAAATTGGAGTGGGTTCAGAAAAGATTTATTGGGATGATGCTGGGAATGGAGGGTTTGAGTTACAAAGATAGGCTGGATAGGCTGGGACTTTTTTCACTGGAACGTAGGAGGTTGAGGTGTGACCTCATAGGGGCTTATAAAATCATGAGGGGCATAGATAAGCTGAATAGCAAGGGTCTTTTCCCTAGGATGGGGAGTTCAAAACTAGCTGGCATATTTTTCAAGTGAGAGGAGAATATTTTAAAAAGGGCATGAGAGGCAACTTTTTTACAGAGAGAGTGGTTTGTGTGTGGATTGAACTGCCAGAGGAAGTGGTGGAAGCAGGTACAATTACAACATTGAAAGACATTTGGATACGTGCATGAATAGGAAAGGTTTGTAGGAATATGGGGGGACCAGAAGCAAGTAGAAGTAATTTAGTTTAGGAACATTGTTGGTGTGGACTGGTTCGACTGAAGGGTCTGTTTCCATGCTGTATGACTCTATAATATTCAAAGGTTTTTATAAGTATATTAGGGACAAAAGAATAACCAGGGAAAGAGTAGGACACGTGAGGGATGAAAGTGGCAATTTGTGTATGAAGCCGGAAGACATGGCTGAGCTTTTAAATGAATATGTTGAATCTTCATTCACAATAGACATGATAATGTAGGTCTAGAAATCAGAGAGGGGGATTAGCATTGAGTGGGAGAAGGTAATAGCAGTTTTAGCAGGCTTAAAGTGAGTTTTGAGGCCCACATGATATGTATACAGAGCTGCTATGAGAGGCAAAGGAGGAGATTGCAGCAGCTCTGACATTAATTTTCAAATCCTCTTAGGCTACAAGAAGGGTGGTAGGGCTAAACCTGGAATCTACAGGCCAGTGATTCTAACTTCTGTCGGATGGAATCTATTAGTTTCTATTAGAAACTATTAGGACAGAATTAGTCTTCATTTTGGTAGGCAAAGATTAATCAGGGATATGCAGCATGGCTTTGTAAGGGGGAGATTGTGACTAACAAATTTATGGAATGTTTTGAGGAGGTGATTAGATTTATAGATAAAAGTAACTCAGTTGACTTTACTGAGGCAATCGGCAAGGTCTCACAACTCTCTGGTCAAGAAGCTGAGAGCCCATTGGATTTGCCAAATTGAATCCAAGATTGACAGTGGCAGGAAGCAGAGTGTGATGGTAGGCGGGTATTTTTGTGACTGGATGCTTGTGTCCACAAGGTTCAGCGCTGGGTCCCTTGCTGTTTGTTTTGCACATTAATGAAGTAGACATGAATGCAAAGTTTCGATCAGTAAGTTCGCATATGTCATGAAAATCGATCGGGTGGTAAACAGTGAGGAGGAGAGCCTTAGACGATAGGACATATAGACAGGCTAAATAGCAGTAAATGAAAATTAATCCTGAGATGTGTGAGGTGATGCATTTTGGGAAGTATAGTAAACAGAAATATAAGGTGGCTAAGAAAGCATATGAAATACTTGCCTTTATTAGCCAAGGCATTGAATATAAAAGCAAGAAGGTAATAATTGAACCACTCATAATGTTAGCTTGGCCACAGTTGGACTACTATGTGCAGTTCTGGTCACCAATCTGTAGGAAGGATGTGACTGCATTCGAGAGCCTGCAGTCAAAATTCACCAGGATGTTGTCTGGGCTGAAGAATTCAGATATGAAGAAAGACTGGATAGTCTGAGGTTGTTTTCCTTAGAGTATAGAATGCTGAGAGTGGATATGATTTAAGGTGTACCAAGTTCTATGAGGCATAGATACAGTATACAGGGAGACGATTTTCGTCTTCAGAGGAGTCAATACTGGGGACACAGTTTTAAGGTTTAGAGAGGATTGGAGGAAAGAAATTATTCAGAGAGTTGTGGGTAACTGGAACTCATTGTCATTAAGAATGTTAGAGGTGGAGACTCTCAAGGCATTTAAGAACTATGTAGCTGAGTACTGAGAATTATCATTGCATACAAGGCTATGGACCATGTGCTGGAAAATTGGACTTGAATAGATGGATGTTTGATGACCTCTGTGACTCTATCCATGACTACCTACTTGCCTAGATGGGTGCGGCAACACTCAAAAAGCTTAACATCATCCAGGCCTCTTGATTGGCACCACATGCACCAGCATCCACTCCCTCCAGCAACAACGCTCAGTAGCAGCGTGTACTATTTACAAGATGCACAGCAGAAATTCACTGAGATTCTCAGATGGCACCTTCCAAATCCACGGCCACTTCCATCTTGAAGGTCAAGGGCGGCAGATACATGGTAACACCACCACCATCAAAGTCCCATTCAAGCCACTCACCATCCTGACTTGGCAATATATCACTGTTCCTTCACTGTCACTGGGTCAAAAACCTGGAATTCCCTCCCTGATGGCACAGCAGGAGAACTGCAGCGGTTCAAAAAGGGAGCTCACCCCCACCTTCTCAAGGACAACTAGGGATGGGCAAGAAGTGCTGGCTAAGCCAGAGACACATACATCCCACAAATTCATGAAGGGTACATATCACTCCAGAAGAATTGTAATTGAGTCCTAAATCTGCAAGTCTTATTTTTTGGCACCTTACTTGTCTCACCGTATATTCTCGAGGTAACAACAAATACTGGCATTGCCAATGACACTCATATCCCGACAAATCGGCACACCTCTCTTTAACCTCCTTTTGGGTCATCACAACAGATATTTTTATTTCTTTTTAAACACCCAGCTTTCACTATTTGCACTTCAAATAAAATGTCATGCTAGTCAGAGTTAAGGAGCCAGTCGCAAAGTTTCTTTAAATTCAGGAAATAAGAATTGTGTTATCTACTAATGCCAAGAGAACTAAAATAAAGCACAATATCAAAACATGCATAAATACTTGTAATAAGTTGAAAGTTGAAAAGGAAGAGAGTGCTCATTGCAGACAGAGAGAAAAAAGCTGCAACGATGAAAAATCCTTGAAGTCCTTGACAGGTTAGGTTTTTAAATTGAGATCACAGTTGTTTATCATACCTTCACCTTGTTTGATTGGAATTCTATCTTCAGTAGTGATGATATCTATTGACATTGCTATAATACAGCTGATGTTACTGGTTAAGTCAAATCCCGGAAGGAAGACAGGCTTGATTTTTTTTATTTTCATTTATCGTGGTGGTCTTTCACTGAAACACAAACATGCATGACTGCAGATTTGATTTGAACAATAAAACAGAAGTTTATTACACAAAAGTAATAAAATAAAGTAAACGAAATAAAGCTATCCATATATAACATAGTTCGAAAGATTTTGTAACATATGGGAAAACAAAATCCCATCCACAGCCCAAAACAATCACTTAGTTAATAAAAATAATGAGAAGTGTACTTTCCCTGTCCAACCTGCAGATGTTATTTAATTGTCATTTTCTTCTGTTCTTGTCCTGTGAGCTATGAAGTTTTTTCTCTGAAAGTCACACAGTTAAGATCGTAGACTTTTCTGGCTTTGAATAACCAATGCAGATTTTTGTTCAAACACTTCTGGTCTGGAAGTATTCACAAACCACACTCTTTCACAGAGATAACTTATTGTGTTAACTGCTCATCTCCTTTTCTGTAGAAGAGCCTATATTTGCATCTAACTGTGGTCAGTTTCTGTTTTCTGAAATGCCTAAACCTGAATGTTTCTCAGTTAAAATCAGTCCTTAATTACTCTAAACTCAAAGCATGTGAATATATTTTACAGTTTTCTTTCTCTTGTCTTCAAAATAAACAAGCTTCCTCAGGACGCCAAACTGTTTTAAAATCATGGTTCCAGAAAGACTGATTTAGTTAGTTATTAAATCCTTCACAAAGGTATAGACTAACACTCATATGCAACTAGTTTAACAACTAAACTTTAAAAAAATCATACATAAATTGAACAGCTTTTATGACGCTATCTTTTGAGTTCTATATGAAATGTTGTATCTCCAATTTGCTATCTTCTTAGATGATGGGAAACAAAACGAGAAGCACTCTTATAGTCCTTACTGTTTCCAATCCAAACTCTTTCTTGTTGATCTGCTGCTCAAAAGCAGCTGTTGAGATACGGTTCAGTGTGCATTTTTGGGTCCACTCCATTGTCCAAAATGACTAATGATAGGCAAACTTTTCATCTCTCAATAGTTGAATTAAATTAAAACAGGAAATGTGAATTTCTTGATGTTGACTTAGTTGTCTGGTTTTGATGTCTTTAAAACATTTCAGCGTGTTTGGTTTAATTTATTCAACTTGGGCCTACCAAAGCTTGCCTCAATCTATGGTCAGATGCAACCATTGCAGTCTACATCCTTTTAATAAATAAAAAATTCTGCTCCATGAAAATCTCAGGGATTCCTCAACTGTGATATTTAGATCATGGGTGTGTGCATGCTGCTTAACCTTTGGAAATTATTTCATTTGAGTTTATTTCTGTTCTGACTACAGAGTCACACCTTGGTGGTTTCCAGCTGTGATAAGTTAATAGCAGTTCATTATCATGACTAAGTTCTTTCATAATGTTGGGAAGCAGATCTGATATTGACTTGATTTATGTCATTGAGTTTACTCCTTTGAGACTGCAGTTGAGATCAATGTTAGTAAAGTAATTGGGGATTTTGTTTACAACTGACCTATCCTCCAGCTTGAGGGGGAATTGACAATGAGAAAACTTGGTGGAAAAAATGGGGAAGTATTTCATTCCCCATCATGTCAGTCAGTCTTACTTTGAAAGTGAAAAGTTCACCTTGGAAGCATTGCAAGGAAACATTCTAAATGGCAGCTTAGTGAACAGTTTACAGTCACAATGCTGATTTTGGACTTCGGGGTCTAATCTTATTTTCAGGTTGATAGCCAAGGAAGTGACAAAAGCAGGGCTTTGCTCCAACATTCATTCAGTTTTCTCACAGAAATGCTTGATGTGAATCACTTGCTAGCTAAAACTACCTGAATGAGTTGGGCACCAGTTGTAACTTTGATTATATTGCTCATCTGGCTTGTAAACTGTCAGTTTAAGTGAACAGCTTTGGGAAAGCAGACCCGCACATTACAACCCTCGATGAAGATCATGAAATAACATGCTTCAACAATCTTGACAATGTACTATCTGTTCTACTATACAATCTGTACGAACTTCTTGAAAGCAAACTTTCTGAACTTCTTCTTTTGCTAAGATATTTTGCAACAATATGGTAATAGAATGATGTAAAAAGGTGTGGAAAATATAAAAGTAAAATATTAGTTGGTAAGGTTCTTGTAGGAGTAGTGACTTGGTTGAGTAGTGCCTTTGATGCTGTGGTCTATATACTACTGGAAGCCATTTGTAAAGCACCAAATTCACATCATAAACAATCACTGCACCTGAAGATGAAGTGGAAACCCAAGGATTATAAGAACTTGGTTCTCATTTCTGACCACCTCAGGCAGCTCTGCAGATTACTGTATATGACTGTATTTGATTTCAGGCTGCCTGGCACACCTGCTGTGGTATGTGAAAAAGACACAGAAATACTGGAGTGTGGGAACTGTGGGAAATAAACTGGTAGTGATGAGTGGAAAAATTGGAACACCAGGACAGCGTATTCATGAGCATATCCGTTAGCTCTGATGCCTCTGGATGCCTGGATGTCTGAATCAAATACAAGTTGGACATTTTCAGATTTTGGATTTAGGTTTTCTTTTTCCAGCTTTATCTCTGCATGTGCAAGACTAGTGCAAGCACAACCAATGTCCAGTCTTTTGAATCTTGCGAAAGAAGCACCAAACATCCACACGTATATAGTTTCTTAACGTCATTCCTAATTGTTGTTGTTTTCATTAAATCTTTTTCCAAGATATCTTGTAGTAAATTATAAACCACAGAGGTGCAGGATAATGAACACCAAACGGGGCTATTAAAAATGATTGTGATGACATTCTTGAAGCCAATAATGTGAGGCCTAGTAGCTTCAATGGGTATCAATTTTACAATACCACACTGCATAGTGCAACACTGCATGATAATTGTCACAATATGATGCTGTATGACATTTGTATTTGTTTACTATGTGTATCATGTAGGTTAATGTAAAGTAAACCTCTTCATTTTATGAGTCTGATTAACGCAGCTTCTTTCTTATTGGTTCATGGAATGTGAATAGGTTGTTAACTGGATGTGAATGAAGAGCAACAGGAGTTACTGTGGCCAATTTTAATGTAGCATGGTTATGATATTGGTGTCAATGCCAAGTACATAAGCCACATGTCTCAAAGACTGGTGGATCATATCAAATACATGCCCCTTCAGCTATTCACCAGATCCAGAGTACTGATTGTATTCATCCAGTCCTCACAGCAAAACTCAGAATATATTGTCTAACTTTCAATGTGGGGTTTGGACAGCACTTGATGGACAATCTCAAGCATGTCAAAAATTATACCAACAATCAATTTAAATTTAACAGTTGATCTCACACTGTGGTTTGCCTATGTTTACTAGAAACTATATACATTCATAAGCAGGAAACTGTCCTTTGCAGGTAAAAGGACATGTCCAGGCATTGTGCCTTTTGGATTAAAGAGTATGGGAGACACTAGTTCCCTGGCACCTGCCATGCTAACACCTTGACTAATCAGACTTATTGAACAATCAGAACCTTTGTTTCATGCAGTATATTAATGTTTTTCCCTTTGAAATGTTGCATTCTTGTATCTATCCTGATTTAGCTTTTCTTTTGCTTTCAGCAATACTCATGTCCTGCACCACCATGGCACAAATTGGATAATATTAGGTCAAATAACCATTCTTCTGACTGCGGTAATAACTAACTGTTTTTATTTACAGAGCAAGATCCCATGTTTCTGTTGCTCATGTCTCTGCTTCTGAGGCAGAAACTCCAGGTTCAGGTCACACTGAAAGACTTAATGGTCATAAAAGGTATTCAGAATGCAAATAGGTTGAGCATTAACTTGTAAATCCTTACAAGGCACACTAATGGCAGGCAGTAAGAGTGGAAGGGAATCCACTGGTCAGCTATGCAATGGAAAGTAACTGGAGGCTCTACCATCACTTTCCATTAGTTTAAGGTTACAATGCTCATATAAAAGTGTGATAATACGCTGACTTGGGGTTGGGGGGGATTTGGCTCAGTTGACCAGTCAGCCAGTGCATATCAGATTAGTGTTATGGGCACAGGTTGTATATGGGACCTGTCTTCTTGGTTACAGAGCTAGTTACAGTTTGTTTTGGAGCTGAGAACTGAAGAAGAAGATTGAATTTACCCATCAAAGTAAATCAAAAGGGATACAGTGATAGTGTGCTGACTTGTATCAGTATTCAATAACATACACATAACAAATACAATATCGATCTTTTCCTCCCATCCACTCCCACCTCAAAACTTCATCTTTCAAATCGTCTAATTGACGGCTAGCTAATAGTAAGCACATAAATGCACTCTTGGTAGTACACAGGAAGGATAAGTTATGCTAACACCTGAACTCTAATGGAAACTGCTACACTCATAACTATGTGTAAGTCCATTTGATTCAAGTACTTCCTTGATCTTTTTCAGCCCATTTGAGGATTTCTGCAATATATGGGGATGTAGCATTAATTGTCACTGCTTGGATTCGGTTTTGTTATGGTCGGTACTCACAACTACTGGGAGACTACTTTGGAGAGTTTAGACCCTAGAAGCAGATATTTGAATGGTATCCAGAGGATGGGACTAAGCAGAAAATCTGAAGCTATCTCAAAAGTTATGACAAACTTTCTTTAGTATCTAGTGTTAGCTCCTGAACAATATTTCATTAACTGTTGAAATATTTGCAACATAAAATTACGCAGGAATTTTATTTGTCTTTTGAATTAGTAGGAGTATTTTTTGTACCTTCTGCGTTTGACAAGTAATTAAAAACAACAGTCAGAGAACATTATTTAAATATTTACATGGAAGATGTCTTTGGTATTTTAGACCATGAAGCTTGGGAAAATATCCAGTTTACCCATGAAGAAGTGAAGAAACTTTATCTTGTTCTGCTGAGAGGACAAAATCCAAGAAAATTCCCTCATTTATTCACGTTGTACTTCCTCTGCCAGGCATTTGCCCTCAACTTATCAAAATCACACTGAAGCATTTCTGCGTCCTCCTAACAGTTCACCCTCCCACCCAGCTTTGTGTTATGAGCAAATTGAAGATGTTGCATTTAGTTCTCAAGTCTAAATCATTAATATATATTATGAATAGCTGGGAACCACATGGGTTAATGGTCATCTAACATTAGCTCAAAGCATTCTACTGATGTCATGTGTGGATGGAGACAAGGAGTTCTACTCTACTTTTTGAAGGGAACAGATGTATTGCATCAGGTCCCTAAGGTCCTAATAATAATGCCTGACCAAATGTAATTGTACTTATGCTATCATGCAATAAACCTTCTTGGTAACTAAGAACAGCTCCTCTTCTGTATGTACTCTCTGAGAGCGTGTCCTCTACCTTTACTCAGTAGATGAACTCATGGTAAAGGAAGATTAGAAGCAACAAGCTAACTCAAACAACTTTTAACCGGTACACATAATTTGTACAGATGGCAAGTATCATAATGTAGCTACAATGGTCACTTGGAAAACAAACTGACTATGTTGGAACTTAATGTTGGCTTAGTTTAGCATCAGGCCACAAAATGTATCTTGACTCATTTTTTTGGACCTAACTGCAATTGAAGACAATTGTTTCATCTGATTTGCAAATGTTAATTGGAAAGTTCCTTTCTCAAGGAATAAGTAAATTAATGTCTAGGATAACTTTTCAGTAAAATGTCATTTGTCAGGGAATCATTACAAAACTTTTCCTCATACTTTTAAGGACTGCAGGTGGGCATCAAATTCAAATTTAATATTTACTATGCAGCTGGGCATGAAAATTTTGCATAGCACCTTTCCAGAAATGGTGTACGTTCCATTCAATCCTTTCGCATTCCTTCAACTATTGCTGGCATGATCGAGAAAAAAATAACAGTGACAGGCTACTACCTGCATATTAAAAGGTCTAAATTCAAACCAATTGACTTTCTTACCTTTAATTCTGTACATCTTCCCATATTGCTGTAGTAGTAACAGATTGCTTTTAATTCAGGACCCGCTGGAATATTCCCGTCAAAGAATAACATAATTAATACAAGAGGTTGTAATTGCTACAGTGTGTTTACTCCCATCAGGAGACCAAGTAGTGATTAGTCATCAATTTGCAAGTCTCATACCTATCAGATAATTTGGAGATTATTTTCAGAGGAGTTGTAGTTTTTGCCTCAACATTTGCAGAGTTATGTCTCATCGTACAATTTTAAATGTTACCACTTTTTATGTTGGAATGAAAATTGTTCCACAGGGGATGCTTCACCCTTATTGCCAAGCCTTCTTGTGGGAAAAAAAATCTGCTTGAACTGTGATTTTCAATGCTGTTTATCTTAATAAGTAGCTTTTGCAAGGGAAATGGCTTACACTTTTTTCTATGTAGCTTAAAATACCTGGCAATTATCTAAAAAGGTATACAAATTACTATCATTATGGCTTTTTTCTGTTCCAAGTAAGGAAAAAGTTTTAATTACCATGGGCACCATTTTTGTTGTCCCGTCAGATTCAAGCTGTGTAGCCTTATTATTCCTTTGAAGAGTTTCACACTAGCGTGAAAACAGACAATACATTTATAAGAGTGACTAACTTGGTGTTTAAAGCACCATGCGCAGTATTCTGCAGCCACGCAGATTACCAGCCATCATTAACTTCTTCAGTTCAAACATCCTCTAGACCATAAATAGATGTCACTTTGGGCATGAGCCAGTCATCCATTTTTAAATGCATTAGCCAAGTCACCAAATGCATTGATACAAAGAATAAATTAATTTACATATTTCCTATAATTACCCAACACTAACATGCCAAGCATGATTTCCATGTTATGCGTTTTCAAAATACCCTGAAAACAATTTGCTTGTGTTCAGCCAGCCATGGACCTACATTAAACGAAACTGCTGGAATTAGAAATGGATTTGTATACCACCTGTATATTTGTCAAGTGAAACCAAGTGCATAATTATGAACTAGGCTGCCAAATTCCCACAACAATGTCATGACTCATGCTTTCTAGCTGATTTCAATCCAGGAATTTGAGAATGAAAATACAGCTCAGAGAAGGGTGGATATAAATAAACACACTTCCCTTTTATCATCAACTTCAACATTCTGCAGTGATGATTTGAATTTATTTTCTTAAGTCTTCTGTTTGTTTATCCGGATGTATACTGAAATTATAACAATTCAATTTTAGTATTACTCACAATACCAAAGTCAGTTTTCATCTGAGTTATAGCGATTCACCATCACATAATTTCAAATTTCTACTGAAGACAGAGAATGCAGAAGACGGTTAATCATATTCTCTAAATTGGCAGAAATTCAACATTGGCAATGACTGGGCATTAGTTATTTAACTGGTTAAACTCTAAGGTATGAACAAACCACACCTCCATACATTTCTCTAATTTTTTAATAACCAAAAAGTGAGTCAAAAAAATTACTTCACAAAAAATAAATTTGACCAATGATATCATTGCCAAATTCCTCGATACAACATTTTACAGTAGGGCTGCAAGCAGGCATTAAGCCACTTAGTTGTACATGAAAAGGAGCTATTGCCTGGTTAATGCAAAGGCACAGGGCACTCTCTGATATTTTGTCTTTTCCTAATTTGACATATAGCTCAGTCTGGGTGGAAATATGTACATACTTCCTGACTGCCATATCATGGTGTTAGGAGGCTGCTAAATACACGAAAATCTTGGTGTTAATTTTGCTCGTAATACAGTTACAAATGCTACAAACAACCAACAGTTACAAATTAGAGAGGAAAAGCACCAACATTATATTTCTTGCTTTCAAGCGGTTCAGAGAAAGAGGTTTTGAGGTTGTCCTCCATTGAAACGATCATTGATAATAAATAGTATACCAAAGCTGAAAGTGCAAGAGGTGAATAAGTAGAATTGACAGTCATAGCACTGTTTAAATTGTTCTCAATTAACATTTAATGGTAGATTATTAGTCTCAAAGGCAACTCAATCCTCTCATTTGTCTAAGATAAAAATCAAAAAAACGCCTTTAATGTGGATTAGTAAGCCAGTGTCTGAAAGAGAATATAAGGCTGAAGCTTTTGATTAGATTCCAGGTCAGAATGGAGAACAATGAAAATAAGTGAGTGTCTGTGTAAGAGGAATGCTAACCAGACTTTAATGAAATCCATGCTCATCCTTTGAAAATCTGGAGCAGTGGAGACACTGTTCAGGATTGAGTTGCAGGCATCATAAGTAGCAGTGGTTGCTGTGGCAAATAAAGAGACTAATTGGATTGAAGTATCCTGATGGAATTAATATTTCCCCTTTATCCTTTCATTGTCTAGTGAAATGAGTTGAGATAGTCTTGATCTAGTTCCCCAAAAAATATATTTTGCTGCACGACACTGTCCATAATTCAAGCATCATTATAACAATGTTTGTGCTGTGTCACATTTATGAGTTTGTAAAATATTTTGTGTTGCAAATTGCTATAGTATAGGATATACAATTACATGCAATGGTTAATCTGTTATTTGTTTGAATAGGTTTAAGGGAGGAATTCTGGCAAATTCTCATTAAGTCACCAGGTTATGCTGATGAATAATGTAGGAAATAGGACTATCGCCATGGCTCAATAGGGGGTTTAGATGTACAGTTGGATCAGACGAGTTTTTTTTCCATATTGGACCCACAATGAACTTGTAATGCTGTGCAATATAGACAAGATGCATTGTAGCAACTCATCTATCCTTCTTCAACAATACCTTCCAAACACTTGAGCATACCCCACATGCCAGTAAACGGTTGCATACTAACAGAAAAACCAACAGCTGTGTAGTGGTTGTAATGAGATTGGCCAAGTGGACCCATAGAATATGAGTTCCCTGATTGGGGCTGTTAATCTGGTCCAACAGGCAGCCCTGGCTGACTGGTAAGAACAGGAGCGTCAGAGGTTCTGTTCACTCTGAGAGCTGGCTCTGACGGAGCTGGATCAGTGTCAAGGACTTCCTACGTGTAAATAAAAGGTGACTTGGTGATGGGATACTGGTCTCAGTGGAGTTAGTTCAACATGTAAATTTCCCTCCAAGGCAGTGGCTATCCAGATTTGGAACTATATTACCATTCTTTCGCTGTCACTGGATCAAAATTCTCGGAGTCTCTTCCCTGAGGACTGTATGACATATATATGACAGATAGTTTCAGCATTTTAAGAAGACAGCTCATCACCACCCGCTCAAGGACAATTAGAAATGGAAAATAAACACTGACCTTGCCATTAATGTTTACATCACATGAATCTTGCCCTAAATGAGTTTATTTCATTCCAAATGCAGCTAGAACCTTGATTTCTACCGTATCACATGACTTAGTAACAGGACATACCTTCCTGGTCTCCTTTGAGGTACTTGCTGGTTGTCTCAGTATTGATTTTGAGCCAGCTTTCTCATAGCATGATAATGCCTGGCACACTTGAAGTCATATCAAATCCAAATGATTTCAAAAGTTAAACTGCACAGAACAGGAAGAGTGCCACATGAATGATAAACAAGGCAGAAGGTCAACCTAAGCAACAGGAAGAAAAAGAGGGTTAATTTTTTTTCCCTTTAACCTAATTGATATTGGGTTGCAGGCTGCATATGGGGCTTTCCCTCTGCTCCCCGACCACCTCTACACAAGTGTCATGGTGAAATGCAATGCATTTTTCGACAAATTGCCAGGCTAATCAATACATTAGACTTGATGGGAACTATTAGCTGTCATGGAAATCCTGTGCACAGGAGAATGACCATATATGGCAGGCGGAGCAGCTGATGATGTTGCTAGAATCTGGAATGCCTGACTGACCTAGGAATGGATTCTGCAGCACACACACAAAAAAATAAAAGATTTTTCAGACGAGGTGAGCGGCAAACACGCCGGATATTATGCACCCGAGGCAGGATTGTGTGTTTGCACCAATGTCTTAAGATTGCAGGTCTGTTGCTAAGGCGTCTGAGCTGCCCTGAATGTACTCCTGCTTCCTTACATTTTCAATGCCTGTTACAGTAAAGTATGGATCTCCGTTAACCCATCCCGCTGCAGTGCAGCAGCTGCAGAACTAATTGTCACCTAGTTGAAGTGAAACCATTCGGAGGTTAGGTGAGACCAATTTAGCAAGTCCCCCGAGGGAGGATTTGTTGTCTTACGCTCAGCGCAGCCGGTAGCTCTCCTCGCAGGGATGAAAGTGGAATTTAAGGTTGTAATCGGAGGCAGGGAGTGTTCCACCACGAGGTAAGTACCAGTCTTCTCACTATGAAAAATCCTCGCTGTGGTACCCAGTCTCCCTCCCTCTCTCCTCACTAGCACTTGATAGTACTGTGCTGCAAATTCAATGATTATGAGACCAGTGCTCTGTTGCTATCGCATGCATTTAGCACTCAACCACCTTTCAAATCATCTATTTGGAGATGGAAGAGGAAATTCTAATGCAAAATCAAGGTAGGCTTTGTGTGTTCAGTCTGCTTTTGCCACTTGCTGTGCTGCTGTTTCATGAGTTTTATTCTTGTGAGGATGCAGGGCGATCCTTAGTCTGATTAGTAGGGATGATTGAGGAGAAAACAGCTTCAAAGTAGCACCATTTAAAGGGATTTGCCTGCGTTATATTTGCTGCATTTGTTCTCACAGTTTAGTGGCATTATCACAGCATTGCATATCTGCAATTAAAGATCAGCATAAAAAAAATAGATCTTGAACTGCGGTTCTTATCTTCCAGATTTAAAGATACCATAAAACCGAAATGATCTCTTTTTAACCTGGAGATATTTTCGTTTTGAAAAGAGTCTGCTGAAAAGGAAATGTTGACACGTGTCGTGAATCAGTGTATTGTTGGCAGGCAATGAAGTGGTTTTTGAAGCTGATTATAACCCTCCTTTTATGTTATCAAGTGAAAAGGGAGCAGAAGCAGAGAATTATTTTCCTCAACTCACCCAATCTTATAGACCTACATGACATAGTCTCCATATTGTGCCTCTGTTTACTGCAATAACC
Organism: Ginglymostoma cirratum; assembly: GCA_024137785.1. Taxonomy (NCBI): domain Eukaryota; kingdom Metazoa; phylum Chordata; class Chondrichthyes; order Orectolobiformes; family Ginglymostomatidae; genus Ginglymostoma; species Ginglymostoma cirratum. Next base: position 28,347,709 of record JAHRHZ010000025.1, on the reverse strand, counting down.
AGAACATTCAATGGAGCTATCAGTTTTGAGCAGTAGCTTTTGAGAGATTTTTAAGTTTCATGCTATTTTCATGTTACCATGGCTTGTATTTTTTTTTTGAAAATCCATCTTTATTTTTGTGGAAAGCATCACTGGTCGATGGAAGTGTTTGGCACATAACTAGTTACAGCATGAAGCCAAAGAAAAATGAAAATAATCTGAGTGTTCGATTATAGGAACAAAAGATTACCGGCTTCTCAAATGTGGAAGTGACATTTGTAAGGTGATGTACTGTAATGAGATATGATGCTTACTATCCACTTGGCTACATTCTGAAACACCTCCATTTACAAAATGTAGACTAACTTCAAAAAATAATTTTAAAAAATGGGAGAGCTGAAGATACTTGATTCTTCTCCAGAATCTCGTTATCCTGCACAATTAATGATCTGGTTTTTGCCTCTGTGTGGAGCTTTTGGGCAAGCTTTGACCAGAATATAAAGCTTGCGCTGACAATCAGGGCTGTGTTGCCACTGAAGAAACTTCATATTATAGTGAAAACTTTTACAACATTGGGTGTGTATTGGTAAATCTAAAGATGTTCAAGCTTAAATAGGAAAGATAAAATTATAGAGCTTTGTTGAGGCGATATTATCATGCCATCCTCAGGATAATATTCTGAGAGATACTGCACCATACCATACTCCTTTTAAGATGAAAACTGCTTCTTTTAACTTCTCATTTGCCAAATGCAGCACCGACAGTAGAAATTTTCGCTTAAAACAACACCAACATCTTGAAAAAATGTTTGCAAAATGTATTTATTACTCACATGGCACAAATGATATAATTTGAAGGGATTGACTTAATTTCTGGCGATTTGCTACAGGGTGGGACCTATATTCCTAACTGCTGGAGGTTGAAGGAGGGATAAGAATCCTTCTTCAGGGAACTTCTGCTAAATATTGCACTACACTAGATTACTCCAGTCAGTGATTCCTCTTCTGAATCCACTGTCAACACCAGTAGCGCATATGGGCATTACTTGCATGCTTTTTGTTCCACTTTGTCCTTTTGACTTTTAACTAATGAATGGAGTTGATTCTCTTCCATTCCCCATACTTTGAGACTTGTGCATCTCAGGATTGAAACTCCAAGCGGTAGACTCTCAGTTTACTACACAGAGGTGTAAAACCATCATTGTTGGTCATGTACATTTTTGTAGAGGTAGCCTGGTTTTCCTATCTATTTTCTAACATTGGAAATCAGCAAAGTTTTGCATCGAGTCAACTGGGACAAACAGCAACGCCTCAACAATTCCCTAATCTCTTTAACCAAGATATCTGGCTCTGAAAGGTTGGAGGAAAGAGTGTGTGCATTTATATGTGCATATGTCTGATTATATATAAAATTTTCCATGGCTTTGCAGAAGACCACATGAGGCCAGGGTTTAGATCAAATGTAATTGGTCCTTAAGATCACATTACTTACTGTCCTGATTTTTAATCCTCTAATATAAATTTTGACCATATTTGTAGAGGAAACTACCTATGTAATTTTTTTGGTTTATTGGCACTGTTGCTTGACAATTTTATATGAAACAGTTTTCCAATACAAACATGGGCAGGTCAGTTTTAACCAGTGTAAATATTCTAATGTCCAGAGACTTGAGCATATTATATTATGATAGGTATTTATATCCTTGTGGATAACATGGATTTTTTCTCCTAAAATATGCTTAATTTATTAAATTTGTAAATGAAAAAAGAAATCCACTTAAAATTAGAGTTTACTCAGTTAGATCTGGAATGCTGCTGTGGGATTGTGATGTCTGAATAACCCACTCCTTTTCAAAGTAAGGCCTACAGCCCACCAACATCACATTGCCTGCAGACCAACATAATTGCATTGTGCAACCAGTGCTAAGTGTCTGCATGTCTCAGCAGAGAGCTCAAAGTTTTGAGTGGGTAGCATTTCTTGAAGGTAATCTGCACTAGTTAAAACCAGCTTCACCACTTTTCCTTATGGCTGGAGTAGGAATTGAAGTTATTGTACTATTGGTTTGCAATGTGGTTAGGATGAAAGATGGGAGAGAATGGGCTACAACGTTTTAGATGCTGTACCCAAAGAAGAGAGGTGCCCTTTATCAAGACAGGCGCTCTCCAGACACTTGCTGAAAGAATAGAAAGCAGATAGTTATGGAGGTTTATGTCAGGAGTCAAACCTGAGGGCCTGAATATATTTCCGCACGAAGATCAATGACCTTAGACTAATGGTCAGGGTCATTGACGAGATCTTCAAGTGCGCACTGCATGATCATTTTCAGATACTGTTTAACTCAGAACTTCACACACCTACAGTCTCTTTCAATTGGAGCTCATACCTGACATTGAGATGTTACACGGCATTCCTGAATTCTTTAATAATTTTGTGTGCCTCACACCCATTTCTCACTGCTTGCACGCACTGCCAGCTGCGATACCTAGATATATTTTACAGCCCTCAGTTATACACTTGACTTTTTTAAGAATGTTTGAGAACAAGGTGTACAACTGGAGAGGCACTGAGAGCCGACTGACAGAAGACAGGTGTACCTGTGTGGATGTAAACAATGACCATTATTGGGGCACCTATTGCTGAGAACATGGATAAAAGGACACTGAAACCATTGACAATGTCAGTGTCTTTCATGCCTAATGCCTAATCCTGCTTTTCACACTCTTGTTCTTGATGTTACAAGTTGAAGATTTTGTAAGCATGCAACTCTTGCATCTCAGCCACCAGTCTACCGCTCCCTCCATTGCTGCACCACAACCTTTCCCTTGTGCTTTCCTCCCTACAGATAGGCAAGGGTTCAATCTGACCAGGCAGTGATGGAACAGCAATGACAAGAACTCAGCACGGTCACTTTGTCTAAAACTTTCAGCCATGCACCCTGATACTGACACATAATTTAGAGGCTCGCATTGGAGCAAGATTTGTTGCCTTTGAATGACCTGCTCTGAGACAGGAGACAAAGATAACTCAAGTGTCAACTTGCTGGAAAGTGAGATTGCACAAATGTTCTGCTGCAGCACACTCTGATGAGCACTTTGCTGAAACAGAGGAAGACTGATAGATGTACATAGTTAAATGTCTGGTGCCTTGAGAAGACTGTGGCCAATGTTAAGTTGCATAGAAGAACCTAGCATGAATTTGATGTCGGATTTTATGCAGAACCTGGAGTCTAACCTCCTGAAGTGGAAGTAATGACCGATTTTTGTTTCCTCTCCTGAAGCACTGACATCTCGCACACTGTTCCTTGCTAAGGCTTAAGTAGGAAAGCTTAACATGAGCACCCTTAGCAGAATAGCCTCCTGCTGAGAGTACTGCTCCTTTCCCCACTCCTATCCAGGAGTTTGTACCAATCTGTCAACCATTTGCACATTTTTTCAAGTCATTCCGCATTGCAAGCAGAAGGCTTCCTTGCTGCCGGTGTCTTGGAACAACTGGATTGTCCAAAGTTTGGAAGCGAATGTGAAACTTAGTCACTGTCTGTCACACCATTCCTTTTAGGGGTTCTGAAACAAATTTAGAAATCTCCAGAAAAATGCAGATTTGAAACAACACCTGGAAGAAATCAGCTAGCAACTATTCTGTAAGCCGTTGATGATCATGTTTAAATAGTGCTGGTGGAAGTGCTTCTTGTTTGATGTGTGTGTTCAACTGCTCTAGGTTAATAGTGCATCAACTGGAGCGTTAAGATCCAAAATGGCAATACTGGACATTGCTGCACACATGCTAATGCCCTGCTAAATAGCATCCCACACAACTTGCACCACATGAGTGTCTCATATACCACTTATGGGCCTTTTAAAATAACAGTCAAACAATGAATGCTAATTTTGTGCTACATTGCTTTTGTGTTCTGTCAACGTTTCTATTTTCAGTTCATATATCTACTATTATTAAATTGCCTATATAAACATGGCTTGCAGCAATTACTCCCTCCCACCAGCTCTGAAATGTCTCCGTTTTGTGTTTCCTGCTCTTCAGACAGTATGGCAGATAATTACCTATGCTTTAACCTTTCCATGACTGTTTCCCAAATTGCTTTTAGTTACTATTTACTAATTTAATACCATCAAAATATTATTTAAAAATAAGGACAGAATATTTAAATTTATGATGCATTACATGTACAGGCTCTAACAGAATTATCCATCACCTTCTGACCCCACTTTTTAACAGGAAGAAAACATTTGCACTTCATTGTGTGTCCTGAGGCTCTGAGGTGTGCTACTTTTTAAGAAAAAAATGTCTTCTTGGAGAGACTATATCAAAAACTGATCTGAGCTGAGTTTATAAATGAATCCTACCCATTTTAGTGACAATTTGCTTCACACCTTTTCCTCTAATTTTTGCTCCCTCTGACTTATAACATATATTCTTCAGAAAAGGAACAAGGGACCTTTTCACAGGCATCAAGCTATTCACTAAGAAAATGGTTCAGGTTGCTTGCAGCTTTCCAGTGTTCACTATTCCATTAGTCATTTAATTCACCTTACATTGCTCTGCGACTGCTTGTAATTCAAAGGGATTGAAAGGAGAGAGAGGAGAAGATAATCTTTTTCCTGGCGAATCTTACATTAAGATAACACTACAAACTAACTTAACTCACCGACTCTCGCATGCATTACTGTGGCTGAAAGAACTGATTAGACAATGAATTCTGTAGCGAGCAACTTGCCTCTTGGCTCCCTAAAAGCTTTCCACCATCTACAAGGCACAGTGCGCAAGTGTGATGGAATATTCACCACTTACCTGGGTGAGTGCAGCTCCAGTAACACCTTGGTAAGCTCAAAACCACCATCCAGGAAAAAAACAGCCTGTTTGATCCAAGCCCTAACCACCTGCTTTAAACATTTGCTTCCTCACCAGCCATGCACCATGGAAGTAGTGTGTCCTTTTGCAAGATACACTGCAGCAACTCATGGAGACTCCTTTGTCAGCACCTTTGCCACCCAGAAGGACGAGGGCAGCAGACGTGTGGGAACACCACCAACTGCAAGCTCCCTTAAATCATGCAGCATCCAGACTAGGAAATATCTTGCTGTTCCTTTATTTTGTGCCAAAATCCTGCGTTTTTCTCCTTAACAACATCGAGAGAGTCCTCCACCTAATGGATAATAATAGTTCAGTAGGGCAATTCACCGCCATGTAGGAGGGACCAGGAAGGGTAGAAAATATCCTTCCCTAAAGGACAGCAGTTGATCAAATGAGTATTAATAACAATTGACAGTTTCAGATCAACAATACTGAAACTGATGTTCAATCCCAGTCCGATAATTGGGAACAAATAACTTTTCCAGGACTTGCTTCCAGAATTAAGCAATGGGTAACTAAACATGTTGTGAACAAGGTTTAGTTTGGAATTGTTACGCAGACCCAGGGTGAGGTTTCCCAATTCATATGGTTTTACAGGGTAAATCTCATATTGTTAAGCCCCTGGGTGAGGACGGATGAACTGGCTCCAATTCTTTCTCCATCCATTATTGCAACATGGTTAATTTGAAAAGGATCTTGGCCCGAGTAGATGTCTTTGCCCCCAGGCCCAAATTTATTTTTAAAAGAAGCCTGTTTAACCAAGCTTTCCAAAATTAACATAGTGAGTTTATTAAATACTACATACACAAAGTAGTAAACATACATCCTGATTTAAAAATAAGAGGTGGATCCAAACTGATACTTTGTTTCAAAAATAAAACATGGCTCGGTCTCTGAATTGTTGGGGAATAGTGATTAGGTTCATGTTGCTGTGGACATTACCTGTAGAATTGACATTTGCTAGTTGAACTGTTGATTTTTGAGATTCTTCATGTCTGATTCTGCTTTTGCAAATTTGTTTGCGGGACTCAGTGAGAGAGTATCATTTTTGTCTGTTTGCTAGCTGGCTGACCAATGGAACCTGGAGTGAGTGAGGTCTTCACCTGCAACACAGGTAACTAGAGGATAGATCTTTAACTGTGAGCTTCACAGCATACCAATACTCAAGTCCAGGGTGTACACAAGAGTGTCCAATCCACTAGTATAGACCAGTGGACTTCAAATTGGTTTTTGAACCCCTGCCCTTGTATATTCTTCTAAAGGAGAACACAGATGTACATTTGGAGAGGCCAGGGCCGAGTGGTATTGTTGCTGGACTCTTAACCCACAGACACAAGTAATGTTCTGGGGACCTGGGTTCAAATCCCACCATGGCAAGATAGTGGAATTTAAATTGAAGCCTGGAACTAAAAACTCTAATGATGACTATAAAACTATTCTTGATTGTCATTAAAATCCAACTGACTCACAGATACCCTTCAGGGAAGGCAACTGCTGCTGCCCCTACCTACAAAAGACTACGGACTAACTGTTAACTGCCTGTGGAATGGCCTAGTGAGCCACTCAGTTATTGCACATTTTAGAAAGGAATTAAACTGGATGGAGCAGCTGGCCTTGTCTAAGTCACCAAAAAGAGCAAACACAGCCTGTTAACCCCACAATGTCATCTTTACTAGCAGCCAAATTGGGAGAGCTGTCTCACAGACGAGTCAAACAACATCCTGACATAGTCATACTCACGGAATCATACTTTCTACACATTGTCGTAGTCATCACTGTCACCATCCCTGGATATTTTATATCCCACTGACCAAACAAAAGTTGTGCCATCATTGGGAGAGGGTTGCTCTAGGAGTCCTCAACATTCACTCTGGATCTCTTGACTTCTCTTGCCCTCAGGGCAGACAATGGCAATGAACCCTCCTCCTGCTGGTCACCATGTATTGACTGTCTGGCTGGAGTGGCCTGTGTTGAACACTATTTCCAAGAAGCACTGAGAGTGTCCTAGAATGCACTCTAGGTGAGGATTTCAATGCCCATCATCAACAGTGGCTTGGCAGCACCAGTACTGACCAAGCTGGTTGGGTCGTAAAGGACACAGCTGTTAGATTGCGTCTGCGGCAAGTCGTAAAGGAACCAACAAAAGAGGAAAGCATATTTGACCTCAACATTATCAGTCTATCTACTAAAAATGCATCTGCTCATGACAGTACTGGCAAAAGTGACCACCACATTATCCTTGGGGAGATGAAGTCCCCTCTTCACATTGAGAATACCATCCATTGTGTTGTGTGGCACTATCACTGTACATGATCTAGCAACTAAGACTGGACATCCATGAGGTGCTGTGGGCCATCAGCTGAATTGTAGCCCAATATAATCTGCAACCTCATGGCCTGACATCTCTCCCGCTCCAACATTACCATCAAGCCAGGGGATCAACCCTTGTTCAATGAAGAATGCAGATGGAAATTTCAGACAAATGAGGTATCAACTTAGTTAAGCTGCAGCACAGGATTACTTGTAATCCCGACAGCATAAGGAGCGAGAGATCATCAGTTTCGCAACCAACAGATCAGATGTAAGCTCTGCAGTCTGTCAGGAAATGGCGATGGACAATTAAATGACTTATTGAACGAGAAGGCTCCACAAATATCGTCATTCTCAATAATCGGGAGCCCAGTACATCAGTGTGCAAGATTAGACAAAAGCATTTGGAACAATCTTCAGCCAGAGGTGCTGTGTGGCTGATCCATCTCAACCTCATCTAGAGCTCCTCTCCATCCTCTGCCGATGACTTCATTCTAATGATGTTTTGGCCAGGTAAAATATCTCTTCATCAATGCTGAGATAATAAAGTGTAGAGCTGGATAAACACAGCAGGCCAAGCAGCATCAGAGGAGCAGGCAAGCTGATGTTTCGGGTCAGGACCCTTCTTCAGAAATGGGGGAGGGGAAGGGGACTCTGAAATAAATAGATGGGGGGGAGGCGCCGATGGATGATTGATAAAGGAGCAGATAGGTGGAGAGAAGACGGACAGGACAGGTCAAGGAGGCGGGGATGTGGTATGTTGTATCCGTTGTTCCTGATGTGGCCTCCTCTACATCCAGGAAACCAAGCGCAGGCTTGGAGACCGCTTTGTGGAACACCTACGTTTGGTTCGTGACAAACGACTACACTTCTCAGTCGCGAACCACTTCAACTCCCCCTCCCACTCCTTGGACGACATGTCCATCCTGGGCCTCCTCCAGTGCCACAACGATGCCACCCGAAGGCTGCAGGAACAGCACCTCATATTTCTCTTGGTAACCCTGCAGCCCAATGGGCTCAATGTGGGCTTCACAAGCTTCAAAATCTCCCCATCCCCAACCTCATCCCAAAACCAGCCCAGCTTGTCCCTGCCTCCTTGACCTATCCGTCTTTCTTCCCACCTATCCGCTCCTCCCACCTCACTGACCAACCCCCACCTCCTACCTACCAGCCTCATCTCCGCCTCCCTGACTTATCCATCTTCTCTCAATTGACCAACCCCCATCCCAACCCCCTACCTGTACTCACCTTTACTGGCTCCATCCCCGCCTCCTTGACCTGTCCGTCTTCTCTCTACCTATCTGTTCCTTTAAACACCTTCCATCAGCGCCTCCCCTCCTCACTCTATTTACTCCAGAGTCCCCTTCCCCTCCCCCATTTCTGAAGAAGGGTTCAGACCCGAAACGTCAGCTTTCCTGCTCCTCTGATGCTGCCTGGCCCGTTGTGTTCACCCAGCTGTGCACGTTGTGAGCCCACTTGATTGATTGGCACTAGATCCACAAACATACAGTGCATCCATCATCAACATTCAGGTACAGAAGTGTGCACCATCTATGAAATGCACTTCAGAAATTCACCATGGCTCCTCAGGCAGCACCTTCCAAACCCAGGACCAATTTCATCTCGAAGGATACATGGGAACACCACCACCTGCAAGTTCCGACCAGTTCCCACTCACCATCCTAACTTGAAAATATATTGCTGTTCCTTCACTGTCACTGAGTCAAAATCCAGCAACACTCACACTACTGGCATTGTGGGTGGACTACAATACTTCAAGAATGCAGCTGGGCCCTAGTTGTCCTTAAGGTAGTGATGGGCAATGAATACTGACGCAGCCAGCAATGCACACATCACATAAATGAATGAAAATAATTTTGGGGCATAAACCACAGGATGGCTTTCTGTTGAGCAGAATCTTAGCCCCTTGTTATCTTTGTTATCTGAAAGAGATCACAGTTCACCACACAAACAAAAACAGAAATTGCTGGAAAAGCTTAGCAGGTCTGGCAGCATCTGTGCACAGAAATCAGAATTAACACTTTGGGTTGAATGAGCTTTCCTCAGCACTGATTTCTTTCCATGGATGCTGCCTGACATGCTGAGTTTTTCTTGCAATTTCTGTTTTTGTTTCTGATTTACAGCATCTGAAGTTCTTTTGGTTTTTATTTAGGAGATCACAGTCCAGTCTGTTTTGAAGTTTCTTCGACATTTATTAGGTGTTACATCCCATTGGTAAGCAGTGTTTGCTGAAATTACACTTGCAGTTATTTTGTCTTTGTAGTAGTCTTCTACTAAGAAACACATTTTGGAATTAAGGGCAATGGACGCATATAGTTTTTCAGCATTCTAACTAATTGGCATAACAGAATCCTAATGGATTTTAAAATCAGTTCCTCCTGCTGTCTCTCTCTCTCCTGTCTATAAACTTTTTCGTAAGTTGACTTCTTTTAGAATTGCTTGCAGGAATATGATTTGTATACTGAGCAACAACCAAATAATGTTGTTCTTGACTCCTGAAGCTGGTACAGTGTCTGTAAACAGAGCACTCTATTTGGTACAGAGAGGCAGTGAAGGGAGCCTCCTCATGAGGACCACTTTCCTACCACTGCTTAAATCTTCAAGAAATATTCGAAGCGTTCATATACCAGGCATAAAATTACTGCAGAGAGTGGTGACAGCTTTGCCTTGAGGAAGTTGCGATTTTTTTTTTTTTTTTTTTTTTTTTTTTGCACAGCTTAAGGTGTCTGTTGGGCATTTCAGCTGGGTTCTGTGCTCTTTCCTATAACGAATGAAGAGTTTAATGTTGGCCCTTTTACAGCAAAATTTAATGAACTCTTTACCCAGGTGCGTAGAACTCAATTATCAGTAACAAATGGAAGAAATTTGCCCAAGATTCTGTACAAATAGTACTAGAAAAACATTTGACTGTGCTCCAGTTGCAGTAGGCCATTCAGCCCCTTTATTTATTTCATCATTCAATGAGATTGTAATTAATCTGGAGTCTCAGTCCACACATCTGTCTCTGCTATAACTTTAAATGAAAGAAATCTGTCAGATTTAAAAAGTACAATTAATGGCACCATTGCCATCTTTGAAATAGAATACCAAACTTCTTCCAATCTTTTTTTAGAAAAGCTCTTCTAAATATACAGGGAGGTGGCTTCAATATTGCTACAGCAAGTAACAATTAATGTTAGTCTGGTATACCAGTTTCTGGAGTCGCTCTCTGAAAACAGAGCACTCCATTCAATTCTGCCATTGTTTGTCAGCAAAGAGAGCTTGATGTATATCTTGATGTTTCACTCCGGAAAGTTCTGGCTCTAGTTTTTAGACTATGGGCTGGATTTTTGTTGTATGTTGGGCATAGCTTACTGGTTGGAGAGCTGGCAAGACCTGCCTTGCCTCTATATTGGAAAGCCAGCCAGACTATTGAGCCAGTTGACCAGTTGTGAAGCCAACAGTAGGCCTTTCATTCAAAACACAACCCTGTGGGCAGAGGGTCTTGTACTCATCAAGACCAGGAGACAAGAAACCAGACTTGGAAAAGGAACATCAAATTACACAATATAAAAAGAGGATTCTAATTGGTAGGGCTATTGTTAGCATGGAGATGCACAGGAACAGTTAGTTCTTAGACCACCAAGTTGGTTCTGATTGCTATGGGAATGCAGGAATTTGCAGTCTCCATGAATCCCTTAGCTGACAAAGGTGCAATGTGTGTACAGATTATTTTTGTGCACATAAAACACATTTGTATTCACATATGCAACTTTTAGCATGCACAGATGCTTGTATTGTGGGGCTGACTGAGAATGCCAAATTTGTTTCCAGTTTGAAATTTGGCACAGTCTGGATTATTTAGCAAACTCTGTCAAATAGCAGAATCACATCTAATGCCATACATGGTATTTGATGATATGACTGAGTCTGTCTTGAAGCGCCTTCACAAAATAGTTGAGAGTCAATGGTGTTCACATGAGACGAGTCACATATTGGCCAGGCTGCACAGAGTTTCTTGAAGAAGCATAGGGATTTTAGTAACATGGTCACATCCGTTCACACAGCTTCCAATATTCTTTTTAAAAGCAAATTCAGATTCTCAAAGTCCCATGACAGGTAGATTTAAATTCAAGTTGCCGGATTACTAATTCAGCGAAATAATCATCATGCAACCTTGTTGCCTCTTTGATCAGGATGAGAAGACAAACGGAATGCCAATGTCACTTATACGGTCATAGAATCATACAGTATGGAAACAGACCCTTTGGTCCAACTACTCCATACTGACCATGTTCCCAAAACTAGTCCCACCTGCCTGCGTTTGGCACATATCCCTCCAAACCTTTGCTATTCATGTACTTATCCAAATGTCTTTTCAATATTGTAACTGTACCTCCATCCATCACTTCTTCTGACAATTCATTCCATACACAAACAACTCTGTGTAAAGACAAAGTTGCCCCTCATGTCCGTTTTTAAATTTTCTCCTCTCAGCTTAAAAATATGCCGTCTAGTTTTTAACTCCCCCACTCTAGGGAAAAGACCCTTGTCATTCACCTTATCTATTCCCCTCATGAGATAATAGGTACTGCAGATGCTGGAGAATCCGAGATAACAAGGTGTGGGGCTGGATGAACACAGCAGGCCAAGCAGCATCATAGGAGCAGGAAAGCTTGACGTTTCGGGCCTAGACCTTTCATCATGATTTTTTTTTCTAAACCTCTATAAGTTCACCATCAACCTCCTCCACTCCAATGAAGCAAGTCCCGGTCTATCCAGCCCGTCATTATAATTCAAACCATCCATTCCTGGCAACACTCCGGTAAATCTTTAGTGAACTGTCTCCAATTTAATAATATCCTTCCTATGGAGGAGACCTCACTAATGTCCTGTACCACCTCAATGTCACATCCCAATTCCTATACTCAGTGGTCTAAGCAATGAAAGCAAGCATGTTAAATGCCTTCTTAACCACCCTGTTTACATGTGACACAAATTTCAAAGAATTATATACCTGAACCCCTAGGTGTCTCTGTTCTACAACACCCCCGCCAGGGCGCTACCATTAATTGTATAAGTCCTTCCCTTGTTTGTTTGACCAAAATGTGATACCTCACATTAATCCAAATTAAACTCTACCTGCCACTCACCAGCCCATTGACTCAATAGATCAAGATCTTTTGTAATCTCAGATATCTTATTCACTGCCCCGTACACCACCAATTTGGTGTCATCCGCAAACTTATTAACCATGCCTCCTAAATGTAAATTCCCTAAAGAGATAGGAGAGGTGCGTAATGAATACTTTTCTTCAGTATTCACAACTGAGAGGGACCTAGTTGTAGAGGAGGACGTTGTGAAACAGGCAGGTAGGCTAGAGGAGGTTGATGTTAGTAAAGAAGATGTGTTAGGAATTCTGAGGAAGGTGAAGATAGATAAGTCCCCCAGGCCTGATGGGATTTATCCATGGATTCTATGGGAAGTAAGGGACGAGATTGCAGGGCTTTGGTGATGACCTTTTCGTCCTCACTGTCCATGGGTGTAGTGCCGGAAGATTGGAAGGAGGCAAACATCGTTCCCTTGTTCAAAAAAGGGAATAGGGATAACCCCGGAAATAACAGGCCAGTTAGTCTTACGTCAGTGGTGGGCAAATTATTGGAAAGGGCTCTGAGAGACAGGATTTATGATCACTTGGAAAGGCACAATTTGATTCGTGATAGTCAGCGTGGATTTGTGAGGGGTAGATCATGCTTCACAAACCTTATTGAATTCTTTGAAGAGGTGACCAAACACGTGGATGAAGGTGGAGCAGTGGATGTCGTATACGTGGATTTAAGTAAGGCGTTTGATAAGGTTCCCCATGGTAGGCTCATGCAGAAGGTAAGGAGGCCTGGGATAGGGGGAAATGTGGCAGATTGGATTCAGAATTGGCTGACCCTTAGAAGACTAAGGGTGGTAGTGGACGGAAAATATTCAACATGATGCTCAGTTACAAGTGGTGTACCAAAGGATCTGTTCTGGGTCCTCTTCTATTTGTGATTTTTGTAAATGATTTGGGTGTAGGAGTGGAAGGGTGGATTAGCAAGTTCGCGGATGATACGAAGGTGGGTCACGTTGTGACAGTACGGAGGGCTGTTCTAGGTTACAAAGGGACATTGTTAGAATGCAGAGCTGGGCTGAGAAGTGGCAGATGGAGTTTAACCCTGAAAAGTGTGAGGTGATTCATTTTGGAAGGACAAACTTGAAAGCAGAATACAGGGTTAACGAAAAGATTCTTGGCAGTGTGGAGGAGCAGAAGGATTTTGGGGTTTATGTTCACAGTTCTCTGAGAACTGCCACACAGGTGGATACAGTTGTTAAGAAGGCGTATGGTGTATTAGCTTTCATTAATAGAGGAATTGAGTTCAAGAGCCGTGAAGTTATGCTCCAGCTATACAAAAGCCTGGTTCAGCCGCATCTGGAGTATTGTGTCTAGTTCTGGACACCTCATTATAGGAAAGATGTGGAAGCGTTGGAAAAGTTGCAGAGGCGATCTACCATGATGTTGCCTGGAATGGAGGGAAGGTGTTATGAGGAAAGATTGAGAGAGCTAGGGCTTTTCTCTTTAGAACGACGAAGGATGAGAGGTGACTTGATAGAGGTGTACAAAATGATCAGAGGTATAGATAGAGTAGACAGCCGGAGACTTTTTCCTAGGGTGGAGGTAACTTTTACGAGGGGACATAGTTTTAAAGTGAAAGGAGGTATATATCGGGGAGACGTCAGAGGTAGATTCTTTACTCAGAGAGTGGTAGGGCCGTGGAATGCATTGCCGGAGAGGGTAGTGGAGTCGGCCTCATTAGGGGCATTTAAGTGGCTATTAGATAGGCATATGGATGACAGTATAAGGTAGCGGTGGAAGTTAGATAGACCTTGGGTTTAGGGTAAAAGTTTGGCATAACATCATGGGCCGAAGGGCCTATACTGTGCTGTACTGTTCTATGTTTTATGTTCTATGTTAAATGACAAACGAAAGTAGAGCCGGTGCTGGTCACTGTGGAACACCATCGATCATAAGCCTTCAGTCTGAAAAACAACTCTCCACCACTACTGTCTGTCTCTTACTGTCAAGCCAATTATGTATCCAAATGGCAAGCTCTTCCTGAATCCCATGTGATTTTACTACTTAGTCTACCAAGAAGAACCTTGTCAAAGGCTTTACCAAAGTCCATGTAGACAATGCCTACTGCTCTGCCCTCATCAATCTTTTTTGATCGCTTCCTCAAAAGACTCAATCAAGTTTGTGAGACACTATTTCCCTCACACAAAATCATGCTCACTATCCTTAATCAGTCCTCGCCTCTCTAAATGCATGTAAATCCTCTCTTTCAGAATCACTTCCAACAACTTACTCATCACTGATGTCAAGCTCACAGGTGTATAGTCCCCTGGCTTCTCCTTATAGCCTTTTAAAAATAAAGGCACAACACTAGCCATCCCCCAGTCCTCCGGCACCTCATCTGTGTTCATAGCTGATACAAATATTTCCACTAGAGGCCCCGCGTTATCTTCCCTAACTTCCCACAATATCCTGGGATACATTTGATCAGGTCCTGGAGATCTTTTTTCTATGGCCTCTAGCACTTCCTGTTTAGTAACGTAAATGTTTATTTCCCCAAGTTCTCTAGCCTCCACTTCTTCCTCTATGGTAAAAGCTGACACAAAATACTCATTTAGTATCTCTCCCATCTCCAGTCGCTGAACACATAGACAACCTGGTTGAAGTTTAAGGGACCCTATTGTCTCCCTAGTAGCTCTCAATATACTTGTAGAATCTCTTTGGATTATCCTTAACCATATCCGTTAAGGCTATCTCACCTTCACATTTTTTTCAAAAACAAAACAAGTTGACTAACACGCAGGAGGTAGCAGTGAACTTCTGGTGCACATGACACAAACAGATGTTGTTGGAGATGGCTTGTACAGGGGGAAAAAGAAACAGCCTTCTGCTCCATGTCAGCTCCAAACAATGCTAATGCATTGCCAAATACTAGTCTATCAAAGCAGTCTCACAACTTTTTAACAACGCATATCAGCAACACTAAAATCTTGAGAGAAAATTCTATAAATAATTTGAGTACCATTTATAAACCAACATCACATTTTGCTGTATCATGAATCAACATCCTGCATATTGTAATCATTGATTATGCTATTATTTCCTGTATTGACAGCTTTGATTAGAACACTCATGCTGTGCACACATTTTTCAGACATACAAGCAATGCATGTTATTTACAAACTTTAGGCAATAGACCCTGCATCCAAATTAAGTAGGATATTGTATTCACAGGTGAACTGACTGAAACATCTAGGTCAAATTATGTCAAACATCTTTGGAACTTATGGCAAATTTATCATAATGAGCACGCTTCTAGGATCGATGCAATGAAAAGGACATTGAATCAATGGACAGAGTGCAAAAATGAAATATAAGTTTGCTTCTAGAATTGAGAGGGTGTAACTATTGGATAAGACCGACCAGTTTAGGACATTTTTCTCTGGGAAAATAAAGTTACTGAGAGGCCTTTGTAAATGGATTTCATAAGGTAGATTTTGGAACAATCAACCCTAACTATAGGATATTTATGATCCTTATTAATAAATCCCAGTAAGAAATTCAGACAAAATTGCTTCTATTCAGAAAATCGTAAGAATGTTAACTTCATTACAGTGTGGTGATATTGAGGCAAATACAAAAGATGCATTTAATAGGAGACTGGTTAAATACCTGGGGAAGGCAAGGATAGGATGAGGTAAAATAAAGCAAGGGGGAGAGGGCTTAGGTGATGCATGAAAACCTTTCAGGCTGAATGACCTTTTTATGTGCTGTGAATTTCATCCAATATTGTGGTTTTTGCAGAAATCTCGGGCTGTACAGAGCTGGAAAATTGAATAGCTCTCCATCTGTTCCTATTGATATTTTGGTATGCACCTGTGAGTATGATGATGACCTACTGTCTGTACCTGATCCCATTATCAGTTTATTAGACAGGCACTCCAATGGATTAAGAGACTACATGTTGTCTATCTAAAATCGCCTGATTGTAATAAAGTGTCTGATTTGTACATGTTGCTACTCACACTGGAATAGTACTAACTGGTTAATTGTTTGAAATAAGTGCAAGTCCAAAATAATAGAAATGCAGTGAGAGCTTTTTATTTGAGGCCATCAATAAAGTCTTCCCCTGCACTAATATAATCCAATCAAAATAAATATTCACTCCAAATGGCTTCTGTAGCATCATTGTTTGTCACAGTCTGCTCTTGGCTCTATGGTGTTTAATGGAGTAAGTTGTCTGCTGACAACAATAGAGGGGCCAACCCTTGAGCATGGCAAATCTCCATCATTTATGTAGGACCCAATATTTGAAAACCCAGACAAGCAGTTTGAGTGATGGAAGAGCCATTTTCACATAGAATTACTTAGAATTTAAAGTATAGAAAGTCCAATAAGTCAGTATTTTTATGCTTCACATGAATCTTCTCCCATTCTGCCACCTTTTCATCACTTCTTTTTATGCTTTTGCACCTCATGTACTTATCTGGCTTTCTTTAAAATGCATCAGTAAATTGACTCTGTCATTTTGATAGGTAGAAGTATCAGACATAGATGTATTGAGATTTTGCATGTGTGGGTGGTATGAGTTTGCATCAGGGAGGGTATTTTATCTGAATTAGCAATACTTAATGTTATTTACTGTAACAAAAATTCCCTCAGTGAGGACATTATAGTATTGAAGAACCCAACAATCATTATAACTAATTATTGTGTACAAAATTACATTGCTCAGGCACACATGTCTCATTTGGCTAGGATAATCAGAAGGTTCAGAAAAGATTCACCAGGTGTTGCTGGGAATGGCAGGATTTGGGTTATAAAAATAGGCTGGATAGGCTGGGACTTTCTTCACTGGAGCTTAGGAGATTTAAGGGTGACCTCATAGAAGTTTATAAATTCATGAGGGGCACAGGTAAGTTAAATAACAAGGATCTTTTTTCTCTTAGGTGAGGGAGTTCAAACCCAGGGTCATATTTTTAAGGTGAGAAGAGAAAGATTTAAAATGGGCATGAGGGGTAACTTTGTGGCACCGAGAGTGGTTAGGGTGTGGGATGAATTGCCAGAGGAAGTGGGGAATGCAGGTACAGTTACACCATTTAAAGGGTATCTAGATGGGTACATGATTAGGAAAGGTTTAGAGGGATAAGGGTCAAATGCTGGCAAATGGGTTTATATTAATTTGGGATGTCTGGTCAGCACAGACGAGTTGGACTGAAGGGTCTGTTTCCATGCTGTATGACTCTATGACTCTAGTGGTTTATAACAAAGGAGGATGTTACCAGTAGAGTGTCATGCCTCAAGTGATCCAAATGATGGAACCTTGGACCTTTGTACAAATCAACTTATGTGCTACAATTCAATGATGAAATCATGAGCATGACTTTTAAAGGTATACTGACTATGAGACATAATGCAACAAGAGGAAATCAGGCCCCAAGAAGACTTTTCACATCAAGCAGATGTTCACCTGCACATCTGCCAATGTGGTATACTGCATCCGCTGTACCCGTTGTGGCGTCCTCTACATCGGGGAAACCAAGCGGAGGCTTGGGGACCGCTTTGCAGAACACCTGCGCTCAGTTCGCAACAAACAACTGCACCTCCCAGTCGCGAACCATTTCAACTCCCCCTCCCATTCCTCAGACGACATGTCCATCCTGGGCCTCCTGCAATGCCACAATGATGCCACCCGAAGGCTGCAGGAACAGCAAATGATATTCAGCCTGGGAACCCTGCAGCCCAATGGTATCAATGTGGATTTCACAAGCTTCAAAATCTCCCCTTCCCCCAACCGCATCCCAAAACCAGCCCAGCTCGTCCCCGCCTTCCTAACCTGTTCTTCCTCTCACTTATCCCCTCCTCCCACCTCAAGCCCCACCCCCATCTCCTAACTACTAACCTCATCCCGCCCCATTGACCTGTCCGTCCTCCCTGGACTGACCTATCTCCACCCTACTCCCCCCCCCCCCCCCACACTCACCTTTACTGGCTCCATCCCAGCCTCTTTGACTTGTCTGCTTCCTCTCCACCTATCCTCTCCTCTATCCATCTTCTATCCACCTCCCCCTCCCTCCCTATTTATTTCAGAACCCTCTTCCCCTCCCCCATTTCTGATGAAGGGTCTAGGCCCGAAACATCAAGCTTTCCTGCTCCTATGATGCTGCTTGGCCTGCTGTGTTCATCCAGCCCCACACCTTGTTATCTTGAAATCTACCTCTATGTCTGGACTCATACGTTTTAGAAAAAAGAGCCAGACTGTTCCTGCTGTTTGCATTCCAGTTTCAAGCACCACCCTGCAGACAGTATGAGAGAAGACTGGGCATGGCAATGTGGTGTAGGTGGATAGTTGAAAAGATCTTCACCTGCCATTCATGGAATTTGTTGATATGTCAATTCTATAAAATAACTTATGCCACAGACAAGTGCTGTACGTTTGCAGTTGCGCGCACTGTACCTGTCTGGTACCTTCTGAAGGACATGAGCATTATATAAACGGGTATAAATCCTTGATACACCTGATCAGGTGTACCCTAGAACTCTGTGGGAAGCTAGGGAAGTGATTCCTGGGCCCATTGCTGAGTTATTTGTATTATCAATAGTCACAGGTGAGGCGCCGGAAGACTGGAGGGTGGCTGACGTCGTGCCATTTTTTAAGAAAGATGGTAAGGAAAAGACCAGGAACTATAGACCAGTGAGATTGACATCAGTGGTGGGTATGTTGTTGGAGGGGATTCTGAGGTACAGGATTTACATGCATTTGGAAAGGCAAAGACTGATTAGGGAGAATCAACATGGCTTTGTGTGTAGGAAATCATGTCTCACTTACTTGTCTGAGTTTTCTGAAGAAGTGAACAAGAAGGTTGAAGGCAGAGTGGTACACATTGTCCATATGGACTTCAGCAAGGCATGCAACAAGGTTCTGCACGTTAGACTGGTTAGCAAAGTTAGATCACATGGAATCCAGAGGAAGCCAGCCAATTGGACACAAAATTGGTTTGAAGGTAGTAGACAGAGGGTGGTGGTGGAGGATGTTTTTCAGACTGGAGGTCTGTGACCAATGGTGTGTTGCAAGGATCGGCGTTAGGTCACTGCTTTTTGTCATTTATATAAATGATTTGGATGTGAGTATACGAGGTATGGTTAGTAAGTTTTCAGAGGACACCAAAATAGGTGATGTAGAAGACAATGAAGAAGGTTATTGCAGTCTACAATGTGACCTTGAACAGATGGGCCAATGGTCCAAGCTGTGGCAGGCAGAGTTTAATTTAGATAAATGTGAGGTGTTGCACTTTGGTAAGGCAGATAAGGGTAGGACTTATACCGCTGGTAGTACGGCCTTGGGGACCGAGGGGTGGAGGTTGGAAAAGTTCTTGAAATTGGAGTCACAGGTAGACAGGCTGGTGAGATGGCGTTTAGCATGCTTGCCGTCATTGGTCAATGCATTGAGCAAAGAGTTGGGATGTCCCAAGTTGCGGCTGTACAGGACATTGGTGAGGCCCCTTTTAGAATACTGCATTTAATTCCTGTCTCCCTGCTATGTAAAAGATGTTGTTAAACTTGAAATGGTTCAGAAAAGATTTACAAGGATGTTGCCAGGGTTGGAGGGTTTCAGTCATAGGGAAACATGAACAGGCTGGGGATTTTGTCCCTAGAGCGTCGGAGGTTGAGGGCTGATCTAATAGAGATTTATAAAATCATGAGGGGCATGGATAGGGTAAATAGCCACGGCCTTTCAACAAAGGTTGGGGGAGTCCAAAACTAGAGGGCATAGGATTAGGTGGTGGGGGGGGGAAGATTGAAAAGGAACCCGACGGGCAACTATTTCATGCAGAGGATGGCACATGTAAAGAGCAGGCTGTTAGAGAAGGTGGTGGTGGGTGGTACAGTTGCAACACTTAAAAGGCGTCAGGGTATGGGTACATGAATAGGAAGTGTTCACAGGGATGTGGGCCAAATGCTGGCAAATGGGCCCAGATCAGTTCAAGATATCTGGTCGGTACAGATGAGTTGGCCCGAAAGCTCTGTTTCTGTGCTGTATAACTCTGACTCTGTTATGTCATTAACACGCTCATTATTTGGGGAAAGATTTTCTAGCTTTTGATTTGTTTGTTTGGTACGTGCTTAGTTCTGATTTGCTGCAGATCTGCTTCAAGGTGATCCAGAGCAGTCTGAATAGTTGGAGAGTGGGCTTGAAGTAAACACGATGCCACCTAGAGCTATAGGCCAATTGCATGGCTTTAACAAACTGAAATGTATGACTAAACAAAAGAAAATCAGTGATATTGATGAATTTCTTTGAAATAGGTGTCGAAGAAAAATATAACTTTGGAAAATATTCTTTCCGTCAAATCAAGTGAATTTTTTTTCATGTGCGGTTAATG
>JAHRHZ010000025.1:28316378-28326669 GCA_024137785.1 Ginglymostoma cirratum | reverse complement strand
GCTCCTATGATGCTGCTTGGCCTGCTGTGTTCATCCAGCTCCACACCTTGTTATTTCTATAGTTTTGAGATAAGTCATTTCTGAGAGTTTTACTCTGTATTTGGATTATTACTTCGGCAGAAAGCTCTCCATTGTCCTGTTTGTTTTGTTTTAGTTAGGGCAGAAAAGGTTTGGTTGATTTTACAATTAGCACTGTACAATAGTATTTTACGATCAATGAGGAAGTTTCCAATGATTTTGTTTGCAGATAGTTGAGAAATGGATCCACAGAGATTACTGCACAGCCCAAAGGTGATGATGGTTCACCCATCACTGTGCAATGTAGTCAGTATTACTGAGGTGTATTATCATATAACTTATGTTAAATACTACCTGACATATTGGTAATATGTCAGAGCACACAGATATAATATCAATCACAATCCATCTCATAAATTTAAGATGCAAATAGCATTTAATTTTTGTTAATTCTAACTTTCTTTCCTGGAGCTCTGTTTGAATCCCTTCAATCAGGCTACCACCTTTACAACAATACTAAAATGTTTCTTATCGAAGTCGCAAATGACATGAAAGTCACAAAGGTAAGCTATTACCAAACCCTACCCCCCACTTTGTTGTTATTGCCCGATGAACATAGTTGCCAACATGATTCATAAGATTAGCAGTGTGGCTCAACTATGCATGCTAGAAACCAAATGTATTCGCACACAATTTCCCGTGTATCAGAAACAGAAACTGTCCATGTACCATGCCTTTTTCAACTGCATCAAACTTTGAGGAACAAACATTCCCTGGTGCATTCATTAGGGCAATGCCTTAACAAATTAGTATTGACTTGCCTGTATTGAATTTACGCAAAAGTTTCAAACTTCCTTGGAAAAATGACCATAGTAATCCTTCTGCCAATCAGGATCTCCTTGTCAACCAATCAACACCCTCTGCTCATGTTTTTCCCTTTGAGATTTGGTATTCATGCAATTTGTGTCCTGATCAGTGCAGGATGAAAAGCTTCAATACTATGTATGAACATAAATTATTGTGATTTTGTTTTAAAGTGAGTTAGACAAAAATGAAGCATTTTTAGGATACGTTCTGTAGTTGTATAAATAAGATTAAAAGCAGGGCTTTTTTCTAATATCTGGCCACAGGAGCTACAGTTTTCCAGTTCAGATCCAATCACTAGTCTGTTTTGTTTGATTGTATTTGCCAGCTCCTTCTGAGTTTAAGTGTTTTGTATTTAAATTTCTTTGGGCTCTGATATTTTTCTCTTGGAAGAAGTGTTCCTTAGACCTGTTCACACTGAATGGTCTGTCTGAGGCCACTTGAAATGGGTAGATAAACTAGACTGTCATGTAAAAGTTAACATTTAGAAATGTTGTGTCCTTGACACTTAGGTTTGCAGTTAGACACTGACAGAACCTTTTTTTTTGTTGTCTTCTAAACTTGGAATTACTAAGTCAGTCACTTTCTAAACCTGTCATTTGCTCCTACTTATCTATCCATTTTAATGAATTTGTTTGGTAATTTACAGCCTGAACCACATTCCAGTGAACTATTTGTGCTGCTGCCTTATGAAGTCACTAGAGCCCCAGCCTGGTTACTAACATGCTGATGTCCAGTGCAGTAATGAAGATTTTCTGCTGTGCTGGGCTCTGCACAAATTATTTTGTTGCTGCCTACATGAAGATACATTATACGGTAACAAAGGTTTACTTACAGGACTAACCTGGGACTCTGCATATGAGAAAAATAGCAAGAGTAACATCTCAAACAATAAAAGCAAACATTTTATTTTCCCCTCCTCCTCTCCCAGATCCTTCCATCGATTTTCAGTTATTTATTCCTGACATAGTAAGATTGCAATTGAGCACAAACAGCTTTAGTGCAAACATTTACCCAACCTGAAACCAACCAACCCATGATAGAGTATTGAACCTGATAATCAGTCAGAGGAAACCATCATCAAAATGTACAGAGCCTTGAGATTGTGTCTCGAGCACTGTGATCAATTCTGGCCCTTAAGAGATAAAAGTGATATTGCAAGGACTGAAGTCTTTGCAGAGAAGAATACAGTAATGAGGTTGATCTCTAATGAAGAAAAATCTGACTTAATTTAAAACGCTGGCAAAACATGAAGGGATGGAATTTCCTGTGTGGGTACAATTGGGAAAATTTCACCTGATTGGTGTACCTATTTCCTATTAACATGCAAATTTTCTGACCTTTCCTAAACACTGAAACATAAAATAGGTGTAAATGAATGGAATCAGTGTGTAGACTTAGACCCTGAAGAGAGAAGTGAAATTGTACCACATTGCTTCTTTAGATATGAACATTGAAGTATCAAACTGTCTAACCATCACTCATGTTCCTTTCCACACCATACTTAAGTAGTTTTTCACCTTTTAAAGTGACAGGCTGATGCCATAAAACGTATTCAAAGAAATAGAACGTATATAGCGCAGATCTCCTGATAATACAACAATTGCCACTCTCGGAAATTACAATGTAACACCAGAAAAATGATTGTTTCCTGCTTGGCCTACAATGCTGGGCTAAATTTTATATTACTATGAAAGAGCAGAATGGCAAGGAATCTGCATGCGCTGCTGTTTTAGCCTCTGGGCAGAGCCTGTCATAATGATACGTGCTTGAGAGTCAAGAATGAAGGACGTGAATAAAAGACTGACATTCAAGCGTAGTATAATTACATGTCCATATTTTCTGCTGGGTTTCTTTGATCTTTTATGCTGTACATTTGTATTAAATCCCCAACTGGTTTTTGATTGTGCCTTTTTGTATTATTTGAGTCCATCATGGTGGTCATTTTCATAGAAAGTGGTTAATTAACCTGATTATGAATTTCTTTTATGCCTGTTGGGTTTCTTGGCACTTCCAACTGTTGTTTACATGAAATAGAAGCAAAATTTGCAAGTGTGTAACTATGCAGTTCAAAGGAACCAATATGTCAATAAAAACTCAAAGTTGAACTTTTTTTTGTGTAAGTGCAAGTTATGTTAAGTTTTCTTGGAGGGATTTATGCTGAGTTCCCCAATCAGTGGTATGTTTTGTTTGATTGTATTTGCCAGCTCCTTCCTACCGAATACACCTTATTAACTACCCACTCTGCCCCGTGGCATCCCTCACATCCAATTCTAGTCCCATCTTGACAGCAAAGAATTTGCTGATAATTGGATATCTGCCAGAAGACTAGCATCCCTTGCCCCACTGTCATCTTTGAGAGGCTGCTGGGCACCTGAATAAGCATTGGCAATCTGCCATTGTCCCTCACCAGCAATATAATGGCACAGCAGCCAGAAATGTGTGCTCCACACAGCACATAGTCAGCATGCCGACACTGCCTCACACCCCATTCTGTCACTCTAATCACTGTTTTAACCACCACACCATTCACTTTACATGTCCTTCATAGTGAAAGCACTGTGCTGGCCGAGTGGACAACAAATTACATCCAAAAGGGAGTGCACGTTGTACTACAATCCCAGATCCCCTCAACCATTGCACTCATTACAATCCATCATTATACTTCATGACTTATGATGGAGTGATGTTCTCCTCGTCCCACAGCTCCCTTAGAAGTGATGGGGCACTTGTGCCCAGCATTCACCTCCTTTTGAATAATTTCTGCTAACTTTTGCATCACTGAGATGGCAACATTAGTTTGGCTCGCGCCAGTGAATGGTGCAATCTGCCTTTAACCAGCATTTGATGCAAAGAAATGTTTGCTGATGAAAGGTAGTTGGAGTTTGCAACCCTCCGCTTCATGTATTTGCTCCATCAATATCCAACAGACATGGATTCCAAGCTTTTGCCCATCGCACTGACATTGACTCTGCCCACCCATGCATTGACTGAGCCATTTTTCCATTCCGTTATGCATTTAGAGAACAGCAAGTGGTGGCAGGGAATGCAGTTAGTGGTGAATACCTCAGCTCAGGGTACTACATGCTCGCTATATATTCCTTCCAAGCCTTCATGTCTCCTTTATACTTTATACTTTGCATTGACCTGACGGCCATCACTGAACCCCACCCCTCTCACCATGGAGACCCACCACATTCATCTTTGTTACCAACCGTCCTTCTTGACCCTGAAGCTCATCATTGCACTTTAATGTC
Organism: Ginglymostoma cirratum; assembly: GCA_024137785.1. Taxonomy (NCBI): domain Eukaryota; kingdom Metazoa; phylum Chordata; class Chondrichthyes; order Orectolobiformes; family Ginglymostomatidae; genus Ginglymostoma; species Ginglymostoma cirratum. The sequence goes on along the minus strand of JAHRHZ010000025.1, from coordinate 28,322,530 downwards.
CACCCTGCTCCACAGTGCTCCTCCTATGAAGGCCATGGTAGTGGTCAATGCCAATAATCAGTCCCTATCCCAGCCTACTATACCCTCCGTTCCACCTTCACAACTGCATCTGCTTCCCTTATCCCTTTTGTTCAGTAACCTTGGCTGTGCTGGAGCTCCACCACAGTATTCACCTCGACCTCTGACTGACTTCACCTAGGCATATATGACCAGACCCCTGACCTCTGTCTTTGCAGCTGCCTGACTGGCAATATGTCCCTCTGACTGCTAGTGATGGCCCTGCAGGACTGACCACTCAGCACTTGCTGGATTGTGCTGGCACAGACCTTCTGATGGCGAGTATACGAGCTGACAGTGTGCAGACTCTACCTCTGACTGACGGTCCTGGTACCCCCTGAGTAACATTGACTGGACTGAGTTCTAGCCCCTACCAGTTTTTTCGACACGGCCTTTTGTGCAGTGTGTTTGCTGTACAGGCAGCTGGCATGTGCTGTGGATGTTAAACTAGTCCCTCTGTGCTATAAAATGCAGCACAATCTTGTGCTTCCAGAGTGGCCTGCACGTGGACCAGAGAGGTTCTGTGATGTTTGTGAGGGCCTCGCAAATGTTGGTTTGTGGATAAGGGATGCGTGTGGCTGGTGCATGTGGATTGTGTTCTGAGATACGGTTTGCTGATCAAGGTGGAGGCCCTGGGCAGTGAGCTGAAGTTTCCAGGCACCCTGTCTTATTTCCGTGTCAAGATTTCTTGATATCTCGCTTGTTTGGCATATTCGGTAAGATAAACTAAATTATTAATCAGGTGAGTGGTCTGTTAATAAGGCATTTGACAAGCAGTGACTCCCCTTAATTGGCAACTTGTGAGAAACATGCCTTGTCAAAAGCACAAAAGATGGAGTGAGATTAGAAATAGAAATATAATCAGCCTTTCTTGTCACATACACCCAATGGGTATGGTTTAAAGTGCAAAGCTACCTAGGTACAGCTTCTTTAGTTACATGATCTTGTACAATAGAGAAATGAAATGTCCTGCATTGCAAAGATAAAAGTTCAGAACAACAGATCGCCCTGGCACTGAGCTTCCAGTCCACACCGGGCCCTGGCTCCAAACTGTGCCAAGCTTCACCTTGAGCATCTTGAGTTTGGGAGATTGCTTCAGACTGCCATGCTGGGCAGAGAGGGCACCATGCCAAAAGGCAGCTACAATGGGTGGGGAGGCTGTTGCGCCAGGTGGGTCAGTCGCAGTGCCATGCTGGGAGGCCGCTACAGGAGGAGGCTACTACGCCAGGCCATGAGGTCACTGTGCCACGCCGGAAGGCCACTGCACCGGGCCGGGAGTCATCGCTGGAGGCCGGGAATAGTTGCCGGAGGCTGGAAGTCGTCGCCGGAGGGCCGGGAATTTTCACTGGAGGCCAGGGATTGTTGGAGGCTGTGAGAGAAGAAGAGAGAGAAGTTCTAACAGGAAGAAAAGAGAAGGAAAAAAGAAGGAAGAATGGGTGGAGCAGATGAGCTCCGGCTGGAGTGCCACCATCTTGAGCAATGCTTCTGAAGTCAAGATGGGTCCAGCTGGACTTCTTGTTGGATTCTGCCACAAACTTCAACACAACCCTTGTTGCTGAGACCCCTGTAATAATCTCCCTTCAGTGTTCTGCAGTGCTGCCTATTTTGTTTGTTGCTGTTGCTCTAACTGGAGAGATTGGAGGCAGAGAATTTCAAAACTATGACTGAGGGGCAAGTAGAGATGAACTTGTCTTCCGTGATGTCCATTCCTCTTTTTCTCCTCATCCAACTCTATGGAAAAATCGTTCACATAATCCTGAAAAATGATTGTGTTTTCATAATTCTCAATGGGTTATCTCAAATGGTTAAACTTTAGGGTGAAGAGGGTTGAACTTGCTTCTCTTAGGCAGAACGGTGGCTCAGTGGTTAGCACTGTTGCCTCATAGTGCCAGGGATCCAGGTTCAATTCCACTCTCAGGCAACTGTCTGTGTGGAGTTTGCACATTCTCCCTGTGTCTGTGTGGGTTTCCTCTGGGTGCTCTGGTTTCCTTCCACAGTCCCAAGATGTGGAGGCTAGGTGGATTGGCCGTGCTAAATTGCACAAAGTGTTCAGGGATGGTGTAGATTAGGTGGGTTATGGGGGAAGAGTCTGGGTGGGATGCAGTGAGGGTCGGTGTGGACTTGTTGGGCCAAAGCGCCCGTTTCCACACTGTAGGGATTCTATAAAAAAAACTTTTTTGCTCACTCATCCATTACTTGCTCACGACAAGGTTAATGATAAAAAGAATACCTTCCCTTTTTGATATCTTTTTTTCCCAGAACAAATTAGTTTGGGTTTTAAAAGGAACCAGTTTGACCAGGCTTCTTGAGTTAACTGAAGTGTAATACACACATATATTTAAAGGAAGAAGTTAGGAGTCCAAAAAAGATTAATCGCAAAATTGTAACAGTGCAGAAGGGGGGCATCTGGCCCACTGTGGCTGCACCAGTCCTGGAAATGAACATCATGTCTTAAGGCCATTCTCCTGCCTTTCCCCGTGCCCTTGCACATTCTTTATTCTTAATTATCCAATGTCCTCTTGAACACTTCCAATTAAGCCTGCATCCAGGCACTTACATGAAAGTATTTTTGTCACCTTGCGTTTGCAATAAAATTTGGATCAGTCTCTGAGTCTTGCGGGAAGTACGGACAGTAGAAACATTGCAGATGTTAACTGTGGATATTGCCAGTAGATATTTTGTGGAATCTTATTGCATGCCCTTTGGAAATCAAAATACACAACATCTACAGTGTCCTGTTATACACCCTGCTTGCTAAATCCCCAAATAGCTCAAATAAATTTGTCAAACACTTCTTTTACTTAAAAATGGACAGTGATTTTATGGTGATTTTCTAGATGTCCTGCAAATAACCCTGATTAGATACTAGCATTTCTCAATGACGGATGTTAGGACTAACATGCTAATCTGTCCTGGCTTCTGTGCAGTGCTGCTACATCTACAGATTTCCAAGCCACTGGGACCTTTCTAGAATCTAAGAAATACTGGAAGGTCATAACCATTGTATTCACTATCGCTTCAGCCAGTTCTTTTAAGGCTTTCGGATGCAGGCCATCAGGGAAGTTGTGAGCTTTTATTGCCATTAGTTTACCTCTTGTTTTTCTCTTGTTTGTATTTTCTTTTCAACTTCCTTCTTCACGTTTGGCTCTTGATTTTCTTTTGACTTTAGAATGCTTCTGGTCTCCTCTACTTTGTGAGGTCATGAAAAATATTTGTTCTAAGTCTCTGACATTTCCATGTTTTTCAATTCATTCCCAGTTTCACTTTCAGAGACTAACTTTAGATTTAGGTTTTTTTATACTTGTAGTAGCTTTTACTGACTTAATTTTTGCTCTTGCTAGTTTTCTCTCACACTCCAACTTCTCCCTCTACTATTAATCTTTCAGTCATCCTTTCCTATTTTCTAACCTTTTCCCAATTGTCTGACCACTCAATCTTTGCAGCATTGCGTATTTTTCTCTTTCACTTTGATTCCATCCTTAACTTCTGCAGGCCTGGATAGTTAGCCTGCCCACGAAGTCTTTGTTTCTCAATGAATTATGTTTGTTACAAGTCAAAAAAAAAACTCATTAAATGTTTCCCCCTACTTCTTTCCAATCATTTGTTTTTAAGCTATTTTCTATTTTCACTTTAACCAAAAGTGTGTGTTCTCGCCTTTATAATTGCCTTGATATTTATGTTTAAGACTCTCATTTCAGATCCACATTTCACAGCATCATCTGAATGTAAAATTATACCATGTGATGGTTATTCTTAACCTCAGGGTTATTAACTAAGACTACCTTATTGTGCATTATCAGGTCAAAAATACTCTGTTCCCTGTTTTCCTTCCTAGGATGAATTGTTCCAAGAAACTATCTGGAATATTCACATTCTATGAACTCATCGTCCAAGCCACCTTTGTCAATTTGATTTGTCCAATATAAGGATTTAAAATCTAACAATTATTGCAGTCCCTTCATTACAAGGCAACATTATTTCTTGATGTGCACTCAGTCCTCTGGCGTAGCTACTATTGGGGGGTCCTATAAACCATGACCATGAATGACTTTCCTTTTTGTCATTCCTTGACCCTACCCAAACTGATTCTACATCCTGATCCTCTGAACCAAGATACTTTCTCAGTATTGTCCTGTTTCATTCTGTTAGTAACAGAATTACCCTACCTCTTTTTTTTCTTCCTGTTCTTCTGAAATATTTGGGCCCCAGCAATGGCTATTGTGCAACCATGTCTCTTCAGTGGTTAATGTGTCTGGCTATGAATTGTGTATGCGTTCAGATGAAGAATCTTTTAATTATATCTTTTTATTATTTTTCACTATTCTGACCTTTATTTGGTGGTGCACCCTTGCGTGGTTTGTCCCTTCAGCTAACCTTAGTGAAGGTGCTATGTTAAAAGTTGTCATAAAACATAAAAGCTCGTGATGAACAGTGTAATATATTGACATGGATAGATGATTGTGCTTCCTGTTAGCTAGCCAGAGTAGACATAGGTCAGTTTCTGGTAGACAAGATCTGCTGAGTGGGATGCCACAGGTCGTAGGGCCTCAACTTTTGACATAAATTTCTTGGATGAAAGGACTGAACACACACTGTTCTTCAATTTGCTGATGACACAGGATAGGTAGGAAAATTAGTTATGAGGAGGACAGGAGGAGGCTACAAAGCAATGTAGATGAGGTAAAATGAGTGGGCAAATGTCTAACAAATGGAGTACAATGTGGAAGAGCCTGCAATTGTCCATTATGGCAGGAGGAATAAAAAAAAGCATGTGATCTCAATAGTAAGAAATAGCAGAGCTGTGATGTGCAGAGCAGTATGGCTGCCTGAGTGCATAAATCACAAAAGGCTAGTATGCAAATAGAGCAAACAGTGAGGAAAGCAAATAGAATGTTATCATTTATTGCAGGGGAAACCTAATGGGAAATAACTGTGGAAGCCAGAATCCTGTCACCAATTCACCTATTATTTACTTGTGCACCATACACTGACTGTGACCAGCAGCTTGGAGTCAGTCCCCTGAACTGAGGAGATTCTAAATCCCCTGCTTATATTGGTCAGCCAGGGCTTCCTGATTGGCCCAGGTTAGCAACCCCAATCAAGGACTTGGTAGTCAACAGGGCCCACCTGATTCCAATCACTACAGAGTACAAAAGTAGGGAGGTTATACCTCAGGTTTACAGGGTATTGGTGTGACCAAATCTGGTGTCCTATGAAAATGTATTGGTCCCTTAAATAAGGATGGAAGTAAATGAGTTGGAGACAGTTCAGAGTTTACTAGAGTAACACCTGGGTGGGTAGTCTTCTGACAAAAGGTTGGGCAGGCTAGGAGTTTAGACTAAGAGGCACATTGATGAGAACATTATTTCTTTAGGGATCTTGACAGTTTTGTTTCCCATTCAAGGGATATGGGCATTACAGGCTTGGCCCACATTTATCGGCCATCCTGATTGCTCAGAGAGCAGCTAAGAGTCATCCATTTTGAGCCTGGATTCATACGTAGGCCAAACCAGGTAAGGATGGCAGATTTCCTTCCCTAATGGATGGTAGTGACCAGAGGGGTGTCTAACAACAATTGACAGTGGTTATATAACTGCCATTAAACTAGCTTTTTATTCCAGATTTTTATTGAATTCAAATTTTACCATCTGCCGTGGTGGGATTCAAACCCATGTCCTCAGAACATTCCTGTGGGCTTCTGGATCACTGGTCCGGTGCATGGGGAAAAGATGTTCCCACTTCTTGGAAAACCTACAATGAGGGGTTACTGTTTCAAACTAAGTAGTCAGTTATTTTAAGATCTTGGAGGGTAATTAGGGTTTGTAACTCTTGACAGGAGGTGGATACAAGGTCCTTGAATATTTTAAGGCAGTGGTAAATCAATCTTTGATAAGCAAGGGTTTTGTTGAGGTTATATAGAAATGTGGAGTACTCATATCAGCCATGATCTAATTAAATTATGGAGTAATCTTGAGGGGCCAAGTGGCCCCTGGCCTGAATGTTTTAATTCCTATCAGACTCTGTTATTAGAGATAGTAGGAACTGCAGATGCTGGAGAATCTGAGATAACAAGGTGTAGAGCTGGATGAACACAG
>JAHRHZ010000025.1:28275670-28315978 GCA_024137785.1 Ginglymostoma cirratum | reverse complement strand
GCTGATGCCTCTGGCCTAGAACCTTATTCAGAGAAAAAAATTATTTTTTTCTAAAGAAGGGTCTCGGCCCGAGGCATCAGCCTTCCTGCTCCTCTGATACTGCTTGGCCTGCTGTGTTCATCCAGCTCTACACCTTCTGTTATTATTACTGTTTTGTTTCCTGCAGATTTGCTCTGTCCTTTAACTTTACAAATCTCCTTTCAAATGAACCCAACCTTCCATTAGTTACAGAGTATCACTCATGTTCATCAGAATATGAAGTTGAGATCTTGGTTTGCCACCTCATCTAAAAGATAGCACTCTGTAAATGAAGCACTCTCTTGGCTTTGCATTTAAGTGTAAAGCAAGATTACGCGCTCAATTCCTGAAATAGAGTACAGTTCACGATGTGCTATTTCAGGAGGTAAGTGAGTCACCAACTAAACTGAGCTAATCCTTAGTAGTGGCTGTAAGCGGTGACTTTTCACTGTACATGTTTGAGTACATGTGACTATAAAGCTAATTCAATTCAATTGCAGGATTTTACAGACTTATGAGTAAGAATTGCGGATGATTCCAGGAATAAAGTAGCAGCAATCTTTGCAAATATATATAGTGGTCAGGAGGGACAGTCAGAGATAACATGTTTGATGACATGGCAGAGTGGAGCAATGGGCCTTTGAAGCAGATGCTGCTGTATGGAATGCATCACAAGGCATGAACTCCCTTCAGGAATATTTGTGTTGTGATAGCATGTCTAGTGTCGCCAAAGGGCAGGGTTGTATCCTGAAGCAGTGTTATATTGGCAGTGACATTGATGGTGTGGTTGTTTCAGTCCTGGTGAAAGAGATAGTTCGAAGTGTGAAATGCTCTGGTGCTCCAAGTTCTGTTTACTTCAAAAAGTGGGTTTGGAGCATCACTTTTACCACTTTAGGCAAATTCTCAAGGCTACAATATTGGGTAGCGGTCCATTCATATGTACAGTTAAAAAATTGTATTGGAATTGCTGATCTTGTTGATTTTCTATGAGGCCAAAAAGGTACTGCAAGTTGAACTGCATTGTATCTCAAACTAATGGAGGATGCAGATGGCTTTGATACTTGTGGTGCAATTCATCACCTCATTTAGCCTACAGATTTGATTCTTTAAAGTATTGTATGGAAGGTTTGAATTACAAAGAAAGGCTGGATAGGCTAGGTCTTTTTTTCACAGGAGCATAGGAGGTTGAGAGGTGACCTGATGGAAGTTACTAAAACAATGAGAGGTATAGAGAGAGTTGATGGTAGGTGTCTTTTCCTTCAGATGGGGAATGCCAAGACTAGGGGGCACATTTTAAAAGTGAAAGGGGAGAGATTTAAAAAAGACGTAAGAGGCAATTTTTTTACACAGAGTGTAGTTCGCGTGTGGAGTGAACTACCTCAAAGTGGTGAATGTGGTTACAATTATAATGCTTAAAAGACATTTGGACAGAGATATGAATCGGAAAGGCTTGGCATGATGTGGGACAGGAGATGGCAGGTGGGACTAGTTTAGTTTGGGATAATGTTCAGCACGGACTTGTTGAACCGAAGGGTTCTTGTCTCTGTGCTGTATGACTGTATGAATCTATTGACTTCCTCTGAATGTATTGCTATGACAATCTTGTCCAGGATCTGTCTTGCTTTTGTTGGAGTTACTGTGATGTTCAAAGAAGGAAAGATTCATATTTATATTGTGCTTTTAATGACCTACCAAATGGTGCACAGCCAATTAAATTATTCTTTAGAAAGACAGTCTTTGTTGTAAATAGACAATGCACCAGCAATTTCTTCACAATAAGATCTCACAAACAATAAAGTGTTTCTTACAGAGATTTCTTTTGTAATAATGTGGGTTGACGAATATGTATTGACAGGAAATTGGGTAGAACTTCCCTGCTTTCCCTTGAAGTAGTGCCACTGGACTTTTTAACATTCTCCTGAGCGGGCTGACAGGCCCACGATTTAAAGTCATGTTGGGATGTGTCAAGTGGTAATTGTCAGTTTAGCAGTTGATGTGTGAGGATCACTGACAAGAGAAGCAAGTTTATTAATCTGTATATTTTCGTGATACGACTTGAGGAGGATAAACAGAGGAAAACAGTCCTGTGACGACTTTTCTCATTGTTATGCTGTGGGACTTTCAGTTTAGACCTGTCCTAATAGATGATTTACATTTTCCCACTTGTGGTATTGATTGACAGCATGTAGTACTGTGACTCAGATGCTGTTGCCCCCTGTGATTCACAGGTGGCATGTGTTTCATTACCTTGGATTACAGTGAAAGGTCTCTCTTAGCATTTCGTGGATATCTTTTCCCTTGGGCTTGAGTAACTAGCGCAAGCTTATTCTACCACTACGAGAGCTTGTATGCCCCTTGAGGATTTGTAGAATATTCAGGGTTATTTTTTGTTTGTTGTTTCTGGTGAATATCATGGCCTTTAAACATTTAATGAAGGAACCTTTTGAGAGAGGTTTTTGATGGCAAAATGGTCAAAATCAGGCTATCGTATTTGAAAATATGTAAAGGACAATAGAGACTGTTAACACTCAGTGGTATCAGCCTCTGCTGCAGAGTTAAAAGTGAAATGTGCTGGTGTCACTGTTTTTGTTGAATTTGACCATGGCATTTCAAACAATTGTGTGCACTTTGCTTATAGGAATCTTTGCACTGAAGGATCAATTAGACATGGAGTGGCAGAGATCGAATTTAACTATGGGCTTCTTGCCACTTGTCTAACAAAGCTTGTCGATGACATGTTGACTGACTGTGACCAGCGATTGTATACATCAGGTGGAGCAACACCTGTTTGAGATATGGAGAAATCACATGATGCCAGCAGAATTATTCCTTATATATCTCATTAGTGTTGTATTGCTGCCTCTGGAAGTGGCCTGTTTGATTTTTAAGTATGGGGAATCCCAATTTGCAAGTAGTTTCATTCCCTGTATTGGAGGCGAGTAATTTTATTCCACTTAGAGTTTGGTTGAGGAATCACCACATCCACACAAGCAACATTTTAAATGCTACATTGCTGAAAGGTGCAGACCTTTTCCCTCGATGATAGGCAGGCTCTCAGTCTGAACCTGAAAATTCAAAAGGTAACTTCATTGCGCTGAAGCTATCCTTACAATAGTTAGCTAAAACAGCATAAAAGCATAAAGAAAACTGGAAATTTTGGGTCTTTTATGTCGAGAGACCCTTCCTCAGAGCTGCAGCTCTCCAGTTAATGTAAGCTCTGATTTCTCTCCGCAGATGCTGCTAGACCTGCTGAGTTTTTATGCAGAAGGTAGGGTGAGGGGAGGGGGTAAGGATTAAATGATAGGCGGAGATAGAGCCCAAAGAGACAGAAGAATAGTTTGACAGACAAAGGAATGGATAACGATCAGCCTAGGAGGAGGAATAGTTACTAATGGGGACTGTTAGTGGCTCACAATGAGTTGTGTGTAATAGCAGACCATGTGATAACAAGGCCTGGTGTGTTGGGATTGGGGTAAGGACATGGGAGAGTTGTCCAAAGCCCTAAAATTGTTGAACTTAATATTGAGTCCAGAAAGCTTTGGTGTTCCCAAGCGGTAAATGAGATGCTGCTTCTGATTTGCAGCATCTGCAGTTCTTTCAGTGCTCGTTTGGTGGCACGGTGGCACAGTGGCTCAGTGGTTAGCACTGCTGCCTCACATCACCAGGGACCCTGGTTCAATTCCACCCTCGGGTGACTGTCTCTCCCCGTGTCTGTGTGGGTTTCCTCTGGGTGCTCTGGTTTCCTCCCACAGTCCAAAAATGTGCGGGGTAGGTGGATTGGACATGCTAAATTGCCCATAATGCCCAGGGATGTTTAGGTTAGGTGGGTTAGACATGGGAAAATGCAGGGGAATGGGTCTGGGTGGGATGCTGTTCGGAGGGACTTTAGGGCCAAATGGCCTGTCCCCACGCTGTAGGGATTCTATGAAAAGAAAAGCATGGAAGACTTGCACTTATGATGCTTTTCACAATCCTGTGAATGTCTAAAGCATTTAGAGCCAAGGATGTTTGAAGTTTGGTTGTAAAAATACATTAGCCAATTTGTCCACAGCATGCTCCCATAAACAGTGATTTGATAATGACTTTTTTTAATTTTGTAATTTGATTTTTATAATCTATTTGTGATTCTGATTACGGGATAAATATTGGATAGCTCTCTTGCTTTATATTGAAATCAGACAGTGGGATTTCCTACATTTGCCTAGGCAGGCTGATATTATCTTTGTTTAATATGTCAAACGAAAGCCACTCTGACAGAGTACAACATTCCTTTGGTGCTAGAGTGTGTGTGTCTTGAATTTTGTCTCAAGTCTTCAAGTACATGTGACTTGAACCCAGAACCTTGTAACTCTGAGGTAGGAATGCTAACAACTTAAGTCATGGCTGACAATGGTAGATGGGTTAATCAGCTTAGCTGTCCCAGAGTGATAATGTGGTAAACTCTGACTGGTTTCAGTGGTTTTACAACAAGCCTTAAGGGGAGAATTGGAAGCTGTTGCAGAGACTCAGATATTGTTTTAAAAACATATACTTGCTTTATGGTGGCACTAAGAGCACTAGGAGTGTTATTACTGCCTCCATGTTAATACTGCCCACCACTGTTGGCCCATACCTCTCCCCATCCTATGGCCCACTTGAGAATAAGCCACCCTAAGGGGCAGTATCTGAAGTGGCCTAAATTCGTCTAAACACAGTGAGTGACCTGGATTGGCATCTGCAGTTTGCTGGCCTGAAGGCAATGAAGCTTATGATTTAATTTAGGCTGACTCTCGAGCCTGTTTTTTTACCTAGTGTGCAATTTCAGCCACCATTGGGTTTCCATCCTAAGTATGTCTGCTGATGAACTTAGACTGTGTTGACTTCCCACAGCGTTCCCTGTAATGTGACAAAAGGAGAGATTTCCTCCTGCACCGAATTGGAAAATATCCATCCTTTTTTGCACCCAGTGATTGTTTTAACTAGGGTCAGTTAAAATGGAAAATATCTTTCCTGGTTTCAGATTCAGAGTGGAGACCACGGTCTTGTTGTCCATAAGTTACATTCTTGCATTTGTGAATAGGTTACATTAAGGCAGTATTTTCCTTTGGTTTGTGTTGACAACACAGAAGTAGGAAGTTAACAGGAGCACTCTGCTGCCAGGTTGCAGGCCGTTTTACGATTGCTCTATTATTCACCGGAATCTCCAACATTAATAGAGGTGAGAGGATGTAGACGAAATGGTGCTGATAGTGTGGTGCCATAAATCCCATTCCTCTAAACTCTGCCTCAGGACCATTCCTGTAGAGTGGAAACCACGGGCAGATAAATAGCTGCAGCAGTATAACTGATGAATGTTCCCAAGTTGGTTTCTTTGAGCGACACCCTGGAAGGCCAAAATATGGATGATATTTTGGAGGTTGTTGACCTTTTTAAACTCTGTCGCTGTCCATCCCACGGTGCCACCTCGTTGGCAAACCCTTGAACACAGGCAGCAATAAATACTTCTTTAATGCGATAACATTCTCCATAAACTACCTCTTGGTTGATGAATACCTCTGCTACTAAGTGTACTATTCTTTTGATATTATCTTTAATTCTAGCTGAAGGTAGTCCAAAGTTGGAGTTGATACTATGAATTATTAATATGGTGCATTATGCCAAGAACATCCACGAAATGATCCATGAGTTATGTCCTCCTCAAACTGTGGAAGAATTCTGCTGAGGAGGGCATTTAAGAATGTTGTAAACTGAATTCATCTTTGTGTTGTATTTTCCATATCCATATCCTGGTTCTATATTTCATTTAAAAATAAACCTGACTGTCCATTTTAGGCCATTCACAGCAATCTGATTGTTCAGTATTTAATTCCAGTCAAAGAAGACCAGCAGAATGTGGTGAGCATCACAGATTCATGTCTGCCTGCTGTTATCACCGTAGTATGGTATTGTTCATCCTAGATGCTTTATGATCCCAGTTGATCTCATTACTGATGTCTGACGTAAAGTTGAAATCTGGCTAGTTAGATCTTTTTTGGTTTTAATAAACTAGCCTTTCACTGCAGCACAAACATGCAATGCTACAGATTCGAGTTGAACAATAAAACACGTTTATTATGCAAGGAAATGAAGGTAAAGTAGGAAAGAAGCTCAACTTATTTACATGTAATACAAAGCTAAGCTTTGAAAAACACATGATCCAATACAACCCCATCAATAGGACCCTTGTGGTGTATTGGCCGTGTCCCTGACTCTGGCTTGGGTTGAAGTCCCACCTGTCCAGAGGTGATTCATAACATGCCTGAAAACTGATTTGATTTAAAAATACCTGTCATCCTATTAATCCCAACAACTTTACAGTGCTCACACCAGAGAGAACTGCCTTGTCCTTCACATGTGTAGGACTTAATTTCGTTCTTGCTTTAATTCCCCATCTTGAAAATTTTATGGCCTCTACCTGGAGCCTTCAAACAACTGAGCTTATACTTTCTCAGCTTCACGTCATCCCTTCAAGGTTTTACCCAAACACTTCAGGTCTGAAACTTTTAAACTAAACTCATTCTCCTCAGGTAAGCTCTTTGTTGACAGTTGTAAAATGACTTCCCTTTCTCAGAAGCCACTGTTTTAAACATCTAGCTTCCACCAAAGCTTCTGCAAACTCCTCCAAACTGAAACTATTTATTTTTCCAAGCTATGGGTGTCTCCTCTAAACCAGAAAAAAATCGAGAATTTTCTCTCAAAAAGCTTCTAGCATAACGCTATTTACTTTGGTCACTCATGAACTCTCCCAGTGTAAACAGTTCCCACTATTTCCTGGAAAGTCTCTCTCTAATATTGTTTTAACACTATGGCTACAGAAAATACACACAAAGTTACTCATTGAACCCCTTCAAGCACACAGAAAACCCATCTGCCACGTACATTATTCATACACATTATACCAAAATGAGGAGGCAGTGGACTAGTGGTATTATCGCTAGACTATTAATCTAGAAATTTGGCTTAGTGTTCTGGGGACGTGGGTTCAAATCCTGCCATGGCAGATGGTGGAATTTGAATTCAATAAAAATCTAGAATTAAGAGGCCAATGATGACCATAAATCCATTGTCAATTGTTGGAAAAAACCCATCTGCTTCACTGATGTCCCTTAAGGAAGCAAATCTGTCGTCTTACCTGGTCAGGCCTACATGTGACTTAAAACCCACAGCAATGTGGTTGACTCTTAACTGTCCCCTGGGAAATTAGGGATGGGCACTAAATGCTGGTCTAGCCAGAGACACCCACATCTCGTGAGTAAATCAAAAGAAAAATGCACTGGCCCTAAATCCCTGTACTCTGCAATCTCAGTTGTTATATTGGGACTGTACATGTCATGGTCTGGATTGCCCTTCTCACCTCACTGAATGTACGGCAACCAAGCTGAGGAGATATGAACATCCCAATGCAGATAATCGCTGTGCCAAGTCTCAACCATGGGTTAGCTGCTGGTAATATTTATCTTTTTTAGATGACGTGGATTGAGGTTCCATTATCCACAAAGTCTTTCTGGAAATACGTGGTTTCCTGCAGAACCCAGGTGGATTTCGATTTCCTATTCCTATCAGAGCACACATAATAGTGGAGGCTAGAAAAATTGGCAACCATCGTTTTGTGAACATCAGACCAAAGGGTCAAGCAAAGGCCAAAACCACACCATGAAACTTTTAACTGCTGAGCTTTCCTTTTTTTCCCTTTTCTTCTCCATTCTAGAGGACCTCATCCTGATTTTTGCAGTCCAGTGTTATCTTGGCAGAGATCAGCTGAATCAAAATAAGCTGAGTGTTAATTTTTCGATTCTTTTGGTCTGCATGACTCAGTTACTTATTGGATGAATGGTTATCATCAGGCAAGGGTCCAATTCCAGACTGGATACACAAATCATAGCATAAATAAGCCCAGTCGGTATGTGCTCCACATAGACTTCTTCACAACCCTCACTTCTCTTGCTTTCTCTCCTGTATGCTTATCTATCTTCCCCTCCTGTGCTATTCAACTCAACTACCCTTGCAGTGACAATTTTTGTCCAGCAACTCTGTAAAAATACTCTCTTGAGTTTCCTTTTTGATGCACAAGTGTCATACATTGCTGTCTGAAAACATGCTCTGATTGTAGGTAGTTGAGGATAACAAGCCACAGTTCTTTCTGCGTGGGCATATTGAGAACTGCAGCCTTGCCTGCCAATATGGGAACAGTGCTAATGCAAGCTCAATGAGCTTAACAGTTAATCTAGTAGAAGCGCGGTCCTAGGAATCTCACTGTCAATGCAACAAATTAAAGTACATTTCCTGGATGCCAGTAGAAAGTGCATTGATGCATAAAATGGTATTTCTGACAGACGTGTTCTTTTCTGGCTGTATGCCTCCCTGTTTGTAAATCTGTTCCTGACAAAAGCTTAATGTTCTGCCCTTCATGTGGTAATAATTAATGTGCTGCAGGTAAGTTACAAAATGCTTAAATTTCGAAAAGATGTTCAATAAGGTACTGCATATAAGTCTCTTCCCCGGAGGAAGTATATTAACATGGATAGAAGGTTGGCTAATTAATAGAAGGCAGCGTTGAGGCACATAAGGCATTATGTAAGGATGACAACCTGTAACCTATATTCCTGCTAATTTTTCCTGCCAGTTAGCATGCACAGACCCTCTAAGTGGTGCACGGCCCAGTTTGGAAGAAATGTTGTTCACCACTAGTGGCGTGCCACAGGAATCAGTACTGAGGGTCACAGTTATTTACAATATATTTTAATGACTTGGATGAGGGAAATCAATGCAGAGTTACCAAATTTGTGGATGACACAAGTATATTTGGGAGATGAATTGGTGAGTGTGACAGAGTCTACGGAAACTTAGGGTCTATGAGGTTGAGTGAGCAAAAGGTTGCAGATGAAATATAACATGGGAAGATGTCATGTTATGGACAAAGGCAGGAAGAATAGAAGAGCTGAGTGTTATTTAAAAAGGGAAAGCTTGCCGAGCAGGATCATTTTTTTTCCTTAATCGTTCATGGGATCAGAGTGTCACTGGCCAGGCAGCATTTATTGTCCATCCCTGATTGCCCACAGGACAGTTAAGAGTCAACCACATTGCTGTGGGTTTGGAGTTACGTGTAGGTCAGACCAGGTAAGGAGGCAGTTTCCTTCCCTAAAGGTCATTAGTGAACCAGGTGGGTTTTCCCCTGACAAATGACAATGGATTTATGGTCATCATTAGATCCTGAATTCCGGATATTTTATTGAATTCAAATTCTACCATCTGCTGTGGTGGGATTCAAACCCAGGTCCCCAGAATGTTATCCGAGTCTCTGGATTAACAGTCCAGCGATAATACCACAAGGCCATTGCCTCCCGTGTAATCATGATTTAAAAGAAGTGAGTGTACATATTTGGCAGATAATAGGGAAGGCAAATGGTTTGTTTATACCTAGAGAATGGATTATTAAAATAGGAATGTCTCACTAAAACTTCCCAAGGGACTAGTGAGACCACACCCGGAATACTGTGAGCAGTTTTGGTCTCTTAACTAAGAAAAGATACACAGATATAGGAGACAGCCCAGAGAATATTGACTAGCTTGATTCTGGGTATGGAGGAATTTTCTTATGAGGAGAGGTTGAGTAGGTTAGGCTATTAGAGTTTAGAAGAATGAGATGCAACCTTATTGAAACATAAGATTTTTAAGGGGCTTAACGGGGTAAATACAGAGAGTTTATTTCCCTTAGCAGGAGTGACTAGGACCAGGGGGCATTATCACAAATTAGGGCGTTGTGTATTTTGCACAGAGATGAGAAGGAATTTCTTCCCTCTGAGGGAACTTGATCTGTGGTGTTCTTTACAGCCAAAGGCTTTTGAGGCTGGTTTGTTAAGCATATTCATTCAGAGATTGACAGATTTTTAATCCGTAAAAGGTTGTAGGGAAGAGGCAGGAAAGTGGATTTGAGGATTACTAAATCAGCCATGATCTCATTGATCAGCGGAGCAGACGTAATGAGCCAAATCACCTACTTTTCCTTCTATATCTTGTGGTCTGTAGTTGTGAAGGTGGGTGGCATCACTGTTGCACTTTTTTCAACAGCTGGGCGTGTCTACATATTGAAGTTGGTGGGGCGACATGGTGGCTCAGTGGTTAGCACTGCTGCCTCACAGCGCCAGAGGCTTGGGTTTGATTCCAGCCTTGGGTGACTGTCTGTGTGGAGTTTACACATGTCTGCGTGGGTTTACTCCGCGTGCTCTGGTTTCTTCCCATAGTTCAAAGATGTGCAGGTGGATTGGGCATGCTCAATTGTCCATGGTGTCCAATGATGTGCAGGATAGGTGGGTTAGCCATGGGGATTTCAGGGTTACAGTGATGGGGGAGTGTGGCCCTGTGTGGGATGCTCTTCCGAGGGTCAGTGTGGACTTGATGGGCTGAATGGCCTGCTTCCACACCGTAGGGATTGTATGATTAGATGTTGCAGCATTTAGCTGAAAAAAATAATTTCAATCACAATGCAAATGCTACTATACAAAGCTTCACTTTCTTTGCTACACTGATGTCAGCCCAGAAAATATCACCTCCTTCTGTAAAACAATCTCCTTGCCAAATCTGCCATTGTTAACTCAGCAAAGAACCATTCAGGTGTGAATGCATTTGAATAGTGAAACAAACAGTCTGTTCTGCTCTTCATTGACAAATACATTCTCAATAAAAAAAAACTAACCCTGTTATGGGCCAACAAGGAAACAACAGTATTCCATACCAAAGCAACCATCTCTCAGTGATGAATGTGTTATTTGTGTGGGCTGTTGTGTTCATTAAGTTGGAACACTGTGGCATCTTTTACTGAAGGACTAAATTAATAAGGAAATTGGTGACATAAAATTAAAGTATCATTCCTGTTATAAGACAAACAGAGCACAAACAGTTGAAGCACTGTCTTTTCAACTTTAGCCTAAAAAGATCTATGTTCTCCGTTCTTTCTGTTGTGATTGCTTTAGGCTCTGAGTGAGAAGGGCAAACCCGTGTCACATCTGAAGGATGGATCGTGCTGTGGATTGAAACCCAGTGGAAGCTGCATTCCAACTGCCCGAATGTCATTCAGTTAAGATCCTTGCTACCCTTGGGACAACCAGGCGGCTTTCATCCTATTGGTCTGTGCTGATTTGAAGCCGCAGTCCCTCAGATGAAAGAATATCAAGAATAAGCCAGTGTACCTCTGCGTTACCTTCTTCAGCATTTTATTAGATAGATAAAGCTTTAAGCTTTAGGAAAGGTTTATCTTGCTATTGACCCAAGTGTGCCTGTTTTCTATTTGACACATAGACACACACATCTGACACACACATAGAGTTATTGAGAACTGAATGGCCTGTGATAAGGTTTCCTTTGTAGCATGATGGTTGCCGAGACCAACAGCAATTGTTGAATTCAGTATTTCAGCCTGAAAAACTAGTAGCTGTCAGTGAAGCACATCCCCTTGTCATCAATCAAAATTTCTCACTACAGCTTTTTTGATAGCAGCCATCGGGAAGTGAAAGCCTTGACATTTGTTACGGGAAGTGATCTAGTAATTTTAGTTTGAATACCAAATCATCAGAAAACTAAATATAGTTTGTTACAACTTAATCATTCACTTGTCAAAAAAAAACACAAAATTTTGTGACGTCTTCCATGTTTGGAGATGCATGAGGCAGACAAAGTATGAGTTTATACCTGTTTCTATTGGCTAGTTACCTGCTCCAGAGAATCTATCTGGAAAGGGTGCCACTCATTATCAAATGTGGCTGATCGGAAGATTATCCTGCTGTTACCACCTACCATCAACCTGGAACCTGTTTGGTTAAGTTATAAGTATATGCTCTAAACGTCCATACCTGACATCCAAATCATGTTTATGGTTGAGTGTGATGTGTTTGCAGTGAATGTTGCATGGAGGGTGGTACACAGTACTTAAACTGCTGGAAAAAATCTGCCAAGAGGTATGCCATGTGCTCAAAGTGGACTGATTTCTGGAAAGTGAATGTTGTTTGCATTCCGTGCCCCACAGAATTGACAAATTTCAATTCCCTTCACTTATGTCTTCGTGACAAACAGGTTTAATTGTCATTGTGACATAGAAAGGAAGACTACGTCCACACGATATGGCTGTTTAAATCTAGATCTTTGTTATAGTAGTGTTGAGTATAATGACAATTTGGTCATGTTTAATGGGAATAAGAAGTGGTCTAGTCACCAGACAACTAACCTAAATGCTTGCATATCATGTACGTAAACAAAACTGAGAGTGTAAGGACCCTTTAAGGCGTGAATCCTTCTATCGATCAGTTATTTCATGTCAAGGATCACCTGACAATATTTCTTATGGGTGGGATTGACCAAATTTCATTTAATGATTTGTCGAGTGAGATTTTTGTTGCCTAGTCCCCGTGGCTCAGAGCAACAACTCACACAATCTTCTGTCTGTTACCTCATTAATTGAGCAATCGGGCATTTGTGCAACTTGAGAGGTGGATGTATTTTTGCACAATGTATAAAGCCCAAATGCTTGTCACTTTTTGGATGCTGCAAGTGAGCAACACTCACTGTGTTGCTGAGTCTCCATGTTCAGGACATGACAAAGGAGGAAAGAAAAGCTCGCTCCCTGCTTCATGGAAGTGCTGACTGACAGGGTAGCAGGGAGGAGGGCAAGCCTTTTCCAGCTTACAGTCACAGAAGATCATGCGACCATACTAAACCAGCTTGCAGGCAGATTACAGACAGGGTCAGTGCCGTGTCCTGGGTGAAACAGAATGTCCGGCAGCACAGGAAGAAAGTCAATGATCTTCTTTGCTCCACACAGGCTGAGTGCAACCATCTTCTCTCTGCTACATCTCACACATGGATCTACCACTCACTCTCATTCTGCCATTGTACAGGCATGATCCCAATGCTGATGGGCTACAAATCTCATAATTGCGTACATCATGTCCACTCAATGGTTCTCTTCCACCTCGTCCTCCCAAACTACTAACTCCTCCTGTCCTCTGTGTGCATTCTATTCACTTGCTGAGGATACATCACTGCCTCTCCTGCTCTTGCTTTTCCACCCACTTCCTTCAAACACTCAATCCCATATTTGACTTATTGCAGGAAAGTCCGGCCCACACTCTGGAATGATTTCTCAACAGCACTCTGACTGACCTACCTGTAATCCCTGAACTGGTTACATTTGACTGTGGCCCAATCCCTGCACTACATGGACCTAGGTACTTGGACTCTGGCAGGACCAAGTGCTTGACTGACCCCCTGGACTGGAATTGGACCAGCTTCTCGACTGTTTGTGATGATACTCCCTTGACTGACTAGACCCCTTTCACCCCACTAATGGACTGCTCACCTTTTACTTTCAGACGTTGGCCATTTATTTGTAGCATATGTGGTGTGATTACCATGTGAACTGTTAGCACAATATGATAACATTGCCAAGTGCCACACAGCGACATGACTACCATCTTGACTTTGCAGTGCTCCGAACCGTGACAAGCTGCCTACCTCTGTCTCTACACTGAAACGCAATGTAAGCCATAGAGCTATGCAGTCTATAACTGAGCACTAAAGACCCTGGGTCTTGCGAGACCCATACAGTCGCTGGCAGCCACATATTCAGTGAGTGAATGATAAGAAAGCAATGTGCAGCCTCCAAATAAGTACAAAGTGAGTAAGCACGCAAATTAAGAGCCATAAAATGCAGGAGTTGCTGGTGCACCCCTGCATGCAAAGTGATCTGGCAGAAGCACGTAAATTATAGTGACCTTGAGCTCTAAAGTGAAGACCTGAAATGGTGCAAGACTTGGTCCTAGAGCGTGCCTTGTGTGGCTGAAGGGTCAAGGAAAATGGTGGCCGTGGAGCTTGCGTGGACCTCGTTATATAGAAACATTTGGATGAGAGCTGGGACAAATGTTCATTGAACATCAGCCCTGATCTACATGTCAATAATTTGAGCTATTCAGTTCCTCAATGGAGTAGAGGAAAATTGAAGCTGTAGAGTAGAGGAAAATTGAAGGAAAATGAGGCAAGTTGGGCTTTAGTGAGATGAAAATGTGTGGAAGTAAGGTAGTCTCTGTTCGAGGAGAGGTTCTGAAGTTACCGTTTATGGCTCTGAAGGGAAAATCCGAAAAAAAAAACTTGATGTTTAGAATCTGACTTTTGTTTTAATTCTTATCATATTTTCCCACCTTTCCATCATTTCTCACCACAACCAGTGAGGGACAAAAAGCTCATGTTGCTTGTTTTGTTGAGATAAATGTGGAACACTTCTTTTCTTCATAGCTTGCTCATGACTTTCTGACTATGAGCTGCCTGTTTTCCCATCATTGGAGGGGGCAAAGCTTGCAAACATCAAATCTGAGAACACTTTGTGAAAACTCAATCTTGCTGTCAATGCTGAAAAACAATTCTGGGAGTTGGAGGCACAGATGCTGGGACTTACCTACTATCCTGTTGAGTCTCTTAAGCTGAACGTGCTGTTGGCTATGGTCAAATGCAGGAGCTCAGGTCCCTTCACAGGCACAGGTCTCTAATTGAAAATACAGTGTTGGACTGCACGTATATAAAATCCAGCTGTACAGTAAATGTTTAATTTTTAGTTTTTGGATTTTGCTTGGAATTTCAGTCATGTCTAAACTTACATAGCAAAGAATCGGCCTCAACGTTCACTCCTGTGTAGAGAGCACAGAAGTAGGACTTTTCCCGGCTCCATTAAACCCAACCTGGGAAAAGCTAGCCTGTGAGGTAATAGTTTTTGATGCGAGTGGGGAAATTTACAAGGAGTCAGGCTGGGTGATCCCGAAATGAGAGTGGAGGCTGCCAAAAGGGGCTGGGTGCAAGGCCTGCCTTTGTGCATCCCTCCTACAAACACTCACTCCCATACGCATGCACATGTTACCTTGTACCCACATCCTGCATTGGCTCACACCCTCTATGCCAACCTGTGACCCCCACTCCCCAATCCTCAAAGTGTTTCTGTCTTGGGACCGTTTTCGAGTCCAGCCCCTGCTATGGTCACTGGTGTGACCTCTGGCATGATTTGGGGTGAGCAGCCAATTTACAAGCTTTCTCTGTGTTGGCCCTTTAGTGAAGGTTGATGGGTAGGCACTGGATGCAAGAGGCCAACTGGAGCAGCTGAAGGGGCAGGATGGCTGACAGCCCCACAAAAAATGGTGTGTGTCATTGAGATGAACTGAGAGCCAGAGGATGCAGCAGGATTGAGATAAGCGATTAAGTCTGGAACTGACAGAACAATCTCAATCTTGAATGATCAACAGGATCTGTTTGCAGCATGGATATTTCCATTTGAAAGCATTTACCTGCAGATGAGCTGCTGAAAGCTACATGTTTTTTTAAAGATGACTCCGCAGAATAATTCCTTGATTTTCCAACCTCCTCGCCTGCTCAGGAAGAGACAAGTTACAAATACGGCTGACATTGTGTGCCATGTCTGCAGATTTTAATTGAAGTGTGAAGATAGAGCTAAGTGTACATTTAACTACATTGGTTCATTACAGCATGAAAATGGAGATGTATTGCTGAGCCTTCATGACTTACAGTCTTTTGGACAAATGCAAGAATGTTGAATTTTAAATGATAATTTATACAACAGGAGAAATAAGTGCCTATTAGTTGGTTACATTTCTGTTTGCACTGTGGTGAGTTTAATGTGCTTTATTTTTGAGGAGATGGATTCTGTCTTTGCCTTAATGTAATTTGCTTTCTGAAATGTATCCAGCCCAAAACAGGCATGTAATTAGTAGTCTGTAAATTATTGTGCGCCCCTTCCTTTTCTGTTTCTGAATGAAGTTTACATGAATAAAGTTTTGCAAAATTATAGTACTGTTTAAAAAATTTTGGAGAACAAAGCAGTAGGTGCTGAGAAAAAGAACTGTATTCTAACAAGTCAGTTCATTAACAGGACTGACGCATTTGAAGGAGTTGAAGTAAACTAAACATACTGCATTTCCCTGGCATAGCCTCATCATATTCCATCAGAGGCTTTTCAGAGAGGCTCATGCTTCAGAGAAAAAAACTGTAAAGAAAGCATAAAAAGATGCAAAACACAATTCAATTAGCATATTTAATCCAGCTATTAAACCAGAAAATTTAGCAGTTCTAAATTTCATTTCAAATCTTATATTGAGCATTAAAAATTCCAGCCCTGGAGGATGTAAACGAAAGAGGTATTTTTCTTTGTGCAATCTGTATGATTTGTGAGGAAAAGGTAGCACAGTACTACATAAGTGTGACAAGTGATCATTACAAGGTAATGTTGCCATTTAGCACTGACATGTCTCAGAGCTCTAACTTCTAATTCTCTGCCTATCCCACTGTTAATTCATCCACAGTTTCATCCCTCTGCTTTAATCTAATTCCCTCATCATATTCATCTGCAGTTTGGCTCCCTCATTCTGCCATTCCCTCACAGTGTCTCACTGTTATTCTGCCCTTTATCCCACTTATTCCACCCCTTCCTTCAAGTGCCTCTTCCCATATGTCCTCTCTCTTGAGCCACAATTCTCTTTACCCGTCAGCCACCATTTATCTAGCCTCTTTATCCCCTTGAAATGTTAACACTTGCCTATATTTCCCTGTTCTGAATGTATTTGTTTCGTGTTTCCAATATTTTCCAAGCTTTTTTTTAATTCTAACATCTGTAGTGTTTTGTTTTTGTTTAATTCCTTGCTCTGGTCCCAATCATCACTGGTGCTGTTCTCTTTGACCTTCTTTATGTGCTGTTTAGGAAATTAATACTTTGCTGGGAATGTTATGCATGTTTTGGCACTATTGTAAATAATATTCCCCTTAAAATGTTTGTTGCAAAAAGACGTTGGCATGAAATTATTCCAAATGCAAGTGAACACTTCTTTCCCAATTTATATTTCTACTCCTGGCAGCAATGGCACCTGTAGCTATTCAGCTTATTTTGAGTCAAAACAGAATACATTAATGTAAAATTACACTTTTATCTTGAATGTTATGAGCTCCAATTCTGTCAAGGCTACAGATCTGCCATAATACAACAATGATTTTGAGAAACTGAAATCTTGAGGGGAAAAGTGCTGAGGGAAGATTCCTCCCTTTTCAGCTCGTGCCATCACAATCTGAGGCCTTCTGAGACCCTGAAACATTCTTGGCTGTTTCCAGTTTAACCAACTACTTCCATTAGTTTTCCTCATTCTAACATGTCTAAAGCCCAATAATAATCACTGGTAGACAAAGTGATCCCAACAGTAAACCTAGGGACGAAACATGAATAAGTAAAAATGAAAGAAATCTGATTTTTAATCACATTTTGAAAAAGGTAAAAGAATCTGAGGTTACTTTTGAACATGCGAGACAGTTAACTGTAAATGTGCTAATAGAAGGATTCTTAGATTTAAATAAGTATTTTTGAGCAAATGTGCTTTGTGTCTGCACATTCTCTGGAAATATTTTCTCAAATATATTAATAAGCTGCTTTTGAAATTATGGGCAAAGTTGGTGAAGTGACACACAGCTTTACAGAAGTGGAATTAAAGCAACTGAAGGTGGGCATAATTGTATATGTGTAAAAGACAGGACATAATCCTTGTTAAATCTCACTAACATTTAGATAAGAGGTACGTTCACAACTAGGATTTCATGCCTTTTGATCAAATGTACTTCTCTAAAGGGAGACACAAAAGAAGAGACAAGCCATCCAGCGGGTTTTTAGATGCCGGTGGGTCAAGATTTACTTAGGCAGAAATCTGGAAGTAGATTTCCTTCCAACCACTATTCAGCAGTGGAGGCATGTACAGCATGAGATAAAATTTTCAAAAAAAAGAACTTCTTGAAGTACCAAGGCGTAGCCCAGTGCACCTGTAAACCTCTCATTTCATCCAGTTAAAATGGCACAGTAAGCTTTCAAAATTGTAAACATTAACCAAAACACATGGCTATTCAGTGTCTGTTGTATTTGTTGCCTCCAGGAAGCGTCGTGACTTCTGCTTTAAATGGGGGAAAAATGAGAAAGTCACATGTCCGCTGCAGTTGCAGGAATCAAAGAATGTTCTTTTTTGTTACACCATGGCTGTGTTATCATTAGAACAGTAGGCCAGGCTCTAACTGAAAGCAAAGTGACGGGAATTCCCTTCCGTGCTGTTTTGGAGGAGGGATGTTGCAGGGATGTTACATTCTAAGAATTTTCTGAATGGTTTCTAATTCTGGCTTTGGATCATGCCTTCCTTGCGAAATTTGATTCAGGCAACAGCTTGATTGAGTTGGATGCGCTTTTGCCTTTAAAAGAGAAGGTTGTGGCATTGAGCCCAACTGTTGATGACATACTCCAACTGCTCTAGTGCAATACGGTCCTCATAGCTTTGCACTCTGTGCTCATCTGGCCAAATGGTGCTAACCACCACATCATCAATGGCACGATGGACATAGAATTTAAAATGTATTAAGCGCGGGCAACTGTTCTGTTGTTTTGCTGAAAATCATTTTCATCCATTTTGGGCAGGTCTAGAAACATTTTTTTGCCTCAGCTGTTCACATGGTAAAGTGTGATTACATTTTTGGAGGTTGGTGACCTTTTCGTGATGACCTTTTCACTTGAACATCACACTAACAACATAACTTGGACTGTATGCAAGCTTTTCCAAATGTGCAGTGGTAGTATTGCATCTCCCGGTTCCATATCCCTACCCCACCAGACCCCTATCCTCTGAGAATCCTACAAGCCCTTCTCGGCAGCTTGTTGGCGTCCTTGTTATTTGTCCAGGCTGGATACAACATTTTTGTTGCCCTGTGCCACATAGCCTGCTAACTTCAGATTCTCTGCTGACAGATTCATGGAGCCCGACCTCAACACTTTGGAAGCCCCTCTTTTTTTTTTTTTGAACCAGAGTATTCTCTGTTCAGTTTTTCTCAGTTTTTATTTACTTATTCACTTGTGAGACACAGGTGTTGCTTGCTGGCCGGTATTTATTGCCCGTCTCTAGTTGACTTTAAGAAGTTGAAGATGAGCTGTCTTCTTGAACCACTGCAGTCTATGTTCTGTAGGTAGACCCGTATGCCCTTAGGGAGGGGATTCCAGGATTTTGCCCAGCGACATTACAGGTGATACATTTCCAAGTGAGGACCGTGAGTGGCTTGGAGGGGAATTTGCAGGTGGTAGTGTTCCCATATATTTGCTGTCCTTGTCCTGGGTTTGGAAGGTGCTGTCTAAAGATCTTTGGTGAATTCCTGCTGTGCATCCTGTGGATAGTACGCTTCTGAAATTTATAGTATGTCAGATAGCTCCCCCAACTTTGGCACTAGCACCCAAATGTTAGTAAGGAGGAGTTTGCAAGGTTGACAGGGCTGTTTTTGCTGTTATCTTTTCCAGTGCCTAGGTTGATGTCAGGTGTTCGGTCCTGTTAGATTTCCTTGTTGAGACTTCGTAGTGATTGATACAACTGAATGGCTTGCTAGGCCATTTCAGAGGGCAGTTGAGAGTCAACCACATTGCTGTGGGTCTGGAATCACATGTAGGCCAGACCAGGTGAGAATGGCAGATTTCCTTCCTTTCAGGTCATTCGTGAACCAGATGTGGTTTGCCAAAAAGCCGCAATGGTTTCATAGCCATCAGTAGATTCTTAATTCCAGATAATGTATAACAGGCAAAGCACTTTATACCCAGTGCTCACTAAAAAGTGTGTGGCACTGTACTGACTATTTTGATATATTGACAAGCATCTTTAAGAAGGTGTGTCTTGAACTACTGTCAATCATTAAAAGCCACAACAGGATGTGATGTATTAGTCACATGAATAGCTGTGATAGAAGTCAGATATACTGTATTTAGTTCCCACTGAACATTATCTCTACATAAGCTACTGCAAATGAAGAAAAACACATTATTGTTTCACTGAGCCTTATTTGATTTGATTTATTATTGTCACATGTACCTAGGTACAGTGAAAAGTTTTGTGATTGGCACAGTTATATCCTAGCAGACGAAGGTAACACTGGGAATGTATTGTATTGATGGATCTCTTTCAGACAAGATGTTAAATCAGAATCTCCAAAACAGCAGTGGACAAAAATAATTGATTAAATTGGTTCCATATTTTATGTTTTCAGCATGACTTGATAACTTCACGCCATATCAATATCGACCAAGTGTATGCTGTAGTTAAGTAGTAGCTCCAACACTATTGAGTCTGTAGTTCATATCCTGTTTTAGGAGCTTGAACATAACCCTGTACTGCAGTACTGGGGAAGCCCTGCACTCCTGTGTTACTGTTCTTTGGATAGAATATTAAATCCCCTGTAGCAGATGTAAATCATCCCATTGTGCTATTTGAACAAAGCTAGAGGAGTTCTGGTGTCTTGGACAATATTTAGCCAGTGTCCAATATTTCTAAATATGGCTGATGTATTGGATCCCATAGCGTTACTAGTTTTGGCATCTTATGAGCCTAAATGGACTAAAAATGGGGATTCAGGCCAGTGCTGCCCAAGCTGATCATAATGCCTGGAGGGGTGATCGTATGGACATTGCGTTTGCATTGGAAACAAACAGAATGGATAGATTTGTGATGTTGGCCAGTGTCTAATGCTGCTTTGGCACCCAACCTGCTACTTTGGATCTCTCCAATGATGGTATTGTCCTTAAGGATGCACCCAGCAGAAGATGTGCTCAGCTGTACAAAGGCTGCTCCCCTTGATGCTACTTAATGCAGGGGACTTTCAGTGAGGCACCGTTGGGGTTTACTTGCTGCTGCCATTGCTGGAAATACAATTCAATGTTTATTGGGGTCTGGTGGAAGAGAGACTATCACAAGATGTTGCAGTCAGCACAAAATGGCACTGAGCTGCTACAAGTGCTTCAGTGGCGTTTTAATGTCCTCTGAACTGCAGCATGACTGAGAGAAGGAGCCTGACCAGAAGAGGGGGGAAGCCAAGTGCAGTGGCAAAGTAGGAGGAAGGGAGAAGAGACCTGGATCCAGACAGCTGTCAGTGAATGATTAATATTCCCATCGATATCTGTAAAAGCATCACCACATTGCTGCTCCATAATGCCCTACCTTTCCATCCATCTGCTACAGACCATCATGGTGTCCCTTTGGCCAAAATCCAAAAATGAAAGACACTGACTAAAATGGCTTCAACAATGTCATCTGTTATGGACCAGACCAAACCTCCTCAAAATATATTAAGAAGGTCGCCTGGACGCTAACTTTTTTCTTATTTTAAACTTTTTCTTATTTCCAGATGCAGCTCGATTTGTCAAACTACTCGACTGAAGCAATACATACTTTATTCATACACTATAATTAAATAACAGACAAAGTAAAAATAAAAGGAAAGATTTGGCTTAACTGTAACTCTATCAAAATGCTTACTAAAAAATAAATACACTGTTTCTCATTAACTATTCCAGTACAGTGAGTGACATCCCATTAACAGGATCTGTCTGTGATCTTGCCCTCCAGGAGGTTGGTATGGGACATAACCTTTCCCTTGATCTCCCTATCGGCCTGATAGCACACCACATACAGATTCGGCCTAGGCAAATTCTGTAAAGCAGATTGTCTCACTTGCAATTCTGGCAGCAGGAAGAGAACCCCAGCTTTTAGCTCTAACTGAGAGAGGAATAGAGCTTCCAAATCTAGCTTCCTGAGGCCAGAAACTGCAGAAAGCCAAAGCTAAGAGTATTGGCTCGGTTTATGCTTGATCTCACCCATTCAGGTTGCTTCTATTGTTCCAACTTGTTGAAAAAAAGGCCTTGCAAACTGTTTACTTTATCGGCTTTGAGCAGAGTGTTTTTCACCTCTGCCACAACCTTTCTTCACATAAAGAAAGGACAAAATAGACCTCTTAAAGCCATGGTATCATCACACATCTAATAACACTTCCAATAATAGGTCCAATTCTGATTTAATCGGTTTGTTCATTCCCTTAGTCCATGTTTTGTGTGTGTCTTTGCCTGGCCTAATGCTCCTGCTCAGTAACATCAGTGGCTGTACGATAGCCAGTGGAAGGCTTGCGGCAGGTACAACAAGGCTTTGGAGAGCAACCTTGAGCATTGCCAGACTTTGAAGGGTCAGATCCGGACTCTGCTTTCTCACATTGACTGGCTACCCTCAAGGCTGGCTGTCTCAGAGCCAGCAGTAGGGCCAAAGACACAGTCTTAGGGCCCCATGAAAGCAGCTTGGTATTCCAAGGAATCATTGCCACTCCTCCCCCCCCCAGTCCTAGTAATCTGAAGGAGCAGATGCTGGACTTCTGTGAGAACCTATAAGTGCTATGAGTGTTAGTATTTGCACTGAAGACAGCAGCTGTCTCATCTTGGATGGAATCGAGCTGGGCTGGCATGGCAACAATCAGAGGTCTTGTGACCTCAGTCTAAACTTGCACTGCAGTGCTCAGATTTTGAATAGGTTTACACTCGAACTGTCAGAGAAGCTGAGACATGAGCTACTGGATGTTGCATCACTGCTGAATCTGCAAATACTATCAGTGCCACACTGTAACGATGGTTTCCAAACTCTGTGTGAAGCCCTGTGCCAAGGTAGAATCTGATCCTTCATTCTTCTTAGCAGTAGCTTGAGGCTTTCTACCAGGCCCAACAGCGCACCAAGCATCTGTGTGCGTGACCATCAGCCTTTTTCCAAGTCCTCATCTTAGTGTTCTGCACCATAATCTGTCTGTGATCATGCCCCCCAGGAAGTTGGTATGTGACATAACCTTTCCCTTAATCTCCCCATCAGCCTGATAACACACCACGTGTAGACTTGGCCTTGATGCTGTCTTTTGAAATATGTGCAGTAACAATATCTGAACTAGTGGCTGTGAGGTTCTGATCAAGCTGCTTCATCATTTCAATGCTCTGGTTCATGCCCTTCATCACATGTCTGCATTGGTAGCCCAGATGGCATTTCTTGGGGTACCTGAAAGCAAAGAGGTGGGACAAAGTGCAGGTCATTGAGTGGAGAGGAGGAGGCTCATGATTAAATGCTGTGCAGCTTATACGTCACAGCAGATTATAGAAGGGGGGCTAAAGAGGAATTTGAGAGGGTTTGGAAAGCAAGGCCATAGCATCATTCTAAATGATCTTGATGCTGCCCATTGGGACAGCCTCAGTCATGGCTGATATGATAATTTACATAACAGACAGCTCTAAGGGTCAAATACAACCTGTTCTGTTACTGCTTGCTGTTTTGCTGTACCTTTTCCTGCAGGAGAAAGGGAAGATTTTGAGTGAGTTCCCATTTTGGGTGATGTGCCTGTAGTAGCTGAATAGCAGATGTATGCATGATATGTGGATGTGAGGCTGATAGAAGTGATACACGTGTGAGGGTGGGCTGGAGATTGTGAATGTTGGCCATGAGTCCCGAATTCTCCAGTTTGCTTCTGGTTGAGTGATAGAAATTGTGGTGTACTGAATGTTGTGCTTGGTAGGATATAGTTTTGGAAGATGGACTTGCTGACTTTGGCCACACATGAGATCATTGAATGGCATTTCAGTTGAGTCTTTAGGCCAGACCCTTTCCATTGATCTTCTTGGTATCTGCTGTCTCTGTCTCAAGTATAACATTAGAAAATCTGGCAACCTGGTCTCTGGCTTATTGCTCCATTGATGCGTTCTTCTTGGAAACCATTTTTGCTTTAGACCATTCAAACAGCTTCTGTAACCTAAACACATCTGACCTTTAGTAGATGCAGGCCAGCTTCAGCTAATGTCAGTCTCACTCACATCAGGTGCTCCTGCTGAGCTTTCAGCTGGTCAGTAGCATGTACAACACTGGGCTGCACATTTCAACATGGCAGTAAGTAGGCAACATGAAGGTGTGCGCTAACTACATCACTCCAGTTGGGTGCATATCATGATTCTTGTGCCCGAGAATCAGCACTCCGGAACATTTTATCCCCTGTTTGGCATTTCCGTATAATATCTTCGTGGGACTTTTCTGTAGGGTACATTGTCTTCTATATTTTCTCCATTACAGCAGTAACTGCACTTCAAGGGGACTTAAACTGGCTGTAAATTGTTCATAACCCTGAGGTTATGAAGGCAGTGCAAATCTCCCTTTTTTTGTGCAGGTTTTAATGTGTGGAACGTGGTAAATCCGCATCAGGCTGGATTTCCTCCTGTGTAAGAAGTTCTAAGTTAGGTAGATAACTGATTTACTTGGCAGGTTGTCTGCTCCTCCTAATGGGTTTTTCTGAACTCCACTGTCGTGCAGCAGTTCACGGACAGCTGAATGGACACTGCAAGCTGAAGTTATAAAGCATTTAATGAAAATATGGAAAGAAAAAGTATGGAAACAAGCTCAGTAAGTGCTGAAGCTTTGAAGTTTACAAAATTAGAAATGTGTACTTCAATAATATTTGTTTTAGGTAGAAATATTCCTCATAAAATGATGAACTACTAAACTTAATGAACTAATGCCTCAAACACATGCATTATTAATTTATCAAAATAAATATTTGAAAATGCATCCACCAACACATTTATAACCTATCCTGGAATCCTGCAGAAGTTTTTTTTTAAAGTCAATGTTTTTGTTCATTTACCAGAGATTTCATGTAAAAACAAATGTTACTGAAATAGATTTTACAGCTACAACAGTGGTCTGTGGTTTTCCTTATGGGAAGAAATGCCGGAGTATGCATTCCTCTAAGAAAGCAAAGTTTTCTTTGTGAGTGAAATCACTACAAACCAAAGAATATCCAGATAAAGGATTTGATTTTGCAACATTTTGTGTGACAGTCTACTGAAGTTATGTATGATGTCATGCAGAGGTGAGATTTCTTGAAGATTCCCATTTCTTTTTATCTTTGTGGACACATCTCTTTGTGAAAGTAGGAAAATATTGTGGATTCTGCAAATCTAAAAGAAAGGTAGGAAATGATCATCAGGTCACACGGTATCTGTTGAGTCAGAAACAGAGGTTAACATTTCATGCTGATTTCATTTGAACTTTGCTGTGTTTGAAGTGCCTGACCTGAAGCATTAGCTCTGTGTTTTTCTCTCTCCACAAACTGCACCAGACCTGTTATATATTTTCAACATTACTTTAAAAAAAGGTATTTCTTTAATTGCTGGTCCTTTGCTGAGATAACGTCAAGTTGTAATGTCACTGAACAGTAATGTAATGAGATATGGGTTTGAATCCCATGATGGCAGATGATGAAATTTGAATTCAATGAAATCTGCAATTAAAAGCTAACCTAATCATCAGGAAGCCATTATCAGTTGTCATTTAAAAAAAAGCCCTCAGATTCGCTAATATCCTTTTTTGAAAAGGAAATCGGTTGTCCTTATCCAGTATAGCCTACATGTGTCTCCAGACTCATAGCAACGTGATGAATCTGAACTGCCCACTGAAATGGCCTTAGCAATCTGCTTAGATCAAGGGGGAAATAAGGATGTTTGCCCAGCCAGTGATACCCACAGTCAATTCGCGAATTAAAACAATTGTGGTCAACTGGAGCTGTCCACCCTTCAGGAGCACCATTAGGTTGTCTTTGCCATCTAGATGTACACCAGCATTAGAAAAGATTGTATCAGTTTTAATGATGTCCACCAGTACATTATCCAATAAATGCAATCTAAAGATGTTTCCGATGTGGCTTGCCTCCCTTTTTTAGTTGATCGTGTTCTGTTTCTCTGAGAAACTCAGCAGGTATGGTAGCAGATGCTGGAAATCTGAAACAACAACAGGAAGTGCTGGAGAAGCTCAGCAGCATCTGTGGAGAAATAGGTAATGTTTTGAGTCCAACTGTGAATCTTCTTGCAAGTTCCAAAGAACACAGTCATTTTAGGTTCAATCAGTAAAGTGAAACAAAGAACTGTAAATGCTGGAAAGCTGAAACTAAAGCAGGAAGTGCTGGAAAAGCTCAGCAGGTCTGGTAGCATATGTAGAGAGGAAAACAGAATGAATATTTTGAGCCCAGTTATCCTTTGTTAAAAGGACTCTAGCCATAACTGTTTCTCTCTCAACACGTGCTGCCAGACTGCTGGGTTTCTCCAGCACTTTCTGTTTTTGTTTCAGCTTTCCAGAGTCTGCAGTTCTTTATTTTACTTTCATGATTAAATCTAATATGGCAATGGTCTTTGGAACTTGGAAGAAGATTCATAATTGGACTCAAAACATTAACTGTTCCTCTCTCCACAGATGCTGCTGAGCCTGCTGAGTTTCTCTTTTTGTTTCAGACTTGCAGCATTCACAGTACTTTGCTTTTACCTGTCACTCTCTGAGAACAGTTACATTGGAAGGAAAGACTTGCATGCTTTAGTAGTTCCTTTCAGACAATGGTGTCCATTTGAAGTGTAATCACTCTTACAATGTAGGTAGAGCAGCAAATTCCCACTGGCTGTACTTGGTTGATATTTTGGCCCAGAATCCAATTTCTGCAGTTCTGATAGAAAACTAGTTAAGCTTTGCTGGAGTGAAAGGCCATAATTGTGGCCAAACCTGATCAGCAGAGGGGCTTTGCTTCTGTCTGATGGAGCCAAAATCTGATTTCGTCCTTCACTGCTGCGCAGCTTAGTGAGATACTTCTGTTTTTAGGGGCCCTCAAGGTGCTTGACCTGCCTCAGCAGTGTCCTCTCCCATTGGGAATGCTGCCAGGATTCCAGAGCTCACAGCTCTCTGACTGTCCTGCAGCATTGGGTGCATGCACAAAAGCAGCACAGAGCTAAATGATTAGGAAACCACCTCCTAGAAGATGGCTGAGATGGTCACTGCTGGCATGTGCAGAATTGGGAGCTGTCAGTACTCCTGACATATTGGTCCAAACACTGTGGCAAAATCCAGCCTGATGTGTCTCTGAAAAAAAAAATTGTATTTTCCTGAAACTTATTTCTTGCTGTTAGAAATTTTGGACTTCTTTTTGGTCTTAAATATTTATGGTCTGTGCTTTAGTTTGAAAGAATTATCTCGAATCCCTGTTGGTTCATTGTTGTTTCTGCAGTGTATGTATATTCTAAATCAGATTACAGGCTATATTTGGGTTCATTCTTGGCCAGCAGAAATTACAATCAAAATCCAAAGTTGACATTTAGATTTGAATTTTCATGAATACTCTCAGAGCTAACACAGGTGTCTGTTTGAAACACAATGGCTCAGATTTTCTGGTCAGGATCAGAAACCAAATTTTTAACACTGTTCAGACGAAAAATTACTCACTTACTTTCCTCCAGTTTCTCTGTGTGACCTTCTGATGAAGAATAGTTAACTTCCACTCAGCGGACAAATGCTTGTGAGGAGCAGCTCAGAGAATCCGAGCATGTGCTGCATCTGCATTTTCCAGCCCTAGCGGCTGTGTTCTGTTAAATTTCAATGTCCCAGACTAGCTACTGTGTTAGCGAGAGTTTGGATGAATGTGTCGTGGAGTGAATGGGTAAGTTGGGTGAAGTGATAGAATGGCAAGATGCCAGTTGGCTAGAGCACCAGGCTGACTGGGTGGGTATGGCGGTGGAGTTCAGAGGTTTGTAATTTATGTAACTTCCTCAGGAGTAGAATTGGTTTGGAACTGCCTAATGTTTCCTGGTCACCTATCCAGCTAGGTCAACCACAATCCTTGGAAGTTTCTGACTCCTACATTCAAGATTTAGACTTTTTTTGGGAGGTCTCAGATCCAGGGTAGTTGGTCATTAGAAGATTAAATTTTCTGGGCAATTTCTGCATGGTCATTGCATTGGGATATCCAAGGGTTCCTCATTTTGGATATGAGTAGTTTCCAACAGAACACAAGAATTTCTAAAACAATATTTACTCCAAAGTTACAGTTAGCAGATTATTGTGCATCACTGGATGGTGATTCAGTTTGTAATTTACGGCTTGTTTTTTTTTCTCACCTTGTTTCCAGTTGGGCCAGTGCATTCTATTTTACACACAACAGCCATTAGTTATTATGCATCTTGTTTATTGATATTTTTCATTTTTACAAGTTCTGTTACAGCCAGGCAAAAAGATGTGAGTGGCCCTCCTCTGTTGTGACTGACAACATTTTGTTGTCAGTCACAACAATTTTTTTAAAAGTGTGCAGCTTTCACCCTTCCAGTAAAACTTAGTTAATAACCGATCTTGAAAAAAAAGGGATGGTGAGGGTGTTAAGTACAGATCAGATAGTAAAAATAGTTGTAGCTGAAAGTGTTTAGAGCCCCAGAGTTATGTGTCCTAACTAAAA
The DNA here is from genome assembly GCA_024137785.1 of Ginglymostoma cirratum. Lineage (NCBI taxonomy): Eukaryota > Metazoa > Chordata > Chondrichthyes > Orectolobiformes > Ginglymostomatidae > Ginglymostoma > Ginglymostoma cirratum. Next base: position 28,287,793 of record JAHRHZ010000025.1, on the reverse strand, counting down.
ACTGAAAGAACTGCAGATACTGTGAACCAGAAACAAAAACGGAAGTTGCTGGAAAAACTCAGCAGGTCTGGCAGCATCTGTGGAGAGAAATCAGAGTTAACGTTTTGGGTCAAGTGACCCTTCCTCAGAGCTGCAGTTCTCCAGTTAATGTTAACTCTGATTTCTCTCCGCAGATGCTGCCAGACCTGCTGAGCTTTCCCAGCAATTTCTGTTGTTGTTCCTAAGTCCTAACTATTGAGTTAAAGCCCTGTTTCCTCTCGACCGGCAAAGCGTAGATACCCTTGACTTCTCATTGAATGCTGATGTTTTCAAGGTTTCGTTTTCACTAGTGCCAATTTCTGAAATCCGTAGAATAGTAGGAGAATCTTTCGGTATCCGTGCGTTCTCGGTCCATGTGAATTTCTCTCCCTTCCGTTATTCAAAGGCTGCTGCTGATACACTGTTCATGTGCCAATGTTGCTGTTTGTCATTGTTTCCTTCCAAGTCAGATAGTTAGAGGCAACTTTTCATCTCCCAATATTTGTCGTTATCATGCAAATGTGCATAAAGCCAGAGGGGTAAATTTTTGACACCTCAGAGTTGCAGTATCTCTGTTTAAAATGGTAATTCATTGAAGCCAGTAAAATACGTATTCTCCTTTCTAAAACTATTTTTAATCAGTGGAATTATCAGGTATTATAGTCAATTGATGGAAGTTGAATATTGTTGGTCCGTTTTCACTGCAGTGGTAAAGCCGGGAAAAATACCTGCCCTTTGATTCAACAATGCGACTTCAGGTTTCTTTAACATTGGTTTATTCAGTCATGTGCAGGGAGCAGTACTTCATCTGAAGATGCAGCATTAATTCCTTAATCGGAACAACACCAACAACAACAGTTTCTATACCATTTAGTAATACTACTGATTTACTTTACCGTTTGAAATCTGTTGCATTATATCGTGTGTTCGTACATGTATCAATTTAGAAGCATAACCAGTCACAGCTCATTCATGTATTCATGTTTTGGAGCACAATCTCAGTGATTACACAAGTTTAATACCAGTCAGTTTAAGATCAACATGTTGTTTTCATTAGCTTTGTTCCTTTCAGCCCCTCTCTTGTGCTAGCCTCTGCTGAGTGGAGGGTTTTGAACTGAACCTTCAGCCGTGAAAGTCTCCTTGTCTTTTGACCTTCTGTTTCTCTTTATTGCTATCTGCCTGTTCTATTTTGTTTTACTTGGTACCTTTCCTCTGTCTTGTGAATTCTTTCCCCTTTCAGATTGTCGTGGTTGATGAGCACCTTGCCTGTCTGATTTTGTTTTAAGTTTAGCTCTTTGACTGATCTACATCAATTAGCATTAAAACAGAATTAACTGGGAATTGGGCTGGTTGGTCTGAAAATGGGGTCTGTGCTGCAGTTGATATTTCCTTCCCTTGATAGAAATTATAATTGGATGTAAAGATATTTTTAGACAAGGCTTGCCCACTTGGTTACTCATGTTCGAGAATTCTGTTAGTGAAATGCTTTAATCTGGTTCGGTAAAATTTAAAATGGTCTCAAAACCAAAGTGGACAAATGTAGACACCTACAGTGTGGAAGCTGGGCATTTGGCCCATTGAGTCCACACTGACCCCCTGAAGAGCATCCTACCTATACCCACCCCCTATCCTATTCCTGTAACCCTACATTTCCCATGGCTAACCCACCTAGCCTATACATCCCTGGACACTATGGGCAATTTAGCATGGCCAATCCACCCTAACATGCGCATCTTTGGACTGTGGGAGGAAACCGGAGCACCCAGAGGAAACCCACAGAGATGTGGAGAGAATATGCAAACTCTACACAGACAGTTGCCTGGGGGTAGAATTGAGCCTGAGTTCCTGGCATTGTGAGGCAGCAAGGCTAACCACTGAGCCACCATGCCACTGTAAATACATGAAACATAGAAAATAGCAGAGGCATTGATGGAAGAATTAAGGAATGGGTTTAATTGGATAATTCTTTCAGTTTATCAAGCTGAGCCATGATGGGCCAAATGGCAACCTTCTGTGCTGAGAGATTTATGGTTTTATTCTATTCTGTTCTTTGAAATAGTTAAACAGGTTTCGTTAAATTGAAGAATCAGAGCATTGCCCTGACTGAATGAGAGTGATCTTTTAATCTTTCCTCTGCCTGTGTTGTTGGAATTTCCTGTTGGTTGCACATCTTGAGCATCTTTGGATAATGTTGCATTTTCCACAGGGCAGCCCATTAAAGAATGAACTTCATCATTCTTGTCAATTTTTAAGGCGAGAAATGTAGTCTTCCTGTCATCATTTATAAAGAATTATGATTAACTTTCTCATTTGTATTGTCTATACAATAGTGTTAATCATTAAACATTGATGTTATGGTGAAGTGATTGAGGGATCAGTATACCTGACCATATGAGGGAAATTAATTTAATGCACACATGATTGGGTTAATAATTGTTTGGTTTCTGAATTTAATTGAATTTGTTTATGGGGTGGTCAGTGAGCTCAAATGATGTAATCTGCCTTTATTGTTGAAGCATAATGTCAGAAACAGGCTAGCAAATGTTTGTTCAGATTTCACGATCACGCAGCGTGAAAGACGATCATTCTCCTTATTGTCTATCCCTTTTTCCCCAGACCTATCCAGGTCGTACCATCTGCCAGGCCCTGCAGGTTTTTCCTTTACAAGTGGATATCCAATTCCCTTTTAAATTCATTGGCAAAAGGTTTGTTTTCTTTTTAAAGGAGAATTCTGATCGTGGAATTTTATATTTTCATGGCTTGTTTATTTCCTTAGATTGTTTTTTTTTGGTGTGGGTGGTATGACCCTGTGATTTAGATCGTGTACCAGGGCTTTCCAAATTTGGGATTGTGACCCTAAGTGGAATTCCTCCCTCATTCACACGCCATGCTCCTATTTCACTCCCCTGCACCGCCACCCCCAAACCCTCCAAACACGGAACCTAGCGCTGGTACAGTTTGCGCTAAGAGGCTGTGACAATTTTTCAGCCTTGAACTGGGTTCCTGGTGTTTTGTGCAATGCCTCGCTTCTTCTCGAGATGAGCTTCTCACCACCTATTTCTGTTGCCGTTAAGTCTACCAATTTCTACCTCCATTATATTCACCTCTACAGTTGTACACACACAGTGCAGATGAAGTCCTTAAGCCCATTGAGTTTGTGCTGACCAATCTTGCACTGATCCCACTTCCCAGCACTCAGCCCAGAGTCTTGAATGTCATGACATTTCAAGTGGTCATCTGCCTACTTTTTAAAGTTGGTGAGGGTTCCCACTGTTACTATCCACCCAGAAAATGTTTTCCAGATTCTTACCACCCTCTGGATGAAAACGACATAGGTGATATAAGCTGCTAACTTATTCCTTCTACAACTGAAACCCACAATTATGCCTTTGTTATTTTGTAACGCAAACTATTCTAATAGATTCCTGGCTGGTCTCCCACATAATATCCTCTGCAAAGTTCTGCCCTTATCCAAATAGTATTATGAACAGCTTCTCTCTTTAAACTCTCTTTCTTTCCAAGAAGGAAAAACCCATCAAACTTGAGTATGAGACATAGTGGTTCAAGTTATCTTGCATACTTCAAACTGGAGCTTCAGTATGAATGATTCCTTCATTTCAAAATATTACTGTTTATTTACTTTTTTTTCTCTCTGGGCAGTTGGTTGCAACAAATAGTCTATTTTTTTTGAGCATACCATTATCACACTGTAATCAACTAGATTCAAAAGGTTTTCTTGAGTAAAAGAAAGAGGAATTTTATTATCTACTGCCGAGAAAAACATACCCAAAATGCAGCATCAAACATACACAAAACATGATTGATATCTTCAAATGGAAGGAACTGTTTTTAGTAAATTGGTAAGTTTGCAGATGATACAAAATCAGGACGTATTGTTGATAGCGAAGAAGGTTATAGAAAATTACAGACGGATCTTGATCAGATGAGGAAGTGGGCTGAGGATTGACAAATGCCAATACAGAAAAGTATGAGGTGTTGCATTTTGGGAAGTCTAACCTAGGTAGGACTTATACAATAAATGGTAAGGTCCTGAGGAGTGTTGTGGAAAAGAGGGACCTAGGAGTACAAGTACATAGTTTGTTGAAAGCGGTGTCACAGTTAGACAGGGTGGTGAAGAAGACATTTAGTATGCTGGCCTTCATCGGTCGAGGCATTGAGTATAGGAGTTGGAACGTTATGTTACAGCTGTATAGGTCATTGGTGAGGCCATGCTTTGAGTATAGTATACAGTTTTGGTCACCCTGTTATAGGAAAGACATAGTTAAGCCGGAAAGTGTGCAAAAAATATTTATAAGATTGTTGCCAGGACTAGTAGGCGCAAGTTATAGGGAGAGATTGGCCAGGATAGGATGTTATTCCTTGGAATGTAGGAGAATGAGGAGTGTCCTTATTTGGATATATAAAATCATGAGGGACATAGTTAGGATGAATACATATTGTCGATTCCCCAGGAATAGGAAATTGAAAACTAGAGGGATTAGGTTTAAGACAGACCTGAGGGGCAACTTCTTCACACAGAGGGTGGTGTGTACATGGAATGGGCTGCCAGAGAAAGTGGTTGACACAGGTACAATAGCAACATTTCAAAAACATTTGAGTAGGTATATGAATGGGAAGGGTTTCGAGGGATGTGGACCAAATGCGGGCAATTGGAACTAGCTGAGAGCGCACCATGGTCAGCATGGACCAGTTTGGACCACAGAGCCTGTTTCCATGCTGTACTACTCTACAACTGTACAACTGTTGTCTGGTAGTTGCAGAAGGGTATAGGCAAACACAGTCTAAAGTTCTTAAGTTGTGAGAATGAGGCTCAGCTGTTAGTTGTTGCCTTGTTTCTTTAGCTGTGACATTTATAGATCTTGTGCTGCATGTATGGTTGTTGTTCCAAATTACTTATTTTCCTACTGGTTTGAGAAAGAGTGGTAGGTATTTTGTAGTTTCTTGGTGTTTGTATATTCCAAGTCCAGCTCCATTGTCATTTTCAATGAAGACTCTGCAGTGAACCATTCATTTCTCAATATGTGAATTTATGTGAGTAAAACAAAAGGTGTGTATTTCTTGGTGTCTCAACTTTTCACTGCCAGTTATTAAAATGGTAATTTTCCAATGCAAGCAGCTTCATATGAGGTTGCGTGGACTTGTCAGGTGATCAAAGCAACTATTTTAGGTTAGCAATGTCCTCTTTAAAATCATTTATAGTTCATTAAATTCCTTGGGTATTAAAGTCATATGATAATAATGAACAAAAACAGAAGTCGTTGGCAAACACAGCAAGTCTGGCAGCATCTGTGGAGAGAAAGCAGGGTTAATGTTTTAGGTCCAGTGACCCTTCTTTAGAACTGTTTTGGTATGTATGCTAAAGAAGTGGTGGGGGAGGGGGAAGGGGGGAGAGCAAGATGGAGATGGAGCACAGAGACAGCAGAAGAGTTGGACAAAAGTATAGGTAAAGATCAGCCTGGGAGAATGAAGAGCTACTGTTGGGAACCGTTAGTGGCTGACAAATGGACTGTTTGTGGTAGCAGCCCATGTAATGACAAGGTCTGGTGTGTTGGGGTTGGAGTAAGGACGTGGGGAGAAGATGCTCAAACCTTAAAATTATTGAACTCAGTATTGAGTCCTGAAGACTGTGTGGTCCCCAAGCGGAAAATGAAGTGGAGTTCTTCCAGCTTGCAGTGAACATCTTTAATTTCTTCTCTCCTTTAACTCCTCCAAATTTCTTCAGGTCAGAGGGATGGCCATGGGTACCCGCAAGGGCCCCAGTTTTGCCTGTCGCTTTGTGGAGTCCGTGGAACATTCCTTGTGCCAGTCCTACTCTGGTTCCCACCCACAAGTCTTTCACTGGTACATTGATGACATCATTGGTACTGCTTTACCCCCTCTTGTCCAGAATTGAAGAGTTTATCTGTTTCACTTCAATTTCCACCCTGCTTTCAGTTTAATCAGGTCCATCTCTAACTTCTCCCTTCCCTTCCTTTACATCTGTTTCCACTTCTGGGGATAGGCTGGCCACCAATATCCTCTGCAAACCCACTGTTACCTTGGCTGTATATCCTCACGCCCTGCTTCCTGTGAAGACTCGATTCTATTCTCCCAGTTCCTCCATTCCATTGCATCTGTTCCGATGATGCCAGCTTCTAAGGGGGTGGGGGGGTGGGGTGTGCAACCTTTGAAATGTCCACCTTCTTCCTCAACTGAGGATTCCCATCACAATGGGTAACACAGCCCTTAGCTGTGTCCGACCAATCCAACATTTCTCTTACCCCCTTCTCTTCCCTCCCACAACAGCGATAGGGTCCCTCTGGTCCTCACTTAACCGCTCCAAGAGCATCCACATACAAAAGATCATTACCAGCCATTTCTGTCACCTCTGGTGGGATGTGACCACTAGACACATAGTCCCCTCCCCTCCTTTATCAGGCTTCTACAGGGACTGTTTCCTCCAAGACACCCTTGGTCCACTCCCCCTCCACTCCCAATACGTCCCCACAGCCTCATGGCATCTTCCCCTGCAGTTGCAGAAGGTGTAACACCTGCCTGTTTACTTCCTCTCTCCTCAGTACCCAAGGCCCCAGATACACATTCTGCCTGCAGAAATGAACCTGGGCTTCCGGTTGCTCAACATTTCAACCATCTTGGTCCCTGGCCGACATCTCTGTCTCAGGCTTGTTGCAGTGCTCCAGTAAAGCTCAGCGTGAGCTAGAAGAACAGCATCTCATTTTCCGCTGAATCCTGCAGCCTTCAGTTCAATAATTTTAGGGCCTGAGCACCTTCTGCCATGTTCTTATCCCAACCCCCACACACTAGACCTTGTCATCACATGGGCTGCTTCCTCAACCAACCCTCTGTCAGCTTCTAATGGTTCCTGTTAGCTGCCATCCATTCTCCCAGGCTGACCTTTACGCAGTCCTTCGTCAGCCCAACTGCTGTTCTCTCTCTCTCTCTGAGATCCATGTTCACCTATGGTTCACTCATCCCCCCCCACCGCATCCCATCTTCAGCAGACGTACCAACCTTTTCCAAGCTACCATCAGTCTATCACAGTTTAATCTCTTCCAGCCCTGCACCAGAAATATGCTTCAGAACTACTTCATTGGCTGCAAGGTGTTTTGCAACATTCACTGTTTCTGAAAAGTACTTTTTAAAAGCAAGTCTTCCTTTCTATATTTTTGTGTTTTTCCGGTTCTTCTCTGTATTTAATTGGTGCACCACTGGCTGACATGCCTTCAGTTACCCAAGCTCTGGAATACGCTTTCTACACTTTTTCGGCCTATCTTCCTCACTTTCCTCCTTTTTAAGGCATTCCTTATAGCCAGCCTTGTTGATCAAGCTTTTGGTCGCATCAAGGTTGTATTATCCCCAGACTATTAACTGAGAATCTCAGCTAACGTACTGGGGACCTTGGTTCAAATCCCACCATGGGAGATGATGGAATTTGAATTCAATAATAATCTAGATTTAAGAAACTACTGATGGCTATAAAACCATTGTCAATTGTCAGAAAACCCATGTGGTTCACTGATGTCCTTTAGGGAAGAAAATCTGCCACCCTTACCTGGTCTGGCCTACATGTGACTGCAGACGTACAGCAATGTGGTTGAGTGTCAACTGCCCTCTGAAATGGCCCAGCAAGCTACTCAGTTCAAAGGCAACTAGGGATGGGCAATTAATCCTGGCCAGCAAGAGATACCCATCTCCTATGAGTGATTTAAAAAAAACTGATCTAATATTTCTTTTTAGTGAGGTAATATTATACCCTGTTTAAGATGCTCTTGTGATCATTTCACGGTGTTAAAATGGCAGTATTTAAGCAATTGTTGTTCAGTTTTACCCAAAAATTTTAATCCAGATCTGTAAGTATTACAGAATGAACTGGAGATCTCCAGTTCACTATCTTTTCACTCTTGGCTCAGGGTGACTGAATAAGTCTAGACCCCCAAGTTCTGTGTGATTTCATTATTTAAAAATGAGTTCCATGCTCAACTAAGGAGCCGGTTGTTTCGAGAAGATCTAATATAAGTGGTGAAATTATAATTAATCTTTCAAGACTGCACAATGCAAATCTAGAGCTCTTGCACATCATCTATTCTGTGGTGCGGCTCTCCTTCTATTTAATCTCCATATCATTACACTTGCTGGGGCCAAGCAGAAAATTGGAAACGCATAGCGAATTCTTAATTCATCATCTGACTTTTAAAGGCATTTGTGAAAAGCCAGTAAGATTACCTCTCTGGCAGCTTCAATCAAGAGAATACATTTAAGGAGAAGCATGTTCCTGGTACATTATATTTAAAATCTTTTTATTCATTTGAAACCACAGTTTATACAGGATACTTCCTTTCTTATGATTCTCTAGTAACATGCACAATTTGTTATCTAAAATATGAGCATGTGCCAATTATAGAAAGTGCCCTTAAGAAAAGGAATAAAAATGACCTGCTTGACTAATTTCTGCCTTTTTTATTTTCACCTCTTTCAACCAGGATTGAAGGGTCTCTGTATTGCTAGCATTTTTATATCCCGTGTTGTGTTGCACAGCAAATGTTTGTTATCTGGAAAAGGTTTTGTGATGCTCAGGCCAGGAATTTTACTGTGCTGCAAAAGACTGATGCAACACGACTTTTTGTGTTTTTTGATCTTGAGCTGCTAGGATGAAGCAGTTGGCTTTTTCGAGCTCCAGAGGTATTGTAAATGCCACTCCTGATCACCTTGCTGCAGATGTGCTTTCATTAGTAAGAGGTCTAAGCCATTTCTGCTCATTTGCTATTTCTTGTGCTCTCTCACCACAAAAGAGCTTTCTTCACAGTGAAGCCTTTCATCTAATGTGCAGCACAAAGCACGTTTACTGAATCTATTGGATTTGGAGATTAGTGACCTCACCTTTTCTAACATTTTTTTATTCTGGAAAATGAAAGCAAAGATGTACATTCATCTGGTGAAATCATTGTGCTGTTTGCTAGAGTGTAACTTGTTGGTTATGGAGTTGAAGCCAGTACCCAGGCTTGTAAAGGCGCACAAAAGGATTGAGAATCAGACAACACTGATTTAAAGTTCTAAAAGAGGGTGCTGGAGTTGAACTGTTACCTCTGTTTCTCTCCACAGATGCTGCCAGACCTGCTGCTTTTTTCCAGTAATTTCTATTTATTACAAATTTAAGGTTGCTGGCAAGAGAAGCAATTGTAAGAACCCTTGATTCAGAGATAGTAGGAACTGCCGATGCTGGAGAATCTGAGATAACAAGGTGTAGAGTTGGATGAACACAGCAGGCCAAGCAGCATCAGAGGAGCAGGAAAGCTGAAGTTTCGGGTCTGGACCCTTCTTCAGAAACACATTTCTGAAGAAGGGCTCTCCCTATTTATTTCAGAACCCTCTTCCCCTCCCCCATTTCTGATGAAGGGTTTAGGCCCGAAACGTCAAGTTTTCCTGCTCCTATGATGCTGCTTGACCTGCTGTGTTCATCCAGCCCCATGCTTGTTATCTCGGATTCTCCAGCATCTGCAGTACCTTTTATCTCCAGACCCGAAACGTCAGCTTTCCTGCTCCTCTGATGCTGCTTGGCCTGCTGTGTTCATCCAGCTTTACACCTTGTTATCCCTGTAAGAACATGTGCCTCTTTTTCCCTTTTTCAAAGAATAATAAAAAATTTAAGTTTTGGTCTGGAGTTGTGAATTCTGAATTGTGAGCTGGAAATGATTTGTTGCCTTGGGGCAGCTTGTGGTGAAAGATAAATAATAGACCATAGAATAAGCTTTGTTTGTGAGGTCAGGCCTGAAGGCTAATTGCAGGCAGATTCTTAATTAAGCGGGTTCCACAGACAGTGACCTGGGAAGAGCATTGTGTTTAAACAGAGAATAAACATTGGCTGTTAATGATAGCAGTACCCCAGCCTCAACATGGACCCAGCTTCAGCGTGGACTTGGTGTAGTGTCATCTTGGCGGCCTGGCGTGGCCTGAATTGGAAGGATTGTTATTCTGAACTTTTATTTCTTTATTTTTATAATTTATTACTATAATCTGTAAGACTGGACTTTTACTTCTTTATTTTTCTAATATTTTTCCCGAAGAATTTATACTTCAGAAAGTGCCTTTATACCTGAGATGACACCGTAAGCGGTGACTTGTAAACTTTTCACTGCATTCATTTGAGTACACACGACAATAAAGCTAATTCTAATTGGTTCCTGCAAGTCTGGGAGAGACCCTATGTTCAAGCAGATGATGGTTATTGAATTATATTTGAGGCCTCGGGAAGAGATGGTCAATCTATCAGGATGGAATTAAAACTGAAGTGGTTTTGTTGATGATCTTTTCTGAGGAGATGAGGTTCATTGCTGACAAGACAGCATGTAGATAGAAAGTTCCTTGCCTAATCTGCCACACCAGCTTCTGGAAACCCAAAATGTAGAAAAGCTGAGTTGAAAGTTCCTCGGTGAGCTGAAAAGATGACCCTCATCAACATTTCACATTGTTTCCTAGGTGTAAATGGGTTGTGAAAGCCATGGAAGTATCTGGCCAGTTTTGTGATTTTATTTTGTTTATTACTGAACTGTTTGTCCATCTACTTTGTGTGAATGTGGACTGAAAACAAATGTTTCAGGTTTAAAGCATAGATCGCCTTACCTTGCTGTCTAATGTTTCCTCTGCTAAAGTTATTTTGTATTTAATATTTACGTATTTTGTTTGAGATACAATACTAAAGACTGGAATTAATTATTCACAAGACCTGGGATTGATGATTCAGAAGTCTGATTAGGAAGCATTGGACTAATTATTGGTGAGTCTTCTACTGTTTTGTGAATGCAGGGGTAGAAAGGCTGATTTGGTATGGCTGTCTGTCTCTGTGTCATTGCTCAAAGGTGACAGGAGGAAGCAATATTTCATACAGCAAATGGTTATGGCCTGGAATGGACTGCCTATGAGCACAGTGGAGGCAGATTCAAGCCTTGTACTCAAAAAGTAATTGACTTTTATCTGAAAGGGAAACGTACAAGACTCATCTATAGGGAAGAGTTGGAGCTGACAATGGCAAATTGGTTTTGCAGAGAGTCAGCATCGACATGATGGGCCAAAAGCATGCAATAACCACTCAGACTCTATGACTTGCAAGTACATCTGGGGGGACTGTGAGTAGAGATAGCCTTTAAGTTCAGCCTTATACATTAATTAGAGATTAGCGTTCAGTTGTATTGGGATGTGAGGTCAAAACTTCAGTTACATTGAGTAAGATGCCATCAGTGTAAGGACTGTGGCTTTGTTCTGGCATCAACCACACAAATATTTCCAACATTGTGATGCTTGCTGCTAGAGGTCGTGCGGTGAAGGCCAATTTGAAAGGAGGATAGGCAGCATGCCCTTTTGCTCCCTCATTGGAGGGGAACATGAGGATACATGGAGGCCATTGGTATACATTGGGGCTAGGCAAGAGGATTTCAACGTCCAATCTGAATATGTTGCAGAAGGCCTTTTGCTTCAGTACAGTGATTAGAAATTCCTTCTCCAGTTGTTTGTAGAGCTTCTGTATGCCCGTGGGCATGGAGTTTGGGGTTTTCTAGTCCTGTGGTTAAATAGATGTTTGCATTTTCATTGCAGTGGCGTAACCATTTTAAAAACAATCCTTTTAGTCAGACCAGGAACAAATGTGTCCTTTATGACCTTAGTTAGTATTTTATTTCATTAAGTGGGAGTACTGTGTATGTAGAAAAATAAAGGAATGTGCATTGCTTGTCTTTAGTGCAATTCATTTCTGCCTTAAACATGTCTAAGAAGAATTTAAGCCAGAGCGTGTCCATACAAAGAACAGAGAAACATGACCTTTCTTTAACAAACGGTGTAGGTCTTCCCTCAATGCTTGGCTTCTGGCGAAAATAACTCATTAGTTTCATACATGTATAGAAATTTAAACAGCACTGGAGAAAAATACATTTTCAGTCATTCACAATGGAGTATTTAGAAAGATTCAAAATAATTTCCACATTGACCTGGTTAGAAATTGATATTGTTGACTCAGCCAATAGAAGTTGAGGGTGGTTGCAAACCAGATATAGTTTTAATTTTGCATGGGGCTGGATGAACACAGCAGGTCAAGCA
>JAHRHZ010000025.1:28242244-28275270 GCA_024137785.1 Ginglymostoma cirratum | reverse complement strand
GATTCTCCAGCATCTGCAGTAACTTTCATCTCTGATATAGTTTTAATTTTCTCCCTTTTGTTTCTATCCCTACATTGAATTATAACTGGCTCCTAACAACTGGTATTGCTTCAAATAAGTGATATGCTTTGTAAAACAGTGTCGTAATTCAGCACAAAAAGGAATTTTCTCCCGATTAGCATTATTCTAAAGTACAAAAGGATGCTCAGCAGTTTGCTGGAATGGAACAGTTCCATTGCCTTAGGCACCAACACAAGCCAGCTCATTGTGCATAGAACAGAGAACATAGAACAGTACAGCATAGTACAGGCCTTTTGGCCCACAATGTTGTGCCGAACTTTTACCCTAAACCTAGGGTCTACCTAACCTCCACTGCTACATTATACTATCATCCATATGCCTATCTAATAGCCGCTCAAATGAGGCCGACTCCACTACCCTCTCTGGCAATGCTTCCACTGCCCTACCACTCTCTGAGTAAAGAACCTACCTCTAACGTCTCCCCTATATCTACCTCCACACACTTTAAAACTATGCCCCCTTGTAATAACTATCTCCACCCAAGGAAAAAGTCACTAGCTGTCCACTGTATCTATACCTCTGATCATCTTGTACACCTCTATCAAGTCACCTCTCATCCTTCGTCGTTCTAAAGGGAAAAGCCCTAGCTCTCCCAACCTTTCCTCGTAAGACCTTCCCTCCATTCCAGGCAACATCCTGGTAAATCTCCTCTGAACCTTTTCCGACGCTTCCACATCTTTACTGTGATGAGGCGACCACAACTGGACACAATACTCCAGATGTGGCCGAACCAGGCTTTTGTATAGCTGGAGCATAACTTCACAGCTCTTGAACTCAATCCCTCTATTAATGAAAGCTAATACACCATACGCCTTCTTAATAACTCTATCCACCTGGGTGGCAGCTTTCAGGGAACTGTGGACATGAACCCCAAGATCCCTCTGCTCCTCCACACTGCCAAGAATCTTTCCGTTAACCCTGTATTCTGCTTTCAAGTTTGTCCTTCCAAAATGAATCACCTCAGGGTTAAACTCCATCTGCCACTTCTCAGCCCAGCTCTGTATCCTATCAATGTCCCTTTGTAACCTAGAGTAGCCCTCTGCTCTATCCACAACTCGACCCACCTTCATATCGTCCATGAACTTGCTAATCCACCCTTCCACTCCTACACCCAAATCATTTACAAAAATCACAAATAGAAGAGGACCCAGAACAGATCCTTTGGTACACCACTCATAACTGAGCACCATGTTGAATATTTTCCATCCACTACCACCCTCAGTCTTCTAAGGGTCAGCCAATTCTGAATCCAATCTGCCACATTTCCCCCTATCCAATGCCTCCTTACCTTCTGCATGAGCCTACCATGGGGAACCTTATCAAATGCCTTACTTAAATCCATGTATTACACATCCACTGCTCCACCTTCATCCGAGTGTTTGGTCACCTCTTCCAAGAATTCAGTAACGTTTGTGAGGCATGATCTGCCCCTCTCAAATCCATGCTGACTATCATGAATCAAACTGTGCCTGTCCAAGTGATCACAAATCCTATCTCTCAAAGCCCTTTCCAATAATTTGCCCACCACTGACGTAAGACTAACTGGCCTGTTATTTCCGGGGTTATCCCTATTCCCTTTTTTGAACAAGGGAATGACGTTTACCACTCTCCAATCTTGCGGCACTATACCCATGGACAGTGAGGATGAAAAGATCATCGCCAAAGGCCCTGCGACCTCTTCCCTCACTTCCCATAGAATCCTTGGATAAATCCCATCTTCAAGTTCCTCAGAATTCCTAGTACATCTTCCTTACTAACATCCAACTCTTCTAGCCTACCAGCCTGTTTCACACTGTCCTCCCCTACAACTGGGTCCGTCTCAGTTATGAATACCGAAGAAACGTATTCATTAAGGACCTCTCCTATCTCTTTAGGCTCCATGCACAAATCCCCTTTACAATCCTTGATTGGTCCTACCCTTACTCTGGTGATTCTCTTATTGCTCACATACGTGTAAAAATCCTTGGAGTTTTCCTTGATCCTATCTGCCAAGGTTTTCCTGTGACCCCTTGTGGCTCTCCTAAGCCCTTTCTTCAGCTCTTTCCTGGCTAACTTGTATCCCTCTAGAGCCTTTTCCAATCCTTGTTTCCTAAACTTTATGTAAGCATGTTTCTTCCTCTTAACTAGTCGTTCGACCTCTCTTAAGAACCAAGGCTCCCTCACTCGACCGCATCTTCTCTGCCTGCTAGGGACAAGCATATCGATCACACGCAGTATGCATTCCTTAAACAATCTCCACATTTCAATGGTGCTCTTCCCTGACAGCACCTGTTCCCATTTTATGTTACCCAGTTCTTGCCTAACAGAATTATAATTACCCTTCCCCAAATTATAAACCTTACCCTGCTGCATGTATCTATCCTTTTCCATGACTAATGTAAAGGTAACTGAGTTATGATCGCTCCTGCCAAAATGCTGTCCTACCAACAGGTCTAACACTTGGCCCGATTCATTGCCAAGCACCAAATCCAAAGTGGCCTCTCCTCGTGTTGGTCTATCTACATCCTTCCTGAATGCATTGGACAAAATCCGCTCCATCTAAACTATTACAACTAAAAAGTTTCCAATCAATATTTGGAAAGTTGAAGTCATCCATGACTACAACCCTGTGACCTCTACACCTTTCCAGTATCTGCCTCCCAATCCACTCCTCCACTTCTCTGCAACGATTAGGGGGTCTGTTAAAAAAAAAACCCAACAAAATGACTGCTCCTTTCTTGTTCCTGACCTCAACCCAAATTAATTCTGTAGACATGTCCTTCTCGAACTGCCTTTCAGTCATTGCTATACTCGCCCTGACTCGCAATGCCACTCCCCTGCCTCTTTTACCACCCTCCCTATTTCTTTAAAGCATCTAAATCCCAGAACTTCCAACAACCATTCCTGTCCCTGAGTTACCCAAGTTTCTGTAATGGCCACAACATCGTAGTTCCAAGTACTGACCCGTGCTTTAAGTTCATCCGCCTTATTTCTGATACTTCTAGCATTGAAGTATACACACTTCAAACCATCCATGTGTCTACAATTACGCTCCATCGACCACATTTCTTTATTAACAACCTCACTCCTTGTTGTGTCTGTTGGAAGGCTGAATACCTCATCCTCTGAATTACAAATCTGGTTCCCCACCCCCTGCCAATCTAGTTTAAACCATCCTGTATAGCTCGAGCAAACCTCCCTCCCAGGATATTTGTGCCCTTTTGGTTCAGGTGCAACCCGTTCTTACTGTACAAGTCCCACCTTCCCCAGAATGTGCTCCAATTATCCACATAATGGAAGCCCTCCCTCCTGCACCAGCCCTTAGCCACGTGTTTAGCTGCACTGTCTCCCTGTTTCTTTGTTATCACGTGCACTGCGTCAGATACAAAGACTATGTTTTGCCATCTTGATCTGGAGTGAACCGAAGGTGGGCAGCACCCTATTCTGGAATTCCTGCCACCATTGGGCAGCATGGTGGCTCAGTGGTTAACACTGCTGCCTTACAGTGCCAGGGACCTGGGTTCGATTCTACCGTCAGGCGACTGTCTGTGTGCAGTTTGCACATTCTCCCTCTGTCTGTTTCCACTGGGTGCCCCAGTTTCCTCCCACAGTCTAAAGATATGCAGATTAGATGGATGGGCCATGCTAAATTGCTTATAGTGTCCAGGGATGTGCAGGCTGGGAGGGTTAGCACAGGGATGGTGTGGACTTGATGGACTGAGTGGCCTGCTTCCACACTGTGGAGATCCTATGATTATGGAATGTGACCTTTTGAAAGGGTAGGAATTGGGGTACAGGATATGGGTTGTGAGCCCACATGAAGCAATCCATGGTCCTGTTGTGAATGTAGTAATTTCATGGTGCCTGTAATCTTCATGGAGTTGCAGTGGTTTCTGAAGGAGACCTTATTCCTGACTGCACAGAGCTGTTGTGCACTGTGGAGATGTTCCATTCTGGAGATGGAAACTTTGACAAGGCTGTTTTAAAGGATGTTACTGACTTCACACATCAAAAAGTAGTGTTGTACAATAGGTTAATTTTTTTTATTGTGGAGATTGATTGACCTATCCTTTGGAAAGGTGAGTAACCTTTAAGTTAACTATCATTGTGAAATTTTGGCTGACGGGGGGCCTTGAAGCTTTTCTCTGATAGTCAGTTTTATGATTTTTCCAAAAAGATTAAGATTTTCTGTTGTGGATTGTAAATGGCTGGTTGTTTAATTTGGTAGTTTCCTGAGCATCCCAAAAATCTCCCCATGTTATCATAGAAATCGAATTCTGCCCAGAATCAATACTGGGTGAGTGGATATGGGATGGAATGCGAGTTATGAAAGTCACAGCTCCTCTTCGATACCAGCTTCTTATAGCCCCAAACTCCCTGATATTTGAAAAATCTAATGACCTCGTGCTTTCAGTGTTCTGGCCTCCACAACTCTCTGGGGGTAGAGAATTCCAGACATTCACTGCCGTCTGGGTGATGAAATTCTTTTGCACCTGAGTTTTAAGTAAGCGTCTCCCAGTTCAAGACATCCCAACGGAGGGAAACACCATCTCACTGTCTACCCTGTCACGCCCCCGAAAGCCTGAATGAATAAAGGTTAAACCTGTTTACCTGTTTTTGGTAAGTCAACCCCTTCATCCCAAGAATGGAGTATTAGTGTAGTTTTGGTCTCCTTGAATACTTGTCGCCAAGGGAGTGCAGTAATGGTTCACCAGACTGATTCTGGGAATAGCAGATTTGTTCATATGAACATGTGAATTAAGAGCAGGAATCGATCATTCACCTGTTCAAAGTTGCTCCAACATTCAGCAAGATCATGACTGATGTGATTGTAACCTCAAATTCACATTTCTACTTAGCCCTGATAACCTTTCTTCCCCTTGCTTAACAATAATTTACCTATCTCTTTGCTAAAGATCTTTATTCTTCCAATAAGAGAAAAGATCCTGTCCACACCTACACTGCCAAGACCCCTCAGATTCTGACATATTTCAACCAAGTCACTGTTTATTCTCCTGAACTCCAGCAGGTAAAAGCCTAGCTTGTCCAACCTTTCCTCAAGAAGCAGCATCCACATTCGTTCCAGGTATTGGTGCAGTAAACCATCTCTGAGCTGCCTCTGACACAGTTGCGTTTTTAAAAATGGTGACGGATGCTGTGCACAAGTCTCCAGGTGCGGTCTCACTAATGTCCTGTATAATTGAAACATAACCTCCCTACCTTTTGTATTTTCTTCCCCTTGGGATAAATGATAACATTCTATTAGCTTTGCTAATTACCTGCATAGTAACCCGTTGAGATTCATGCACGAGGACAGACGGATTCGTTTGCATCTCTCAGCTTTGCAACCTCTGACTATTTAGATATTATGCTTTTCACTCTTGCTGCCAAAATGGACAATCTGAGTATGCTGTATTTGCCATATCTTTTCTCACTCTCTTAAACCTGTGTATGTCTTTTTGTAGCCTCCTTTTGTGCCCTTTTCACAGTTCACTTTCCTTTCTATCTTGGAGTTGTTGTCAAAATTGGCAACTATACCTTCTGTCCCTTCATCCAAGTCATTTATAGAAATTCTAAACAGTGAGTTCTTGGCACCGATCCCTGTGGCACACAACATGTTACATCTTGCCAACCGAGAAAGCACCATTTTTGCCTATTCTCTGCTCCATGTTTGCCAGCTCATCTTATATCGACGTCAATATGTTATTTCCCTACACTGAGCTTTTATTTCCTGCAGTAACCTTTGAGGTTACCTCCTTGAACAACTTCAATAGATTAGTCAAGCATGATTTTCCTTCCACAAAACCACATTGGCTCTGCCTGATTCCCTCGAATTTATCTAAATGTCCTGCTATTGCTTTAATAACAACGCCTTACATTTTCCCTATGCCAAATGTTAAGCTAACTAGCCAGTAGTTTCTGTCTCCTTAATGTCAGTTCTAACAATTTAAAGGAATTGCATTTATTATCTGTCAACCTAATGGGATTGTTTCTGAATCCACAAAACTTGGAAAATTTAAACAAATGCACCAAGTATTGCACTAGTTACTTTTAAGACCTTAGGGCAAAGTCCATCAGCACTTGTCTGCCTGCAGCTCCAACAATTTACTTGCATCACGTCACTGGTGATTGATTTTCCTGGGTTCTAGTATCCCATTTCCTGATTTATTGCTGCTTCTGGGATGTTATTCGTATAAACTATAGTGAACACTGAGGCAAAATATTTATTCAATTCATCTACCATTTCCTCATTTTTCCATTGTTGATTTTCCACTTTCCCTTTCTATAGGACCGTGCTCACTTATTAGCTTTTTTTCCATTTAAAATTTATAGAAGCTCTTACTGTTTGCATTCATACTTATGGTTAGCTTTCTCTCATACTCTGATTTTCCCCTCTTTATTAATTTTTGGTTGTTCTTTGCTTTCTTTAATTTTTTTTAATATACTATTCTGATCTGCTGCCTGTCTGCGCAATAATCAGTTTCTTTTTCTTTTAGTTTGATACTATCTGTAACATTTCAGTTGCCCATGGATTGTGGGTCTGCCCCTTGCATTCCAATCAGTAAGAAAAATTGCATCTTTGGTATATTTTAAAATACCCTCTTAAATATTGGCAACTGCATCTCGACTGACCTATCCTTTAAACCCAATTTGCCAATTCACTTTAGCCAGCTCTGTTTTCATGTCCTCATAACTCCCCTTATTTAAATTATAAAAATAGACTCAGACCCATTCCTCTCTCTCTTGAAGTGAATGTAAAATTCAATCCTATTATGATCGCATCTACATAGGGCCACCTTCACTAAGGTTATTCATTAATCCCATCTAATCGTACACTGCCAGCTGTAGTATTGCCTGCTCACTAGCTAGCTCCAGAATATGCTGTTCGAAGAAACAACCCTGAAAAATTCGATCAACTCCTGTCGGCTACTTTTGTCCAGCTGATTTTGTTTTTCCCCTATTTATGTTTTGATAAAAATCTCCCATGATTGCTGCCATACTTTTCTGACAAGCTTTCATTATTTTTCTGTTAAGTTCCAACCGACATGGTAGTTACTGTTAGGGGGCCTGTTGTTATTTTTCATTTGCGTCCAAGCTGTTTCTACATTTTTGATTTCCCATAGTTAGGTCATCTCTCTTTAATATGCTAATACTAACATGAATCAGCAGAGCCACCATTCTACATTTTCCCATCATTCCTAAACATTTTGCATCCTTCACGATTCAAGTCCCATTCTGCGTCATCCATTTCATTTCTCTTTAATGCCTACTAGATTGTACTCTTCATTTTATTTGAGAAACTAGGTCTGTGTTCTTTGAAGTTTAGAGGAATGAGATGGGATTGAACTGAAACACACAGATTATGACGGAATAGTAAAAACGGCCGATGCTGTAGTCTGAGATAACACGGTGTGGAGCTGGAGGAACACAGCAGGCCAGGCAGCATCAGAGGAGCAGGAAAGCTGACATTTCGGGAAATTTTTCTGAAGAAGGATCCCAACCTGAAACGTCAGCTTTCCTGCTCCTCTGATGCTTCTTGGCCTGCTGTGTTCATTCAGCTCTACACCTTGTTATCTCAGATTCTCCAGCATCGGCAGTTTCTATTATCTCTGAATTGAGGTTGCAAGCAGGTTGCTTCTGACTGAGGCAATGGCCAGGGGAGCAATGGAATGAGCGGGAAAGTTTTAACATTAGTCCTGTAGGCTCTTTTCCTCAACTCACGATGAGCATGCTGAGTTAATGTTTCTGGGCTTTAAAATCAACAGCTACAATATACAGCAAGTTTTGTTTTAGGCTGGCACCTTATGGACCTGCAGTCTGGATAAACTGGTAAAAATGATATCCCTCAAATACCACAAAGTTTATACAGTATATTCTGTCCAGTTACTATAGTTTTTTAACATTTATTTACCTCAATGTAAATATACTTGTTCAATCGAATGGCCACACAAAATATCAACAGTTGATTCAATTCCAAGTCAATTTCTCCTCAAATACTGTGATCTGCAGCAATGTCCCAGTAGTCAGTTGAGGGTATGAGTGAGAAGGCACTCTGTTGGTAAGTTTTATTTAAGGCAAAGTTACATTATTATTAAAGTGATTTATGCTTTAAATAAAGCATAGCAGTGCTGTGTATACCCCTGACATTACATTTCTATTACTTGGTGTGTGTTTTTACATTGATTGTGTGGATCTTTTGACCAACCAGAATATTTGATCAGTTGGCACCCTTCTGGTCCCTTAGGGGCCGGATGATAACAGGTTTATTGTAATATTTTCACTTGATCTCATCACCTTCTTCCGTGCTGTAACTATCCCCATGTTCGTCATCCGATTTGAAGAGCCAGACTTTTATTCTTGGCAATGTGGCATTTTGGGTTATGTGACTACAGGCATTAATACAAAAACAGGGAAGTTATATTGAAACAAACACACACAATTCTGGCATACCTCAGCAGCTCTGGCAGTAACCAGGGAGAGAGTTCTGATTTTCTTCAGCATTCTCTGTTTATTTCAGATTTCCAGCATCCGCTTGTGTTCAAAATTATGCTGAGCCTTTCTATAAACTTTTGGTTAGGCACCACTTGAGTGAGTATTCCATTTATTTCTGGTCACCATGCTTTCAGAGTGATGGGACAGCTCTCAACAGTGGAAATTACTGGAATGATTCCAGTGATCAGGGATTTTAGCTATGGAGCTGAGTTGGAGAAACTAGAATTGCTCCTCTTGGAGCAAAAGAGATTCAGAGATACTTTCATGAAAGTGTACAAGATAATAACAGATACAAGAAAAGATGTTACCGCTGGTTGACAACACAAGGACTTTGGGAGACAAATTTAAAGTTTTAATCAAACAATGTGTGGGGGAATTTGAGAAGGAACATTAATTTGTGTAGTAAGTGATAATGGCCTTCAATTTACTGCCCATAAGTGTACTGAACCCAGAGGGAACACTCCTTTAAAAATAAAAGCAACATTTGGAAAAGACCATACTGGAGACAGCTTGACAAGTTTGACTAGTGTGTATCATTTGCAGTGTTTACTGTTTTTTTTCCTTAAAGTCTAAACAATCAATGATTGCAGGAGTTAGTTGGGCACTTGAAAGAAATAAATTTTCAGGTTCTGAGGATCGAGCAGGGGCTAGTGTGGATTGCTGTGAGGAGAGCTTGTACGGACTCAGTAGCCAAGGGGTCTACTTCTGTTCCACTTTCTGATGAAGGGTTTAGGCCCGAAACGCCAAGTTTTCCTGCTCCTATGATGCTGCTTGACCTGCTGTGTTCATCCAGCCCCATGCTTGTTATCTCGGATTCTCCAGCATCTGCACTACCTTTTATCTCTGATACTTCTGTTCCATAATGACTCTACAAGTCCCGTTTGTGCTGAATCCTGGAGCTTCAATATTTTTATACTGGACTGAGGATTTGGAGAGAGGTCATCTTCAAATTTTGGCTCCTCATAGGAAAATGGTCAGAGACCTTGCGCACCCACTTTCGTGCCTGATCCAATCTGTAGGTAGGTTTTTAAGTGTATGGATGGGGAGGAGCTATTTAAATATGTAAAGGAGTAGCTCACATCAGCTGTAGGACTCCCAGCTATGATTGTACAGGCGAAATGAGCAAAACAGCAAGTCACCATTAATACCCATTTCTTCTAGACATGGAGTGGTCCAATTATTGCCCTTTAAAGGTACTGCTAGAGGCCACTGAGAAAACGTATGCCCCTGTTAGCCTGCTCTTGGCCTCTCCCAGTTGTGATTTCCTGCCCTGTAAAACTAACAACCTCTCCCACTAGCCCAATAGGCCGTACTTGCTTGCTGGCTCTGTACAGAGATGGTTGACTTTCCAAAGACCAAAACTGGGTTAGCACTTGCTCAATCCTTACTTTGCGCAGGTCTCATGAACAAGCCCTCTGAAATGGCAACTAATTTGTGCCTACACCAGGAAATTGCCCCAGAGCAAATCTGTGAAACCAAATTGAACCCAATTCACATCTACCGCAGAAGAAACACACTCTTTGCTGATTTTCAGCTATACACATTTGTCACATTGCCATGGTGACGTTTAGGCAGGAATCAGATTTTCTAATTGCTAATTTATCAGTGTAAATAACTTAAAGAGGTGCTTTGTGTTATCTCCCTTGAACTCGCCACACATAACACTTCTTCAATGCCTCCGCATGTTGATGTCGCTCACTCTGAGCTGGCCTGAGCATGTAGGACATTCCAGATACCCATGTACAATTTCATAAGTTATTAATGAAAACCTCAAACACGCAGGGGAAGTCTGGGCACAGTGTTTCTTTGAGCTCAAACATTGAATTCCCTACCCTTTTTTTCATTGAGAACCAAATTGAAACAAAACACAATATTTTACGTTGTTAATAAAAGATGGTATGACTTTTTTTCATGAATTGCTGTGCTGCACAGCATAGTCTAAATGATAAGACAGTCGGAACCTATAAATGTCACCCCTGTTTAATCATGCTATGCTAACAGTAGTGTTAGAAGAGCCATCTGGTAAATGCAATTAGTGCATGTGTGTTCTCATGCACTGTGTGCCAACGTGCCTTATGACAGTACCTGTTAATATATCCGTTGGAGACAAATACCATGTTTCATTTCTGCCTTTAAAGCTGTTTAATATTCACAAATGTACGATGTATTTGGAAACTAGTTGAAGGAAATAAAATCGGGGCCTAAACAGCTAGCTTGTTTCATGGGAGCCATGTGGTGGGTTGTTGTTTGTTAATTCAACTACAATGGATTAAATATGTGCTTTTTGTTTAATTACAATAATTATCCATTTGTGAATGCAAAACTAGGTCTTCCCTGTAAATGAACAGTGTCAGATGGAAAATGTGTTTTTTTTGAGGGAAGGAGAATGAGGAATGTTGCTATTAAGCAACTGAACATTGTGCGTTTTCCTTTATCCAATAGTAATATGAAGGTCTATTTGGTCACATACAGCATGGATTAGATGTAAAGCTACATTCATTTCACTATAGGAATGATTTATTTCAATTTCCAAAACTAGCCATTCTTGTGGTCAGTTTAAGCACAATTGAATTTAATATTGCTTAAAAGGAAATAACTTGCATCAACACCACTTTGATATCATCTTCAGGACATCTCAAAGCGATTCACAGCCCATGATTTACTTTTGAAGCATAGCCATTATTGTAATGCAGGTAGATGTAACTAATTGTGAATGACAAGGTCTAACAAAACACCATAAGCTGAACTGACCAGTTCATCTATTTGCTGAAGTTGGCTGAGGAAAAAACATTGACCAAGAGAGCAAGAATAACATTCAGACATTTTCATCTCCTGTGAAAGATGACAATTAGGATGGTGTGGCCCTTCCCTTGGTGCCACACCAAATTGTCAGCCTAGATTAACAATCGAAGACGCAGATCTTAAACTGATAACCTCCAACACATACTAAAATGCTACTATTGCACAAAGCTGAAATTTGGTACTTTATTATCTCTCGCTGTTCAAATGTTGACCAACAAAGTTTTTTTTTTCTGGATTTTGGAGTTGTCTGGATGATAGAATGATATCAGAATGCCTAACCACAAGTGTAAAACGAAAAACAGTATAGATATAAATATTTATTTCAAACATAGGCCAGTGATAAAGCATTGTAAATCAATAGTAAAATTTTTCTCACTTATCCTATTGATGTAACTTCCATGTTTCTGCTCAGCTGAAGAAAAAAATGGAGAAATGGAGAGGAACACAAAACAATTGAGAGATAGGGATATGGAGAAATGGTGGAGTAAAACAACAACTTGGAGAGAGAGAAATCCAGTGGCTTCGTAACCTTGTGCTGAGATTTCCTGCACTACACACTAATTGCCTCCCCTCCAATCATCAACCATTTTCCAGCCTTTGTCTAAAGATTGGTGAACACATGCCATTTTTGATTTGTTGAAGTGCCCCAGTAGTTGTGCGGCGAATGCAAGAGTTGTTTGGGTCTACTCCGAAAGCTTTCTGAACAGCTAACGCTTCTAGACTTCAGGGTTATTGGAGCAGAGAGATTATGCTGTCCTATGTTCCTTCAGATTCTTTCTTTTCTATAAATCCAGTTCCATTCAAGATTCAGTCGAAACTGTTCACACTCCCAGTTACCTTTTAAAAGAGACTCTTCCCTCGAAAGTTAAGGGTAACACGTTGATCATCAGTAATGTCTAATGTCAGAACAGTTTAGCTGTGATCTTTCACCAGTACACTTCAGTTTATTAAATTTGTTTTCCCAACGGTGAAGTGTTGGTGTACTATGGTTTTCTTTCAAAATAATGGCAAAGTTAGTGTCATATTCTCTTCCTGCGTAACTGATACAGCAACTTCAGACTAGAAGCAAATGTGAATACGCAAAAATTGCTCTACAAGCTGTGACCACCCCGATGTTCATCACATGAAAGGAGCATTTCACACTTTTCGTCCTTTAACTTACCAAAGAAATTAAAGCCTTGCCAATTGCAATTTAAGTACTCTTTTACCAATGTATTAAATTTTATTATTACAACCAAACCGCTCTGACATTGAAAATTACGCATTGCAAATAACGAGCCTTATTACTTAAGGTTTTTAATTTTGGGTAAATTCAGAAAGTGTAAATTTTAACTTTGCTTTTTTTTTCCTTGCTTACCTTTAATTCCACGACCCCCAACTCAATTCAGTCTTTTCTTTTTCCCTTGGTAGCTGATTTGACAATGAATTTACTTTCTTTAGTTCAATTACCTTCTCATTCCTTCCTATCTTTATTTCCCAGTTATTAAATCTCAGTGGCTAAGGAGATGTCCAGTTGGTTGCCTGACATACTCACTTCCCAGATGTTTCCTGCACTGCGCTGTTATGAGACCAAACTTTTAAAAGCAAAAACAGAAATTGCTGGAAAAACTCAGCAGGTCTGGCAGCACCTTGGAGTGAGAAACAGAGTTAATGTTTTGAGTCTATGGATCCCTCTTCAGAACACTTTGGCAATTTAATAGACAGACATATATTTGCAGTTGAAGGCAATTCTAACAAACTGGGAGTAATACTGGGCTGAATCTAGGTTGTTTAAGCCATAGAGAATAGAGCAGTAACAAAGAGATCATTTTTGAGATGGCAGGGTATTATTAGTACTGTACCACATGGATCTTTGCTGGTGCTTCATAGAATTATAGAACCCCTACAGTACAGATAAAGGCCATTCTGCCCACCAAGTCTGCATCAACCCTCTGAAGAGCATCCTATCCAGATCCACTCCACCACCCCGCCATAAATCCTGCATTTCATATGGCTAATCCTCCTTGCCAACATATCCCTGGACAGTACGGGGCAATTTACCATGGCCAATCCACCTAACCTGCAGATCTTTAAAACTGTGGGAAGAACAGAGCACCTGGATCAAACCCATGTGGAACATGCAAACCCTACACAGTCCCCAAAGGTGGAATTGAACCCAGGTCCCTGGTGCTGTGAGGCAGCAGTGCTAACCAGTGTGCGATTGTGCTACCCCCATGTATATGAATGTCTTCAAGAAGGATGTATGGTGTCCTTACCCAGGTTTGGTGACAGTATGAATTTAGGTGAGAAATTAAATGGAGGAGGACACAAAGAGGCGGCAAGGGATAATAAACAGACCAAACGATTGGACAAGAGGTGACAGATAGAGTATGATGTAGCAAAGAGTGAAATGATCCACTCTGATGAAAAACAGAATATGATTTAACAGATGAGAGACAAGTAAATGTTGTTATTCAGAAAGATTTGTATGTTCTCTAAAATTAGAGATGGATGTGCAGCAAGCTGTTCGGAAAGCAAATGGTGCATTAGCCTTTACTTAAAATGGTTGGAGTGTAAGAGAAGGGACATTGTACTACAGTTATATAGGGTTTGGGTGAGACGGTGCTTGAACTATTATATCGAGTTTCTGTCTCCTTTCCTGAGGAATGATACAATTGCTTTAGTGGCAATGTTGCAATGGTTTACAAAGTTCTCTTGGAATAAGAGAATTGACCAATGATGATGAGTTGAGTGAAATGCTTCAGTATTTCCCGTGTTTCGGCAAAATGAGAATTAATTTCATTGAAATGCATAAAATTCTTAGCACATTTCATATTTTTATGAATGCAACATCACTTTCTTCAATAGGTACTGAAGTGTTGCATGGGAGGCAAACAAGTCTTTTGATTTTGATTTTCAGTTCTTGTTTTCGGTTTTGCTTTGCAACAGAGGTATCTTGTGGTTAAGAAGAGTGAAAGGATACAGATTAGCCATTCAATTAGATAACGGCTGACCTGTGTCACCCTCCAGTTACCCTTTGCACCACAGTACGTGACACCTTTTGCTTCACAAAAATATATTAATCTGAATTGTGAAAATTTCAAACAAGCCACCATACACACGTTTCTGGAGGAGAAAGTTCCAGGTTTCCACTACAGTTTATATGAGAGATTACGTTCTAAAATCACTCTTAATCTTAAAATTACAGCTTAATCATTTATGCCCTCTTGTTCTGGATGTCCCCCACCAGACAAAATAATTTCTGTGTATGTATCCTATTGAATGCCATTTATTATTTTCAACTATCAATTAGATCACTGATCATCCATTATAGTCATCCATATTAGTCCAAGAGAGTGCAAAAATCAGTTTTATACATGTGGTTCTCTCAGTTTAACCCTTTCAAGTGATGGTATCATTTTGGCAACTCTGGTTTGTACCCTTTCCATAGCAAATGACCTTTCCTGAGATTTGCTAATGAAAACTGAGAGCAATACTTCAGAAAGTGGTTCAGTTGAGGCCCTGTGCAACTGAAGTGTAATAGAAGTCATAATAGAAATAGCTGGAGAAACTCATCTGAGGAGAGAAAGCTGAGGTAATATTTTGGAGCTGTTCCGAAGAAGGATAACTGGGCCCAAAATGTTAACTCTGTTTTCTGTCCACAGATTCTGCTAGACCTGCTGAGTTTCCCCAGCAATTTCCATATTTGTTTGAGATTTCCAGTAGCTCCAGTCCTTTTGTTCTGTGTTGATTTGTCATGTTTCAATTAAAGGTATCATAGAAAAGAAAAGCAGGAGAAGGCCATTCGGCCTTTTTGATCCTGCTCCACCATTCAATATGATCATGGCTGATCATTCAACTCAGTACCTTGTTCCCGATTTCTCCCCATACACTTTGATTCCTTTATCTCTGTACCAATAAATCTAATTATATCCAACTCCTTGAAAACATCAATGTTTTGGCCTTGGTTACTTCCTTTGGCAGAAAATTCCATATGCTCCCCACTCTGAGTCCTAGACCATGGCCTGAAGGGCCAAATGGCCTACTTCTGTTCCTATTTCTGTGTTTCTGTGTAAGGAGCTGGCATATGCTGTAGGTGTGACATTGATGTAGCATGGTGCCAGACAGCAATATATCTATCTCATTGACTCATTACAGTTGACAACCATGACAAGCTGGAACAAAAACAGAAGTTGCCGGAATATTTCAGCAGGCCTGGCAACAATTGAGAAGAAAAAAGTCAGAGTTAACGTTTCGGGTCTCGTGACCATCTGAGAAAGGGTCACCGGATCTGAAAGGTTAACTCTGTTTTCTCCTTCACAGATGCTGCCAGACCTGCTGAGCTTTTCCAGCAACTTTGTTTTTGTTCCTGATTTACAGCACCTGCAGTTCTTTTGGTTTTTACAATGGATGGAGTTGGTGTACCCCAAAATGAAGTAGTGAAAAGAGGAACTGTATTCTAAATTGGTCTGCGATATACCATGAGGATGTGATGAGGCTGGTGCATATCCATGCCAACCTCCGTGGACAGACAGTGCTAGTAATTGTTGCTAGTGGAGGGTGCCATGGGATGCTGGGGACCCCTGTCCAAGATGGAGGCCCAGAGGAGTAGACAGTGAGCTGGAGTCACCAGGTACCTGCAATGACTTTCATATTGGGAAGTGCTGCCATCTTGTTTCTCACAGGAGAATAGGCAATTGCATAAAAATGAAGTGAGATAAGGCACTAATGAGATGCAATTGAATGAAAATAGGCCTCACATCACCTACTATCAAGATTCTCTTATTGCTGTTCAAAACGGTGGTGGAAAGTCAGACTTTTTTTTAATCTGACATCGCAAACCTCAGTTTTACAATTGGTGCCATATTTTCCCAACAGACCAGCTGTTGCACATCACTCGGCCTGGAAGACTTCAGCCCACTGTCTTTGAAACATTTTGGGATGTCCTACAGGCATGAAGGACATTGCACAAATGCAACTTCGTTAAGAGGGATGAGAAAGTGCAAAACGTTGATCCTGTCCCTTTAAATAATTCTCTAATCAACAAATAGTCCAACAGTTGTGCATGGTTTTGAATGTCTCTTTTAGAGTCCTTTGAGCTTTACTTTCCACTGTTCCTCAGCACACGCTAGTATTGCTAACATCAAGGAGCCATTTTCTCAATTACCACTCCAGAAATAATCATTACTGGAGAGATGAGTTTAGACAAGAATAAACACAACGTTAATGCATCCAATTAAAGAGGCATTCTCATTTTACAAAGCCATATGCTGCATAGCGTACCGATTTAGGTTAGATTGCACAATCACACTGCCAGTGATTCTGTCATTTGTTACTTTTTAATTTTTATTTTTATCAGCTTCGCCCTTGATTTCCCTCCTTTTTTTTTTACCAGTTCGGAGCCTGGCACATGGAAGAATGAATGCAAGGCAAGTCTTAGTTAGTATTTACCCCTTCCAGTTGGCCATGTGATTGGGATGAGTTTTATGAGACTTCTGCATTCTATCCTTAGTGCCTACAGCGTACACGGACTATAATTAAAGACGGTCCTTCTCAAATAAAATCCCTAGTACAGATCAATAAAAGAAACATAGCTAACTAAGCAGTTACACTAAAATCCTGATATTTTGCAGCTTTAAATTATGATGAGATAAGCATTGCCCTGTTTTACTTAAACCTTTCAGTTATGATGGTTTGTTGGAGTCTCAACCACAACCTTATGTCTTCAACTCATCATCCGTAAGAAGAAAGAAACATTATTCTGGCAATAAAACACGAGGCATGGTTTCAGGATATTTAAACTTTTGAACAATGAGTTTCAACACAGGGCCCATTAGCTGTCCGAATTTATAAAGCATGTCGTTAAGTTGAAGATTTATTTTAACTAAGTATATTGTACATTTCTGTTGTAAGCTTTTCAGATTGACAGTAAATGTATCGCTTTCCAAAAAAGTCATAAAATCTGCACCTGAATGTAAAAGCTAAAAGAATAGTATTTTTATGAGGCAGATATGGAGTGCTTGAATTTAATTCTTAAATGAAGGGAGCCGATGAATCATCTTTTCATTCTCAAACAATAATTCAGAAGCTTTTATATGAGGCAGTGAACTGTTGCTAATATGACGTATTGTTTATTCATTTAAACAGTTTGGCTAAATGCACAATGCTCAACACATACTTAACATACACTACCTCAAATTAAAGCAAAATTGTCAGGCCTTGTCAACTAAATTATGTAAATGCTGTATCAGTGTAATATTTGTTTCCACTGCCTTCTATCATTTCCTTCTAGAGTAGGTCTGAAATACACATTCCTGATATGTTTTATTAATTGAGTGGTTTTTTTTGCTTTAAAGTGTTAGTAAATCTCCCATGGTGTTGATCATAGTAAATTGGTGGATACTTTGTAGGGTTGGAGTATTCCTTGTAGCACACAATATTATTCTGTCAACTTGGATTATTTAGTTGCACAAAAACTGCATAGATGAGAAGATCATAGATGCAAACCCACTTTGAATTCAAGCATATAATCCAGAGTGACAGTGCAGCCTAGTACCAACTGTGTTTTGGATGAAACATTAAAGTGGGACCTGCCTGTTTGCTCAAGTGGATTTAAAGGTTCCCTTGAGACAGGTTTGTAGAAGAATCCGGACTGCTCCTGATCTTCTGCCAACTTGCATTCCTCAAAGAACTTCTTCAAAAATGATTATCTGAGCATTCGTGCAAATATTGTTAGTGGGACCTTTTTGTTATTTACGTGTTGCCTGATACTGTTAATTATATAAGAGTAGAGATTGTAACCATTTGAAAAATGATTTAAGACATCTTGATCATGTGATAAGATGCATATTTGTTGTTTCCCTGCTGCCAGTCAGGACTCTCGTCTAGGACGCATTGTACATTTTTGAGGCTTCCAGGTTCTACTGACAATTTGGCTCACAAGTGACCAATTGGTGATTATTGGTTCAGGCAGTTTCTCTGTGGATTGAGAGATGCTTGCAAACCCCTGACTCCTCGCTGATATGAGTTGTGATGTGATAATGTGATGGATACTTTGTTGTGCAATTGTGTAGTTATCTAGTTGCATACTTCTAGGTTCCCATTATCAAACCTCCCTTATCAATGCCCCAATCTCTGTTTAGGAACGTAGGAGCAGGTCGGGCCTGTTCTGCCATTGAACAGGTCAAAACTAGAGAGAGTTCAGAAAAGATTTACCAGGATGTTGCTGGGACTGGATATTTTGAGTCTGACCTTTTTCACTGGAGCTTAGGAGATTGAGGGGTGACCTTTGTAGAGGTTTATAAAATCATGAGAGGCGTAGAAAAGATGAATAACAAAAGTCTTTTCCCTAGGATGGGCAAGTTCTAACTTAGGAGGCATATTTTTAAGGTTAGAGGGGAAAGATTTAAAAAGGACATGAGGGGCAGAGTTTTTACTCGGAGGGGTTAGTGTGTGGAATGAACTACCAGGAGAAGTGGTGGATGTGGTTACAGTTACAACATCTAAAGGATGTTTGGATAACTTCATGAATAGGAAAGTTTTGGAGGGATATGGGCCAGGAGCTGGCAGGTGGAACTAGTTCAATTTGGGAACATGGTCGGCATGGACTGGATGGACTGAAATGTCTGTTTACATGCTGTATGACTCTATGACTCGATGACTTGAGGACTGATCGTCTACCACATCATCCCCATATTCCTTGGTGCCATTATTTGGTTTGATTTATTATTAGCACATGTTTTTTGTTACAAATACAGTGAAAAGTGTTGTATAATATTGTCACTCTCCAGTGCCAACTTCATGCACAGAATAAACCAAAATATAGGAAGTAAAGGCAGGAAATAAAGAAATGTTCAAGTCAGCTTACAAGCTTAGCCATAGGAAAGGATCCAGGCGTTCCCCCACCCCGAAGCTGAGACCAACTTACGAAGGAAGTAGTCGGCCAGCCTTGAGTCTCTTCACTGCGCCGCTGCCGGGGAAACAGTCTCCATTCTTTGGCGTGAAGTCGCCTCCACTGACGCCAACATGAGTTCTTGCTGGGTTGACCTCGCCAGTGCCACCAGCACACGTGCTGTTGGGTTCCACACTGGGCCCAAATGTGACCCAGCCACTGCTGACCCAAGTCCACATTGCAGTCCGACTTCGCCGATGCCCCAGCCCTCGGTGCTACTGGGTCTTCGACTGGGCCCAAACTTGCCTCCACTGCCACCGCCAAGAATCCAACAACTCACCACACGTCCGCTCTCGACCCACATTGCTTGATGCCACCGCTCTTATTAAGTAGGTAAGTTTTCAAAACGAAAATGAAGAAAAGGGAAAAAAAAACTAGAAAGGTAGGCAGAGTGGATGAGCCCCAGGCTTAGGAACCCGAATGCTATCTACTCAGCTGTCATCTTGAATGAGTCCCTAGCAATGTGGAAATCTATTGATCTTTGCCTTAAATTACTCAATGACTGAGCTTCCACAGCTCCCTGGGGTAGAATTTTACTGTAAATATCAGGGTTTCTGCATTTAATTCTCTAATTTCTGGCAAAATGTCAGCCCTCCAAGCTGAAGTCTGTTCAGCAGCATACACTAATGTATGTTCGCTCTCTTCAGCGGCATTGCTTCCTGTAGACAGAACATTATACATATTAAAGGATTGTCAATATCCATTTAAAATGTGAAGGTTGTCATGGCTCTGTATCCCTCAAATTAAAATAATCTGAAGCCATGCTACAGATCGAAATGGTTTTGTTCGATTGACTGGTTGATGAAGAAAATAGATAGTTTTGGAAAGAGCAAGAGAAAACTGAAGCAGAGATCTGTGTGAGGAACAGAACAGAATGCAGATGTTTGAATGTACAAATTAAATTTGTAAGGAGCACCTAAATGTTCAACTGTCGGTTTTGCTATCACCTATCTCCCTCTGGAATAAGGCAGCTATGTGAGTGGTTGGATCACAGGCAGCAGTTACGTGGTAAGGATAGTGCAATGAATGTGGGGTAAAATGAGTTTGCGTAGAACGAATTTGACATAAATAAAATCAAAGGCACTATCGGAAAATGGTTACAAATGTGTGCAAGACTGTTTCATTGTACCTGAGGGACCTTGGTCCTCAGAGCATCTTTTTATCCTCATCATTTTTTCCAGTGGGGGTTATTTTGCCCGCAGTGGGTGGCTGTTATGGAAATGAAGTAAAATGGCTGTTCAGCTGGTCCTCTGCAAGAAACCAGCCATAGCATGTCCAACCTCTAATGGTGTTTAAAGTCTAAAATTTGAGTCATTGAGTGAAGAAGTATAGGTTTACAATAGTTTCATAAAATGCTGCAATGAGCTGCAGCAGAAGAAATTCAGCTGATAAATAGTTTGTAACATTTTTGAATTACACAGAAGATTAAGGCATGGGGTTTTTGAAGTATCTGGATGTAGAAGACTGAAATGTCATGTGGTTTGCTATAGAATCAGAATAAGTAACAAGTTGTGGAGTATACTCAAATACAAAGCTAACTTTTGCTTTGAAATTCTTTGTTTAGTATCTTTTTCTAGAGTGAATGAACAGGCCATGGCATTGCCTCTGAGAACAAGGTTCGGTTGAGCACTGGCAGAGCTAGTCCCTGTATACATATTGTTTCAGTAACTGTGGAGTGCAAAGTAAGCCAATATGTAGAGTTCATATGAATACAGTTTCTAAGTTCTGTCCTTTGCCATTTGAGGAGGTAGGGCCAAGAAATATAAGTTGCCTGGCCTGATCCACAAGTCCTGGTGAGAGTGGAGATAAATATGTAGTTGATTGGGAACATATATTTGGAGACTGCATTACACTAACTACGTGCGATTGATTTTACGCATTTAATTTTCTGCCTCCACTGCATTTTTGTGGAGAACTATTGTGTCTGTGGGGAGACTCTGGATGTAGTTTTCGTCTCTAATTCAAGGATTTGCAAGTCTTGTCACCAACTCATTGGTTGACTCGGTGCCGTCAATTATCGTTTTCCTGAAGGGAAGCCCCATGATCCCGATAATTCAAGACTGAGATGTTGATGCTGCAGTATTCCGTCCCAATGGCCAGGAATTTCCTCCGGCTTCCACTCAGCTGCTGTAAGTTTGTCAAGTGTGAGTTAAGAGCTGTTTTTGTAGGCAAATATCCAGAACACCTTTTATGGGGGATTCCCCAGAAATTTCCTGCACCTCTTTTGTTGCTTGAAAGGTCCGTCATGAAGGGAGAAGTCGCGTGACACCAGGTTATAGTCTAACAGGTTTATTTGAAATCATAAGCTTTCGGAGTGTAGCCCCTTTGTCAGTAGAAGTGAGAGAGAAGCACACAGAACTTATGGGCAGAGAGGTCAAAGGCACAGAGATCAAAAGATCATACAAATGGTGTGAGTTGATTGTCGAATAATAAGTCTCTGTAGGTGATCAAATGTGTCTGACAGTGTGAGCCAAGTGTCAACAGTTGAATAACAAGTGAAAGGATGACCTACAATCCAATTAAATGAGGCAGAGAGATAATTACGAAATATTAAAAATAAGGTGGGGCTGGAGACAAGCTAAATGATTGGAATGACATGATAGATATAAGAGTCGCATGCCAAGAGTTTAACCAAAGTAATAAGGAATTCAAAACTGTACAAACTAATTAAGGTAGAGCAAGCATAACAGTTTATCAAGGTTATGATGTCAAAACATGACAGTAAGAGAGATTTTACAGATACAGAATAATGTGGTGGACTCATGGTGAGGAATTATGAAATAACTACATAGCGATGTCAACAAGTTTCATCCCATCATCAGACTTACCACAGACTACTCTTCAGAATCAAGCTCATTCTTGGATACACACATCTCCATCAAGGATGGACACTTCAGTACCTCACTCTACCACAAGCCCATGGATAACCTCCTGACGCTGCACTTCTCTAGCTTCCACCCTAAACATATTAAAACAACCATCCCTTACGGACAAGCTCTGTGCATATACAGGATCTACTCAGATGAGGCGGAACGCAAGTGACACCTAAAATTTTGAAGGACGCCCTCATAAGAATGGGATATGATGCTCAACTCATGGATTGCCATTTCCGATGTGCCACAGCAAAAAATCACAACGACCTCCTCAGAAGCCAGACACAGATCGACAGAATACCCTTCATCGTCCAGCACATCTCTGGAGCGGAGAAACTATGTCATGTTCTTTGGAGCCTTCAACATGTTATCGATGACGATGAGCATCTCACCAGGATCTTCCCTTTGCCTCCACTTCTCGCCTTCAAACAACCACCAAACCTTAAACAGGCCATCATTCGCAGCAAACTACCCAGCCTTCAGGACAACATCGACCACAACACCACACAACCCTGCCATGGCAACCTCTGCAAGACATATCAGATCATCGACATGGACTCTACCATCACACATGGGAACACCACCCACCACGTACACGGCTGTTACTTATGTGACTCGGTGGTCTACCTCATACGCTGCTGGCAAGGACGCCCCAAATCATGGTACGTTGGAGAAGCCATGCCGACACTACAACAACAGATGAATGGACACAGCACAACAATCGCCAGACAGCAACTTTTCCTCCCATTCGGGGAACACTTCAGCGGTTAACGACATTCAGCTTCCAATCTTCAGATAAGCATCCTTCAAGGCGACCTTCGATATACAAGACAATGCAGAATCGCCGAGTAGAAACTAGGAGCAAAGTTCCATACCCACGAAGGTGGTCTCAACAGTGATCCTGGGTTCGTGTTGTGCTACATGTAACCCCACCACAGTGGTCACAACTGTTCTATATCAGTAAAATCTTTACTGTCCTGTTTTGATGCCGTCACCTTGATAAATTGTTATGATCTCTCTACGTTAATTACTTTGTACAGTTTTGAATTACTTATTAATTTGGTTAGACCCTCGGCATGTGACTGTTATACTAATCATGTTATTCCAGTCATTTAGTTTGTCTCTAGCACCACCTTATTTTTAATTTTTTTGTAATTATCTCTCTGCCTCATTTAATCGGGTTATAGGTCATCCCTTTGCTTGTTATTCAGCTGTTGACACTTTACTGACACTGTCAGACACTTTTGATCACCTGCAGAGACTTACTATTTGACACTCCACTAACACCATTTGTATGATCTTTCGATCTCTCTGCCGTTGATCTCTCTGCCCATAAATTGTGTTCTGTGTGCTTCTCTCTCACTTCTCCTGACGAAGGGGCTACGCTTTGAAAGCTTGTGATTTCAAATGAGCCTGTTGGACTATAAGCTGGTGTCGTGTGACTTCTGACTTTGTCCACCCAGGCACCTCCACGTCACGTCATGAAATGGAATGAGGGTTTCTTGGACTTCTTTTGTCATTGGCTTGACCACAGGTCTACTGCCAGGCAGTTCAGTACTAAACCTGTCATGTCAAATGGTTCAGCTGTTGCACATTATTTGTTGTATTTACACAGGGTGCACATTCAGTTAAGCCAAACAGTTAAAAGATCCGACAGCCCTCAGAAGGGAGCAGAGCACAGATGGCTTTGAAAATGAGAGGCTTTATGCAATTTACAGCAATTTCTGTACAGTACACCCTGCAAATAACAATTGCCCAAGGGCCACGTATTAGTTGCTGCTTCTTGGCTCATCTGAATAATTTATTGAAGTAGAGTGGAACTTTAATGAAAGCTGCAGAAAGCCAAAGCTGAGGCCGTGTAACACGGATTCATTGCTCTTTCATGATGAATATTACACAGGCGGGCATCTTTCTGACATTGTGCACAGGTTTGCTTTGCAATATTGCCTGTACTAAATCTTTTTGTGTTGAAGCATCTTTGTTGTGCCTGGGGATGGGGAAAGTCTGTTATCTTACTCTTTCTTTTACAAAGAATGTAAGATGCTGCAAGGTATTCAACTTAATGAAAAAAAAGGACGTGAGTTAAGGCTGAGGCAATATGACTTTTAAGTGCAGCAGCACATTTCAGATATTGCTGTCCCTGATTGTTTTCACTGCTGCAGGCAACATTCCCAGAACCACACAAGTGCCTGCTTCCAGCTTTACTCCGATATTATATTGAACTTCACAAATGTCTTGTGCTTCGAGAATTTGTAGCTACAAGGACAAATGCACAAGAGAAAAGCCATTTGGCTCAACCAACCAGTTAATTCTATCTACATAAATCTGAGGAGCCAACCCACACAACATCTATTGAGTAGTTGAAAAATAAGAGTGCGTTTAGCATCGGGGGTGGGGGGGTGCCTTGTGGGGATGCGGTAGTGTCCCTACCTCTGAGCTAGGGGACTTAGGTTCAAAACCCACCTGCTCCAGAAGTGTGTAATAACACCTTTTACAAGTTGTTTAGAAAATATCTACACCAGTTTTTTTTCCTACGCCCCCATCTTCACATAAATAACTACTGTGATAATTATGTTTCCAGATTTCTTGTGGGTACCTCCATTTATGAATGAATATAGGAAATATGACAGCACATTCCAGGGCTTGCAAATGAATGCAGAATTAGCAAGAACATAGAAAGGAAAAATAAATCAAATAACGAATGAGAAGCGTTGTTATTTCATCTTTTAATTTACCAGCCAATTGAATTGTAATGTATGAGAATGGAAATTTAAGGAAGGAATTGGCCCTGAGAAAGGAAGGCCACTTTTAGCGATAACAGTACTTGATAGGAAATTAACAAATCTCTGCGTAGCATGAATTGTATTCAAAAGTTATTACAGAGAATTAGCCTTTTGCGTTCTTAACTGTCAGTATTAAACTCCCCAAATCAGACATCATCAAGCAGACTAAAGCTCATTCTACGTCAGTGCTTGGTTCAGCTTTCAGTACTTCATTTTACATCAGTCTCTTCTCTCAGCAAGACAGGGGAGCCGATGGCCTAATGGTATTATCACAAGACTATTAATCCAGAAACTCAGCTCATCTTCTGAGGACTGGGGGTTTGAATCCGACCTCAGCAGATGGTGGAATTTGAATTCAGTAAAAAAAAATCTGGAATTAAGAATCTACTGACGAATGTGGAACCATTGCCAATTGTCAGAAAAAACCCATCAGGCTCAGTGGTGCTAGTGGATAATTAAACAACTCAATAGAGACGGAGGCTCCACAAATATCTCCATCCTCAATGATGGAAGAGCCCAACACATCAGTGCAAAAGGCTGAAGCCAAGGCAACCAAAGGCTGAACCTTCGGCCAGACAGCCAAGTGGATGATTGATCTCAGCTTCCTCTAATGGTTCCCAGCGTCACAGATGCCAGTCTTCAGCCAATTCGATTCATTCCATGTGATATCAAAAAAAGGTTGAAGGCAATGTATACTGCAAAGACTGTGGGCCCTGACAACATTTCGGCAATAGCACTGAAGACTTGTGCTGTAGAACTTGTTGTTCCCCTAGTCAACCTGTTCTTGTACAGTTACAGCATTGACATCTACCCAACAATGTAAAAAATTGCCTAGATGTGTCCTGTACACACAAAAAGCAGGACAAATCTAACCCGGCTAATTATCACCCCATCGGTCTATTCTTGATCAATAGTAAAGTGATGGAAGGTGTCATTAGCAGTGCTATAAAGCAATGACCTACTCTCTGATGCACAGTTTGAGTTTTGCTAGGATCACTGAGCTCTGACATCATTACAGCCTTAGTTCAAACATGGACAAATGAGCTGAATTGCGCTGAGGTGAGGTGAGAGTGACAGCCCTTGACATCAAGGCTGCATTCGACCATTTGTGATATCAAGGAGCCCTGGCAAAACTGGACTTAGTGTGAATCAGAGGGGAATCTCTGCTGGTTAGAGTCATACCTGGCACAGAGGAAAGTTGCTGTGGTTGCTGTAGGTCAGTCAGCTTAGCTCCAGGACACGTCTGCAGGAGTTCCTCAAAGTCCATTTCAGCTGCTTCATCAATGACCTTCGCTCCATCATAATGTCAGAAGTGGGGATGTCCACCAGTGACTACACAATAATCATCACCATTCGTGCCTCCTCAGATACTGAAGCAGTCCATGCTCAAATGCAAAGAGATCTGGACAATATCCGGGCTTGGGCTGACAAGTGCAAGTAACATGTGTGCCACACAAATGACCATCTCCACGCAGAGACGATCACATCGCTGCCTCATGATGTTCAAAAGTGCAACCATCACTGAATTCCCCACTATTAACATCCTTGGGGTTACAATTGATCTGAACTCAATTAGATTTGCCATATAAATACAGTGGCTGTAGGCCAGAGGCTAGGAATATTGTGGTGAATAACTCACCTCGTGACACCCCGAAGCCTGTCCATCATCTAGAAGGCACAAGTCAGGATTGCTTTGGAATAGTCCCCATTTGCCTGGGTGGGTGCAGCTTCAACAATACTCAAGAAACTTGACACCATCCTGGACAAAGCAGCCTGCTTAATTGGCACTACATCCACAAGTATTCACTTCCTCCATGACTGATGCTCAGTAGCAGCAGTGTTTACTATCTATAAAATGCACTGCAGAAATTGACCAAGGCTGCTTAGACAGAACCTTCCAAACCTATGACCACTTCCATGTAGAAGAACAAGGGCAGCAGATACATGGGAGAACTACTACCTTTTAGCTCCCCAAAGCCATTCACCACATTGACTTGGAAATATATTGCTGTTCCTTCACTGTTGCTGAGTCAAAATCCTGGAATTCCCTCCCTAAGGACATGGACTGCAGTGGTTCAAGAAGGCAGCTCACCCCTACATTCTCAAGGGGGCAACTAGGGACAGGCAATAAATGCTGGGCCAGGCAGTGACATGCACGTCTCACGAGTGAATAAAAACAAATTAATAAATATACCAAGTTCTAATTCCATTCTGCTGACCTTTACTCACTGAAAATATGATTTAAACTCCAGACACTGCCTGGTATATGATAACCCGTACAACAAGTCTGGGACTGAGTGTGTGTGAAACCAGTCTGAAACTCTCACTGGCAAGTTGAAATTTATTTTGTGATTCAGGAGGAGCACCCTTACACTCCTGCTGAGCCCACTTAAAAAAAACTGGCCATTGCTTTAGCTTTTTGTTTGTGCCATCCACCAGCAGTACATTTTTTAAGGGATCACTGGTTAGGTTGCTGGAAACGTGAGTATAACTAGATAGAAGGTGCTTGGTGCCAGCCCCACCCATATGTCTTGAAATTTCCCAATCGGAGTTCAGCAACAGGCTTTGTAGCCTGATGTACATATCTAAGCAAATATTGAAATCTGTCTGTCATTTATCTGCCCGTTCTGCTACTTTGCTAATTTTGCATTGCAGACCATTCGCATCTTCCACCCTGTTTGACACACCTCCCAATTTGGTAGCGTGGACAAATTTTGCAATTTGTATTGCAGTTGCTACATTTCAAACCAATGGCCCTCACACTGACACTTGGGAAAATACCATTGTGTCTACCACCCTCCGGTCTGAAAGATCACCAACTCTTTTCTGCCCTAAGACCATTATTTTTCAAACCAACCCGACACCGACTCTTACTCAATGTGACGTGAATTAAATAGCCAGCCAAAATGTGGTACTTAATTCCTTTCTTAAAACCGAATTCATTTCTTTCATCTGTCCCGGTAAATTGTTAAAAAGTTCTGTTAGATTAGTGTAGCACAGTCTACCTTTTACAAAGCTGTGCTGATGCACTTTAATTAACTCAAACCTCTCATTTTTTGTTTGCCCTTGGTGTTGTTCCCAAAACCTTTTTATCTTGATTTATGTTAAACTCGCTGGCTTGCATGTACTCATATCCCACTTATAAGCTTAACCTGCATCACATCCACCACAGGTGCAGAGTGGCAGCAGTGTCTACCATTTACAAGGTGTCTTGCAGCAACTCACCATGGCTTCTTTCATAGATCAGCAAAAAACCCATGATCTCCTCCACTTAGAAGGATGGGAACACCATCCCTTGCAAATTCCTCCCACAGCTGCAAACCATCTGTTTCTTCAGTGTCACTTGCTCAAAATTATGGAACTCCCTCCCTAACATCACGCTGCGAGGCCCTATGTATGTGAACTCCAGTTGAAGAAGGCAGCTCACCTCCAGCTTCTCAAGGGCAATTTAGGAATAGGCGATAAATGGTAGGCTGTGACAGGATATTCACATCCCACAAATTAGTAAAGAAAAATCACCTGCAGTTACTAGTAATGTCCTTCATAACAAAGGTGTTACACCTGCCAAATCTCCCATATCTAGGGGAGGTTGGCAGTTTACAGCAAGTTCATCTGCTATCACCATCCCCAATTTTCTGAGCAGCCTGGGATCTAAGTCATCTGAATCAAGCATTTTCATGCATGCTAAGAATTGAAAACCTTTCTGATATACATCTAGTATATCAATTTTTGCTCCATCCATTACCCCTGCCATGTCTGCTTCTACTAATATTCCATCAGCATTCACTTTCTTAATACACACTACACAAAGAAGTGTTTTAATTATTCTAGCCTTGCCCTGCAGCCCTAAGGTTATATCATGTTCTTTGCCTCCAAGGATCCCCAGTGTGCCTCTTTCAACTCATTTATTGCTTAGATACCAATTGGAGATTTTAGGGTTTCCTTTTATGTTCACTGCCATTCTGTATTTACGTATTTCTTTTTAACTATCATATTTTTCACTTATCCTCCTAATTGCTGTGTTTGGTCTTTTTTATTTAATTGGTTGGAATTTGGTGCCCTCTCCTATGCAAATTCGATGTAAGAGTAGCATTTAATCAGGTATCAGGTGGGGACCTCTTCCCGGCTTCCTGCCTTTCCTCTGATAGTTATCCCTAGGATAGTTATTCCTCCCATGGCCAATTGAACCAACAGCAGATAGGAAGCTCACTGTGCAGGAAGGCTGATTATTTGCAGGGCAGTGGGGACACAG
Organism: Ginglymostoma cirratum; assembly: GCA_024137785.1. Taxonomy (NCBI): domain Eukaryota; kingdom Metazoa; phylum Chordata; class Chondrichthyes; order Orectolobiformes; family Ginglymostomatidae; genus Ginglymostoma; species Ginglymostoma cirratum. Next base: position 28,246,077 of record JAHRHZ010000025.1, on the reverse strand, counting down.
GAGGGGAATGGGACTAATAGCAGTATGAGAAATCTTGTACAGGCATGATGGGCCAAATGGCTTCCTTCTGTCTTGTCCAGTACATGCATAATTGACTGTACTGTAATGTCAACTGTCATGGGATAGTGTGCTTTGTACCATCTGTCTGGGAGATTCAGCAATCATGGCCTCTTGAGTGTGGAATCCAGTGAGTTATTGGCGCTCAAAGGACTACATCATAGAGATAATTCATTAAGGAGAAAGGAAAACAGAAGCAGACTACAGGCTTTGGATTACATTTTGCAAACTAATTTACAACCTAGACATGATTACTGATACGATGTCAAGGTATTGCCAACAATGACAAATGTTCAGCGCTTTTTCCCTCAGGAAAGTGGATAACTTCTGATCCCATTAGCATTTATAAAAACCTAGTTTTAGCATTTGGTACATTAGTAATATAAAAATGTTGCTGTACGATTGTAGAATTGATCATCTTTTGACTATTTATACCTATTGACTCATTTAGCATTTGAATATTTATTTCAGGATACATTTTAACTAACCTCTTCCTTGGAGGTGCATCTTTAATGGCTTCAGAAATCTACTCCATATGGATGTAATGAGAGTTCACTCATGGAAAAGCTAGTAATACCTTAATACCATTCAAAGCTTCAACCAATGTGTTTAGATTCTTGATACAGAGGTGTGAATCGTGCCATTAAAAAAAGGATCAGGGTGTGACTGTTTCCAGCTGAATGGACACTGCTGTGGTTAGGAGCCATTATTTGTGTAGGATGGCGTTCTGCTCTGATCTCTGCCACTTGCCAAAGAGACAAATGTGGGTAATGCTGCAGTTTCAAAATAAAGGAATCTACTTGGAAGAGGCAGAAATGTCCTGAAGATATGAAAATTAATTTATTTTGCCCTTCGTTTGAGCTCCTGTCGTGTTGTGTGAGATAGAGGACAGAGAGATCCCTGCTCCAGGAGATCAACCTGGACCAACTCCCAATGGAATGTCAAAAACTCCTGTTATGGTGATACCATAACGGGTGATCTGATTGAAACTTACAGAATACTGACAGGCATGAATATGATGGACCTGGAGAAGATGCCTCCACTAGTAGGAGAGACTAGGACCCAAGTGTACAGCCTCAGAACTGCTATGAGGAGGAATATCTTCAGCCAGAGGGTGATGAATCTGTGGAACTCATTGCTGCAGAAGGCTGTGGAGGCCAAGTTGTTGAGTGTATTTAAGACAGGGATAGCTCGGTTCTTGTGCTATAACTGAGACTACCACCTAGTTTTATCTTTTGTAATATTACCCATCACTGTCCCTGCCTCAGCTCCTCTACTGCTAACATGGTCATCCATGCTTCTGTTACTTCCCAGGCTTGACCATTCTGTAACCCTTTCCTGGTCAGCCACCCACGGTCTATCCTGTGTATACCTAAGCCCTTTCATAGTTAAGCTGTTGCACCCTAATTTGTGCCAGAAGCCATTCAACCATCGCTGCAGTGCTCACTAACCAATATTGGCCACTGGTTAAGTAAGGTCTTGATTTCTTTTTTGTTTCAAATCCCTCCATGGCCTCCCTGCTCCCCTACTCTAAGTCCAGTCTCTGGAGCATCACCTGATTTTAATTCCTCCATTAGGAGTACTGATATCTTCAGCTTGAGACAGTGCATTCCAAACAATTACGTATTGCCCCTATTTTGAGGCTTGAAAATTGTTACAGCCCCTTCAGTTAGAAATGAGAGGGTGGTATTTGGGGTCTGAGTGTGAGAGTCTTGCCAGGGCAGAAACTAAGCCTTTTTAACTTGAACAGAGTTCTACGAAAGCCATTACAGCCTCGGAGCTGTCAACTCCAAAACTTCAGATGACCCCACTTGTGATCCACTTTGGGAAGTCCTGGCTTCGGGTGCTAAACTCTGGATTTCCTCCTTAAGCCTCTCTTCCTTGTTTTCTTCATTTAAGGGGCTATTCCTAGATGAAACGTATCCTCATCCTAGTAACTCCTTTGTGGCTCTGTGTCATATTTTGCTTTATAATGTATTTGTGAAGCACTTTGGGAGATGGTGTTACATGAAAGGTACTATGTTATTTCAGGTGGCTGTTACAAATGAATAATCTGTTGTCCTTCACTGCAAAATGTCAATGTCTGAAGGAATAGAGTGTGGTTCGGTGCAGGAAAATCCTGAAGTCATGCTAGGTTGAAATACACCTCTCATGATTTTTGATGTAAAAATGAAGTGAAGCTTAACCAAGTGCACCTTTTGTAAATCTCCAGTAACTGAATGAAAAATTCATCAATGTAATTTAAATGAGGAACACTACCTGAATCTGAAAATGCATTCATTGTTCTAAAAATGTAAGGAAATTGCCTTGGAATGATTCAAAACTTTTAAGTTTGTGAAAATGCACAAATATTTAATTGCATGCACTGAGTTCAAACCTTGAATGAAATATTACTTGCAGTTATCGTTCAGTTCAAGAACAGCAGAGTTTTTTTGCTGCTTAATGACTAACTATGCAGCAGCTCATGAATAAACAACCTTTATCTCAATAATTAGAATTATTTCATAAATATCTGTGGAGAATTGCTTGTGTCAGCAGTTATATCTTCATGATGTGCTATCTCAGCACAAGAAGGAGAATGAGATTTTTACCTTCTCGCCTCAGATGGATCAGCTGAGGACTTGTGCCTACCAACCCCACCAAAACCAGAACACGTTTTCCAACCTGAGGATTGTGATACATGTGAGTGACAGCAGTAACCAAGAGCCTAGCGCTGCCATCAGGGAGTGTCATTGTGGTCACTGAAGAAACGGGGCCACGTTCAATTGCAAAAGGACATTTAACTGTTCGACCTCGGACTAAGCTGATGAAAGGGGGAGAACACAACTTGATAGCACAGGGTTCCGGAATTGGTCTCCCTTTCTCTCAGTGATGGCTTTTCATCACACGCTGCCCAGGGATTGAACCCAAAGAAATGCTGGAAAGAAAAGCAGTTGCCATTCGCCACTTTGTGTGCAGTCGGCGCAATTGGAACATAAACACTGTCTATGGGGGGAGAGTTGCAGGTTTTCAGTGAAACAGCAGTAGGCTTTGCTATTCCACCTCCTTTCTGTTTCTGTCACTGTTTCACCTGAGAAAAATCCAGGCCGAGACTGGGGCCCTTAGTGAAGCAGTGTTATGATCCTAGTTAATGGTAATGCTGGACGAATCAGAATCCCGTGTGAAACCTGGTTTGACAGTCCATAAGTATTTTATTTCTCCACTTTGGTGATCATTATAGTCAGATATGTTCACATGAGGCAGTCAGTGTAGTTTAACAAAGAATATGTGGTTATTCCATCAAAAAGGATGACGTGAAAAATTCAAAAGTTAAACAGCAAAAATAAAATTTGGCTCTTTTTATTCATCAATATCCTTCACCGACACTGAGGTATCACTCAGCAGGTCTGGCAGCATTTGTGAATAAGAAAACAGAGTTAATGTTTCGGGTCCAGTGACCCTTCCTCAGAACTGTTGGTGGCTGGAGAATTGTCGGCTTATATGCAGAAAATAGGGAGGTGGGTGGGATAGGGAGTAAACAATAGGATAGAGCCCAAAGAGAGAGAAAGACAGTTGGACAGACAAAGGAGTTGCTAACGAGCAGGCTGGGTGAGTGAATAGATGTTAGTGGATACTGTTAGTGACTAACAATAGGTGGTGTGTAATAGAGATAAAAGGTACTGCAGATGCTGGAGAATCCGAGATAACAAGCATGGGGCTGGATGAACACAGCAGGTCAAGCAGCATCACAGGAGCAGGAAAACTTGACGTTTCGGGCCTAAACCCTTCATCAGAAA
>JAHRHZ010000025.1:28229522-28241844 GCA_024137785.1 Ginglymostoma cirratum | reverse complement strand
TGATGCTGCTTGACCTGCTGTGTTCATCCAGCCCCATGCTTGTTATCTAGGTGGTGTGTAATGGCAGGTTACGTGATAACAAGGCCTGGTGTGTGGGGGTGGGGGCTAGGACATGGGAGAGTTTAGGGGGAAATGGGAGAGTCTATCCAACTGCTGTTCCCTTTCTTCGGGCTCTATCCTTTATCTTATTGTTTACTCCCTACCCTATTCCCTCTCCCTATTTACTACATATAAACTGACGTTTTCCCAGCTACCATCAGTCCTGAGGAAGGGCCATCGGACCCGAAACGTTAACTCTGACTTTTCTTCAGAGATGCTGCCAGACCTGCTGAGCTTTTCCAGCAACTTCTGTTTTTGTTCCTGATTTAAAGTATCCGCAGTTCTTTCGGTTTTTATTCTGAAATATCACTGCTATCTTAACCCTTTTATTGCTTACTCAACTGATGAGGTAGCAAGCGTTTCTTTTTTTGTCTTTTTGTGTATTCACTAGATGGAATTCTCTCCATTCCTTTGTCTTCTTGAGGTGTGTAAACAACATACTGACTGACATTTCTTACCTGAACTTTGAGGAAAAGGCATACTTGAACTGCTAATACAGTTTGAGTTCCTTTCATCTCTGATAACCTGGAGAACTCCATAGACCCAATTGCTTTTCTGATGGTGTAATTCTTTCCTTCTAAGCTAAAACCAGATCATGGTCTCTGGCTATTTCTTTTTTGTCATATAACTCCTCCTAGTCATCACACTCCAGCCATTAACACCCAAGGTTGCCTATTTAGGCTTTTAACTCAAGTCGCATGCTATCTTGGAAATTATTTATTCAGCTCATTGTTCAAAAATGACTTTCTGACCTTTTTAATTTTGAAAAGTAACTCATCTTCGTAGAACTAAAACCTAAAGCCCATTTACCACCATTTAAGAAGCCAAATTCTCAATGATTATAAACCTTTATGAGAGCACTCCTGCAACCCAATTTCAACCTTGTTTTCCCTGACTGATGATTGGAGGCAGAAAGGTCCAAGGACCTTGGCTGTGTTCTGGTAGTTAAAGCAAGTGGCTTTCCATCTTATGTGAACAATGACAAACGATAAGAACAGAGGCGGCATAAGAATCATACACTATCTAGTTCATGTTTGGCTTTTACGTACATGCATTTGCAGCAAGGATGACTGGTTAATCATGGTCAGGAACAGTGATGTTGACTTGATTTTTGCTTTTCCTCATGCTCTTCCCAAGGCATCAGCTGTGATGCCTTTACTACCCTGGGTGTGATTAGCTGATCACCACATTCTGAAGTTCAAACTGGGCCTGCACTGGACTGCACCGATCAATGTCACACTAAATGATACACTCATTGAAAGAGCTACTAGAGAGCAGCAGGATCATTTCTAATTGCACTGTTGTTCACTGGTGCAAGTCGTGTTTCGTTGCCAGCCAGCAATTTGCACATTATTAATGGAAGAATGTTAAGAAGAGCAGGATTTCAAGCGATTGTGCAAACCCAGAAACTCCTGAGATCAGGGCATTGCAAAGCAAATATTTAAAGACAACTGTTCCATGTGGAATTGCAATGACTGACAGTTGGGTTTTGCATTTATAACTGTAACTGCTGTATCTCTCAGATATGTTGCAAGTTTATAATCTATTATTGTTGACGACCTTAAATTCTAATGTAGAGATAAGTGGGTTTTTAGTTCTGTGAAGGTGACTTTTTCTTTGAAAGGTCAGAAAGTCATTTCAAACATTGAGCTCAAAACAGGATTTTGTTTGAGCTAAATCGTCAAATCTCAGAAGTGTTATGGTGCAGAAGGAGGCTGTTTGGCCCATCATGTCTGCACACACTCTTCAAATAAGTACAATTTACTCACTGTCATTTTCCTACATTTCTCCCCATTCCCTTGTGTATTATTTCTATCCAACTACTCGTCTAATCTCCTCTTGAATGTTTCAGCTGTACCTGTTTTCACCATATTTCCAGGCATTGTCGCCCATATCTTATTTATTTGCTGGGTTAAATTTTTTTTTGCATCACATTGGCTGATTTTGAAAATCAATTTAAATCTATGCCTTCTGGTTCTTGACCCTTTTATGAGTGGGAACAGTTTCCCCTTAACTACTCTATTGAACCTGCTCTTGATTTTGAAAACCTCTATCTGATCTCCTTTAGCTGCCTTCTTGGGGAGAATAGTCCCAATTTCTTCAATCTAATCCCCAAACTGAAATTCCAATTGGGAACTGACCTGGAAAGATAATATAGGTTAATTACTGCTCTAAGGACATTGTAGATGAACTGACACTGAGATCTTGCTGTGCTCAGTGATTGTAGCTGATTGCATTTTGAATTACTCAATCAAGGAGGGGAACAGGTGCTGGCCAGCCAACCACAGTGAATGTTGGAAAACAAACCAGAGTGAACTGGCTGGGATGGGATTTTTGGTCAGAGACAGTTTCGTTTTGGAAGCTTCCAGGCTGGGGCTGTGTTTTTCTTTTTGTTTTTCACTCTCTCATTATTCACCAGTTGTTGACCGTAAGAAAAGAACTGCTGTCTGTAAGAAGTGAACTCAGGAACTTATGAACATGACTGCACGGTGATCAAGACTGAGAGCTGAATATTCACGGATACTCAACATTTAAAGAAGGGTAGGGAAAAGGAACATTGTTAATGAGGAATGGAGTCAGTTCATGAGTAAGGGAGGATCTTCGACTAGAAGAACAGAATGTGAAATCTGTTTGGAGCACTAAGAAAGTGCAAGAGGCGGCAAACTGTAACGTATCTATAGACGACCAAACATTAGTGATAACATCGGGCATGGTATTAATTTGGAAATTAGAAAAGCATGCAGCCCGGGTAATACAGATATCATGGATGACATATAGACTTAATAAACCTAATGAACACTAATGTTACGGAGGATGAGTTTCTGGGCAGTATTAGAAATGGTTTTCTACAGTATTATGTTGAGGAACTGACTACTGAATAAGCTATTTCTGGCTCTAGTACCATGGAAAGAAAAATGGCTAATTAATAATAGCCTTGTTGTTTAAAAAGAAACGTTTACAGATGAATGACAATAATGTGATAGATTTTACATTATGTTTGAAAGTGAGGTTGTTCAATCTGAAGCTAGAAGTCTTACATTTGAAGAAAGGAAACGACAGAGCAAAATGACCTCACCTAATTAAGAGGTATGACAGTGCATAGGTAATGGATAGTTTTTTAAAGAATTTTTAGAGTTTACAGCAGATATACATTTCCTCAAGACACTCAAACTTCCAGAAAGTCAGTGGCTAAAACAAGTTAAGGATTGTGTAAGTTTAAAAGGGAAAGATTATAAAGTTGCCAAAAAGAACAATAGATATGAGGATGGGAAGGTTGTTAGCATGTTACAAAGGTTGGCCAAGAAACTGCTCATCGGAGGGAGAATAGAATATGAATGTAAACAACCAAAAATCAAATATGGTCTGTAAAAGCTTCTACAATTATGTAAAACAGAAACACTTGGCTAAGATAAATATGATTCCATTACAGGCAAATTCAGGAGAATTTATGATTGGGAACAAAGAAGTGCCAGAGAAACTATGCTGAGTACTTTGTTTGTCTTTGCTGAGGAAGATGGGAAAGAATCTCCTAGAATTAGAGATTTAAGGGACTCAGAAAAAAGAATTGAAGGAAATCAGTATTAGCAAGAAAGTTGAGTTGGACAAACATGTATGATTGAAGCTTGAAAGTCCCCAGAACCTTTCCTTTATTCATTAACAGGATGAGGACGTCGCTGGCTAGACAGCATTTATTGTCCATCTGTAATTGCCCAGAGGGCAGTTCGGAGTCAACCACGTTGCTGTAGGTCTGGAGTCACATGTAGGCCAGACCTGGTGAGGATGGCAGTTTCATCTATTACTCTTTATCCCAGAGTATAGAAAGAGGTATCTATGGAGATAGTGGATGCATTTGTGACCATACTCCAAAATTGGAAAAAGTTCTGGAATAGTTCCTGCTGGTTGGAAGATAAACAAATGACCTGCCACTATTTAAAAAGGGAGGAGGAGTGAAAATGGAAATTGTGGAAATTTTAGTCTTCCATGAACAGTAAGAAAAATTCTAGAATCTGTCATAAAGGATATGTATAATAGTGATCTGATTGGGTACTAAGAGCATGGATTTTTGAATGGAAAATCCTTTTATAAATGAGCCTGTTGCAGTTTGAGGATTTTACTAACACAATTGCTGGAGGGCAGTCATTAAACATAGTGTACTTGGATTTTCAACATGCTTTTGATAAAGATTCCCATTGACAGTTAGTGAATTAAACCATATGGATACCAGATACATGAACTGGCAAGGATTGGCAAACAGGGAGAAAACAGTGGAGGAAAATACAAGTCATTCTTGTTTTGGTAAACTAACTGGTTAGGTATTGCGAGGATTAGTACGAGGACCCCATCGGTTTCTGTTATATAATTAATGATTTTGACATCGAGAATAAATGTAATATTTCCATATTTATAGATGACATAAAGCTAAATGGGAATGCGTACAGTGAGGAAGATGAAAAGTAGCTTCAAGAAGGCTTGGACAGACTTAGTGAATGGACAGAACATGGCAGGCGGAATGAGAGATTATCCGCTTTGGCAGGAAGAATAGAATGTTTCTTAAATGACAAGAGATTAGAAAGTGCAGACGTTCCAAGGTACCTTGTTGTCGTGGTTCATAATTCTCTGAAGGCTAGCGTGCAGGTGCAGCATGCAGTTACAAATGGTGTGTTTACCTTTATCACAGGATGATATGAGGTCAGACATAGCGAAGTCTTGCTTCAAATGTATAGAATGCTGCTTAGACCACATCTGAATATTGTCTGCAGTTTTAGCCTCCTTACCAAAGGAAGGATGTTATCACCATAGAGGAAGTGCAGTGAAGGTTCACTAGACTTGTTCTCAGGAATGGTGGGACTGACCTATAAGGAGAGATTGGGCATCGGAGCCTGTATTCTCTAAAGGTCCCAAGAATGGGAGGCAATGTCATTGAAACCTGTAAAATACTTAAAGGAATAGATAGAATAGATGCAGATAAGATGATTCACCTGATTGTGGAGTCAAGCCAGAGGGGACAAAATTACAAAATAAGGGAGAAGCCACTTATACTTTTGAAATAGATTTCTAAATTGGACATAGGCACAGCCTATTGAGCCTGCTTTGTCATTTAGTATGATCATGGATGATTAAACACTTTGCTTTTTACCGCACTGTCCCCATAATAGTTAAGCAACTGGTAATCAGAAATCTCTCAATTTCTGTCTTATACTCAGTGTCTGAGCTTTCATGTTCTTGCGGAGTGGAGAATTCCAAAGATTCACAACCCATGGAGTAAAAAGTATCTCCCAATCACATTCTTAAGTTGCATCCCTGTTACTTTTAAATTGTGTCGCCTGGTTCGGGACTCTCAAACCAAGGGATTCATCCTGAAGCTGGTTTGTGACATGGGGACAGTGTGGGAAGAAGCAGTTGAGGTGGATGATCAGTCTTGACCATGTTAAATGAGGGAGCAGGCCTGATGGGCTCAGTTGCAGCTATATAGAACTTTAGTTAGACCACATTTGGAATATTGTGTACAGTTCAGGTCGCTACATGACAAGCAGGGTGTGGAGGCTTTGTGGAGGGTACAGAAACAGTTTACCAGAATGTTGCCTGGTTTGGAATGTATTAGCTATGACGAGAAATTGGGCAAACTTGGTTTGACTTGATTTGAATCTCAATAGACATGATAGAAAATTGAAAGGTATGGATAGTCAGATTCTTTTTACCATGGTAGAAATATCAAAAGGTTTAAGATAAAAGGGAGTAATTTTGAAGATGATGTGAGAGGCACGTTTTTATACAAAGAGTGGTAAGTGCCTGAAACGTGCTGCCAGAGGAAGTGGTGGAGGTCAGATACAATAGCAACGTTTAAGATGCATCTTGACAGATATACGAATAGCAAGGGAATAGAGGGATACAGACTGTGCAGAGGCAAAACACTTTTAGTTCAGAAATGTGTCATGCGTCAGCGCAGTCTTGGTGGATTGAAGGGTCTGTTCTTTGTCCTTTGCTGTTTTCTGCGCCCATGTTCCTAAATAACTAGCCAAGAACATTCCACATAACTGATTAAACAAATTTATAAGTTATGAAATAATTAAAATTATTTTAGCTTTAGAATTCATGGGCAGTGAGGGGATGATCTGTTGAGTTAATGCCCTTTCAGATTTAGGTGATGGCTGCTGTCCATATGGGTTCTGCCCCATTTTTCGATCAGACCACATTGAGAAGCTTCCTCCAGAGGTATAATAGGTACAGGCAACTCCTATTGATAATGATGACATCCAAAGCCCAATTCCTGCCCAGCCTTGGGCTTTCTACTTTGGGAGTGCACTTCTATCAGTTACCCAAAACACTACCTCTATTCTTCGTCCTTACCTTTCATATTCAGGCATAAAAATAATGTAGTTTTAATGAATTAAACATTTTTTTTCAAAGAATAGCTCCTTTTGAACTTCTGAAACAAATATATTATGCTGCTGAACTTGTACCGTTTCACTTTAGGATCTTGAAGTTGGTAAATCTCAGCTGCTGTTCTATTAATGGCACGGCCTTAGTGGGTAACAACAGGTTATATTGAACAATATTGAGTAATGCCACATTGCAGCCACATTGATTGAGGTACAAGAGCAGCTTTTTATGAGTTCATCTCAGAGAATAATAGCCTTGTCTGTGGGAGATTTATTTGAAGGTGGTGAAATTCTGCAGGTGCAGAGAGTTGAGGAGAATAAGAGAATGATGGAGTGGGTTCTATATTAGGGACTTCTGTCTGAATAATGTGTCTCTTTGGCAGCCCCAGCTCCCCAGTTTATATTTTGTGAACAAGAATTATGTTCTGATAGAATACTCAAACATAAAATATTGGAATCTATACAAGATGGTAAGCAGTCTTTCATCTGCTCCTAAAAATAACCTGGTAATACGATAATCCATCATGTTACATGACACTTTTGCATCATAAGGTCAGTAGAAACCTTTACAGCTGCACCTTGAGGTATTATGTTATTTGCATAAGAACATAAAAAGCATAAGAAATAGGAGAAGGAATAGGCCATTTGGCATCTCAGGCATGCCCTGACATTCAATAAAAATCAAGGTTGATCTGTTTGTTGCCTTAAGTCCACACTTCCCTGCTTTTTCCCATAACACTGAAACCTTTCAGTTCTGGAATCTGGCTAATGCAACCTTGAATATATTCACTGATTCCACTTCTGTCTGTGGCCGAGAATTCTTCAGACTAATGACACCCAATACGTGAAATTCCTCATTTCCTTTTTAAATCTAAAACCCTTAAACCTTTAAGCTTGTGCCCATTGGTTTAATCTTCTTGCAGTTTGAAAGAGGAAAGTTTAGTTGGAACACTGTTTAGTTTAAAGATGTGAGAAAGTTATAAACCTGTCCTGATCGTTGGTGCCCGAGAATTGGAATAGTGTGTGTTTTGGGTGTCTTAGGTCAGAAAGAATGTCAAGGCCATAGAAAGGTTTCAGAAGACATTTACTGAGATAGTAACAAAGATGAGAAGCTGGTGACACAAGTTAGTGTCTTTGCATTGGAACAGAAGTAAAGAGGTGAACAGTTCAAGGTTCTCAAAATGGTGAAGTTTCTCAAAATTACAAAGGAATTTCCAAGGGTTAATTTTAGTTCAAAGTGTTTGTGCTAATTGGAGGGTAGGTGACTGGAGGGTATTAATTCAAAAATGACCTGAGGAGATTTAATGTATGTTAGAACATGAATTGCCCTACAAAACAATGGTGAAAACACAAGCCTTAATATATTTTTTTTAATTGCTGTAGATATGAGAATCTGAGCGGTCTCTTCCTGTGAAGTAACAATTTGATTATGTGGTGAAAAAAAAACACATCAGGCAGAAGGCAGTGAGCAAGAAATTCTGGTACTCATTGGTGCTAATGACACAATTATTGTCAGATTTTCAGAAGTTACAGAGGAGATTAAAATGTAGGAGCTTGAAGGTAGCAATCTCTGAATTTAATGTGTAGTTTCAGGCATGGCGCAGAAGGGAAGAGTTCAGTTTTGTTGGCCATTTTGCTCAGTTCTTGGGTAATAGAATAAGAGAATAGCGTGACAGTCAATATAAAAAGGAACACAACAATCTTCTACTATCAGATGAGTAGCAAAAGGGGAAGTGAGTACTAACATCACAAAGGGGGCGATTATGTGCATAGAGGCATAGGCAAAGGCTAGAATACTTAGAGTCATGTTTCAGAATTTGCTAAGTAAAAGGATGCTGACTAAATATTGGCAGAAAAGATGAGAGTAGAGGTAATGGATGGGCTGAAAATTGAAAGGCTGCATGTTCTGGAAAGACTGGCTGGATATGCTTGGCTGGATAAGTCACCTGGTGAGGATAAGTGCATCCCAAGTTGTTAAACGAGTTGGGACGGGTGCTGGGGTGGAAAATGCGATAGGGCTTTCCATCATCTTCCAATCATAGGGATTGACGATATTTCATATAATGAAATTAGCAATGTGTCACTTATTTGCCAAAGGGTGTAAGGATATTTCTAGTAACTGTAGGCCAATCTGTTTAACATCGATATCTGACAAAGTTTTTGAAATATCACAGGAAAGAAAAATTTTCAACAAGCTCATAGAGAGTTTTGCATTAAGAAAATCTAGCCAGGACTTGTAAAAGGTATTCATGCTTGATGAATCTAATTGAATGTTCTGACGGAGTAACAGAGAAGGCTGGTGAGGGGAATGTAGTTGATGTTATCTATGTGGATTTTAAGAATGTGACAAAGTGCTGCAAACAAACAGGGTTAACAAAATTGAAATTATGGAGGAGGAAGGTGAGTGTCAATTGGATTTTTTAAAAAATCACTTAAGGGCAGAAAAGAGCGATTGTACCTCCTGGAGGTTGGAAGAACACAACAGGCCAGACAGCACCTGGAGGAAAGTAGCAGTCAACGTTTCAGGTATCTTCAGGATGGAAGAAGGGTAATAGCTGAAATGTTGACTGTTCCTTTTCTCCAGATGCTGCCTGGCTTGCTGTGTTCTTCCAGCCTCCTGTTTGTCTGCCTTGGATTCCAGCGTCTGCAGTTTCTTTGTCTCTAACTAAGAATGTTCTTTCTATTATTTATATAAATGATCTGTCAGAGCACCAAGTAAAATTTCATAATTTGAGTGGTCAAATTTGGAAATATGGCAAATCCCAAGGATCATACAACTCAACTGCAATAGTATAGCAGTAGTTTAGTAGAATGAACTGTAGAGATGATATTGCAATTGCCAGTTCATTTCATATGGTACTGAAATATGAGATACAGGGACCCTGGTGAGTATTGTACAAGTGGTGTTGTAGGTTCTGTACCAGGGTGTGTTTGGGTACTATGCAAAAACTTATATTTCTTCTCAATTTTTCAGAGAGTGTTTTGGATTTAATTGGATTATACGTCCGTTTAAAAATCTTTACATCAGTATTATAAGTAGAGAAGATGGCTATTCTACTTTATTTTTCAATTCTTTTGATGATAAACTTCTGTTTCTTAATTCTAAATTAATTTCTAATTTCTAATTTCTTAAAGCTAAATCTGCAGCAGTGTATGCCTGTGTTTTATCAAGAGACCACTTTGCTAAAACCAAAACAGTTTAAAATATGATCTGCCAAGTCACTTTCCTGTCTGGCATCTGACTTGTCCAGTGGTAACATGAGCTGGGGTCATAATACTAATCAAAAGTAGACTGTGACCAGTGTCACAGGTTAGCCTGGCAGGTTTAACTTTGCTGCTAGATAACAAGCATGGGGCTGGATGAACACAGCAGGTCAAGCTGCTGTTTGGTCAGTGAAAGAGGAAAGGGGCTGGTGGGGTGGGGGGAGGGTCTGTCCTTCCTAGTCTACCTGTGTGAATTGGAAACTACTCACTCTATAGTCTTGTCTCCCCACATCTATCTTCCCTTTCTTCTGTGTCCAATGAGTCCCCAGCCCTTTCTTGGGCTTGTTATCCTGGTGCCAGTGAGATCCTGGACTTAGCTAAGTTCTGAGCCCATCGCTGAATAGCACGTCATGAGCCTACCCAACAGTACCAAACAAAGAGATAACAAGGTGTAGAGCTGGATGAGCACAGCAGACCAAGCAGCATCGGAGGAGCAGGAAGGCTGACATTTCGGGCCTAGACCCTTCTTCAGAAAATGTACCAAGCAAAGGCCACTGCTCCTGCTTGGTCCTGTCGGAGTGAAGACTTTCCAGCCTCTGACTGCAACCCACTGTGCACGTGATGTCCCCTGAGAGATTAGACCGATTAATCCTGTGTCAAACTATTCGAAAGGCCATTGAACTGAAAGTCACAGTGAGGCAAACTGACTAATGGAGGTAGTGTTAACAACCAAAAGTTATGCTTGGTGTTGTCAGACTATCTTCAGTGTATAATCCACCATTATATCTCTCCATATTGTGCTTCTGAATGGTCAAAGCATACGATAACTTTGAAGTTTCAGGCTACTGTCACACTAGCTTAGAGTAAGTTTCAAAATTGGCAAGCATAGTTTGAGAAATTATTGTGACAGGTGCAGATCTGCGCAACATGATATAAAACTTTGCACCCAATAATGTCTTGATTAATTACTCAATCATCATTAGATTTGAAAAGGTGCAAAATGGTTTTGTCTTTATAATAGATCTTGTAATAGTTAACTAGAAAATTAGATTATAAAAATTATTTTTAATCTGCATAAATATTAACAGATATTTCAAGATTATGAATGTTTTGCTGCTTCAGAAATGAACCATTCTGTGTATATGCTGTAGGAAATCTCACTGGAATTGCGAGATAAATTAATGAGTGGTTGATGCATCAAAACACAAGGTATAGCAGCAGAATACATACCAGAGATGGAGGGTCAGATTTTGACTCATTCAAAATCCATTAATTCTTACAGAATGACAATTGAGCCTGGAGTCTTTTATTCTCTCCCTAGTAGTGAGAGAGACACAAGTGTTTTCTGCCATGGTGTGTAAGAGTGATGTCAAGAGGGATTCATTCTGTGGTGTCTTAATTGATTTGTAATGTGATTTTTGTCTTCAGAGTATTTTACCTGATGTGACAATGCTATGTTACCTCCTGTAACATAAGAAATTGGGGATGGATATTGTTGTATTGAAGAATCTAACACACATTTTTCACCTGTGGCTATTGTTTACGGATATTAGATTCTTGGGAAGCCAGTGTGTAGACTAACATTACAGTATTAGATTACCATGCACATTTTCAATGGTGTGTCATGTTCCAGGTCATCTGAGGTAATATGGTGCAAATGATTTTTATAGTCATGGACAAAAACAGAAGTTGCTGAAAAGCTCAGCACATCCGGCAACATCTGTAAAGAGAAAATCTGAGTTAACACTTCAGGTCCGGTGACCCTACCTCAGAACTGATGGTAGCTGGGAAAACGTCAGTTTATATACAAAAAATAGGGAGGGGTTGGGGTAGGGAATAAACGATAGGATAGAGCCCGAAGAGAGAGAACTGTTGGACAGACAAAGAAGTTGATAGTGATCAGGCTGGGAGGATGAATAGTTGTTAACGGGTATTGTTAGTGACTAACAACAGGTAGTGTGTAATGACAGGCTATGTGGTAACCTGCCATGACACACCGCCTGCTGTTAGTCACTAACAATCCCCATTAACAACTATTCATCCTCCCAGCCGGATCACTGTCAACTCCTTTGTCTGTCCAACTGCTCTTCTCTCTCTTTGGGTTCTATCCTATTATTTTCTATTACCTATTTTCTGCGTATAAACTGATGTTTTCCCAGCTATCATCAGTTCTGAGGAAGGGCCACCAGTCCCAAAAGGTTAACTGTGATTTTTTTCTTTGCAGATGCTGCCAGACCTGTTGAGCTTTTCCAGCAGCTTCTGTTTTTGTTCCTGATTTACAGTATCTGCAGTTCTTTTGGTTTTTGTTCATACTCTTGAGCCATGTGCTCTAATAGTTATGATGCTATAACTACACCTCTTGCAGGTATCAGACATGCTTTCTTTTCAAAGATGGAAACTTATGCCAAAGAGATACACAGGATTGTACGTAGGCACATGTGGTCAATTTGATAATCATATGACGATGAGGTCTGACAATTCATTCCGAGCTGTTGATCATATACCCATCTGGAGCAGTGTGTGTTGCTCCCTGTTGTATCAGAGATAAAAGGTACTGCAGATGCTGGAGAATCCGAGATAACAAGCATGGGGCTGGATGAACACAGCAGGTCAAGCAGCATCATAGGAGCAGGATTTAG
>JAHRHZ010000025.1:28205061-28224522 GCA_024137785.1 Ginglymostoma cirratum | reverse complement strand
ACACAGCAGGCCAAGCAGCATCAGAGGAGCAGGAAAGCTGATGTTTCAGGCCTAGACCCTTCTTCAGAGATGAGACTTCTGAAGAAGGGTCTCGGCCCAAAACGTCAGCTTTCCTGCTCCTCTGATGCTGCTTGGCCTGCTGTGTTCATCCAGCTCTACACCTGGTTATCTCAGATTCTGCAACATCTGCAGTTCCTATTATCTCTGGGAGGATGAATAGTTGTTGATGGGGATTGTTAGTGACCAACAACAAGTAGTGTGTGTGACAGGCTATGTGATATTCGGAGAGAAAACAAAAGTAACGATGATGAACAAGGGGAATTGATTTCCATTCTAACCTGATGGAGAGAGGAGCAAAACTTCTTCAAGGTGGGTGTAAAGGAGTCGATAACGATCAGGCTGGGAGGGTGAATAGTTGTTAACGGGGACTATTAGTGACTAATAACAGGTGGTGTGTAATGGCAGGCTATGTTGTAACAAGGCCTGATGTGTGCGGTGGGGGACTGGGACATGGGAGAGTTTAGGCCTTAAAATGATTGAACTCGATATTGAGTCCGGAGGGCTGCAAGGCCCCCAAGTGGAAATGAGACGTTGTTCTTCCAGCTTGCATTGAGCTTCGCTGGAACACTGCAGCAAGCCAGAGACAGAGATGTTGGCCTGGGAGCAGGGTGGTGTGTCAAAGTGGCAGGCAACAGGTGGTTGCATCTGACTAGGGTCAGATGCCCCTGAAAAGGAGATTGTTTAGAACAGTTAAAGGAATAAGTTATCTCAGTGAAAGAGTTCAGTCTGTGAAACTGAGATAACAAGATGTAGAGCCGGATGAACACAGCAGGCCAAGCAGCATCAGAGGACCAGGAAGGCTGACGTTTCGGTCTTAGACCCTTCTTCAGGTTTAAGTTCAAAATATGCTTTGAAAATATTTTTCAAAATATTCCAGCTGTGACAGGCTAAGCTCCAAGATGTGGGCATTTCAGAAAAAGGTTTCACAGCTCACAGGATAGGAACTGAGAAGAGAAATTTAAGCCAAACTGACAGATTTAATAGTGCAGGGAACTTTCTCTGGATTTCGACTGTCTGTAAAGTGATTGCATTGGTCATATGTTTTGTTTTGCTCTGTGTTTTGAAATCATTCAAGCAGTTATATTTAGCTTGGTTTAACTTCGGTTTATTACACAAAAGGAATAAAACCATTTTATTGTTAAAGCAAAATTTGCAGATGTTAGAATTGACTGAGATAGGGATGTAAGTGGAAAGAAGAGAAAGGGAATTAAAATCTTGAGTGGGGAGTAGACGAGAAGAAAAGAGTAGTGGAAAGGGGCATGGAGGTAAGAAAATTTGAATTTAAAAGAGGATACAGAAAAATAATTTTTAAAAGGTTGAGCTCCTAAGGGATAAGGAAATTAGACAGAAGGACTTGGCCAAATAAAAGCTCAGAGTAAAAAAGGTAAAAAAAAAGGTAGTAGCTTGGAGGGTGATTCTGATTCCAAAGAGGTATTTGATTTAGTTGAGAATCTATGCTATTTGAGGAGGTAGCTGGACAGATAACTTTAATGTTTAATGTTTGGGGCGGCACTATGGTTCAGTGGTTAGCACTGCTGCCTCTCAGTACCAGGGCACCTGGGTTCAGTTTCACCCTCGAGCAACTGTCTGTGTGGAGTTTGCACATTCTCCCCGTGTCTGCGTGGGATTCCTCCAGGTGCTCTGGTTTCCTCCCGCGGTCCAAAGATGTGCAGGTTAGGTGGACTGGCCATGCTAAATTGCCCCATAGTGTCCAGGCATGTACAGGCTAGGTAGATTGGCCGTGGGAAATACAGGGATAGGGTAGGGGGTGTGGGTCTGGGTGGGAAGCTTTTCAGAGGATTGGTTTGGCATCAATGGGCTGAATGGCCTGCTTCCACACTGTAGGTATTCTGTGATTTTGTCACCAAGCGTTTTGACAAGCACAGCTGTGAGTGTATGTAAGGTTGTAAGAAGATCAGTCTACAGATTATCAATGTGTTTACAAAACAATACTCAATGAGTGTGATCTCGTCCCTGAAGTTTATCGATTAAAATTTGGGACTACAAAGAACCACAATCAGACATTTGTAGAGTTTGAAAACGAAAGTGAAATTCTGTGGAATCAGTAGTTTTGGTTATACACGCTAGAAGAAAAAAAAATTAAGGGAAATTACGATTGTCGAAGAATTCAAAAATAGCATCCTTTTAATGTAAAAACTTTTTTAAACAAGCAACCAGTATCAAACACCCCAAAAACTGCACTTCTAGCAGAAACTTATATCTTACACAGACAGTTACAAATGGAGAGATGGTCCTTCGGGAATCAACAAGGTAATTGGAAGAAAAGATACTAGTTTTATAGAACACACACAGGGATGTCAAAAGTAATAAAGGAGAAAGGTTGGAACCAAAAAGTAATATAAAGAAAATTACATGCTTCCATTGTAACAAGACTGGGCATACCAAAGTCCATTGCTGGGCTAAAGAGTGGCTAAGTAAATGCAGAATTTGCAGTTGGATTACTGAAACATATTCATATTAAAGATTTTTATAATGGGAAATTAGCTGACTAATTGTCCTCACTGAAAATGGTGGAACAACCACTGGAGGTAAAAGAAACAGAGATGTGACAGGAGGAACATTTTAGATTTTGTCCCAACTGTGTTGTGACTGGATCTCTGTTGTGACTCTTCTTCATCCTGATTAAGTCTATGATACAAGAGGCTGGCATTGAGAGTATTTTCTTTTATAGAAATTCAGTGAACTGACCCTGAATTGAGAGCTATACCACACAGCCTAAGAAATTGTCAGAACTAAGAACTGAGTATCATTATTTGAAAGACAAAATACCACTGAGAAACTGGAAACTACTTCAAATACAGATAATAAATGGGCAGCAGTCCATCAGGTGATAGTTTCATTTGAGTATTGTCATGAAATTTTACTGTGGCTTATGAAATTCCAATGGTAAGTCACTTGGGTGTTCGGGAAAGATAGGCTATAATGGATGTCCAGTAATCGCAAAACCTCAATCATCAATTGAACCTGCTCCTTCAATTCTGATCCCTGCTTTCCAAGAACCTTTTAACAGGGTCTTTGTGTAGGATTCCACAAAACCAGGTGTGTGAATTAATATATTCAACTGATTATAGATGCTTCAACATGACTTCCTGATGTGGTGTCTTTTGGAAAGATTGCTGCAAAGTTATTGGTGGACAAGTTCAATTTTGTTTGTCAAGATATGGATAACCCAAAGGAATACAATCAGATCTATGTTTAAATTGTTTTGCCCCAAATAGGCAAAGAAATGGTGACAAATTTGTGAATTAAACAATGTACAACTTCTGCTTATCACCCACAAGCTCAAAGTGCATTGGGAAGCTGGAATCAAACTTTGCAGAGCATTATTTGAAGCATGTTGGGAAGAATCCTATTGATTGCGATAAGAGAATTCCTTTGGGGACTTCCTGTGGCACAATGGTAGTGTCCCTACCCCTGGACTGAGAGACCTGGGCAATAACATCTCTGAGCCGGTTGATAAGAAAAATAAGTTAACTAAATTGGAGAGAATTCCTTTGCTTTTGTTTGCTGTTAAGGATGCATATGAGTTGACCAAGGAGGATTCTAAGAGTGCTGAATTGATGTTTTGCATCAAGACTCCCAAAACTTGTTGTCAGACTCCACAAGGAAAACATAACATTCTTGCACTGACACCGTAATTGCCCTTTAAAGTTAGGATTCATACTTAAAAGCACAATTACTCAAGTTAAGAGATTTATGCTCCTGCAAAGCTGCTCTCTTTCTCTCGCCTGAAAATGGGATAATATAAACTGTGTAGTTTCATGTCTTCAGAAACTTAATTGTCTGAGATTGTCATGATTTAAAATTTATTTATTTTCCCTTTTAACTATTTTTGTCCCCTCTCTTCCTTAATTCAGTCTTTTGTTTTTCCTGTTTAATTCTTTCTGGATTTAATCAACCCTAGTTCACCTTCCTGCTATATCACTCCTTTATTCTCTTTTTCTCAATCCTTTAATTTTTTTGAGTCAGGAGGAGTGAGTTGGCTGATTCAACTGTCCTCCATTGCCTTCATTCCATAAGCCATTGAATTTGTATTTCCAGCAATTTATTGGGCAGAAAGATTTTGAGCTGAAGGTCAAAGGTTAAAGATATCTAATTAATAGTTTGCACAGAGAGATACTCCTTCTGGTATATTTATGGCTGTTGTGCCGAGTACGTTATGGAGGGCAATGATTGGTTTGAACACAAAACAGGGAGATCTACAAAAAAAGGTGGAAGGTAGCTAATGATGGGAGACACTGTTTTACATTCAACTGTATTCTTGTAACATCAACCTTATGGAAGATGCTGGAAGATGGATTTACCATTGATTTTCTATGGGAAAGAGCTTTGCTTTTCTTTGGAATGATGTTGCAGTACAATTTCATGACATGTTTTAGATAATATGAGCAATGTCAGACCAACTAGAGCAGTCCATGACCACTATTGGAACCGCAAATGGAGATTATTGAAATTATCTAATCTTGTGAGACAACTGTGTTCATATTATTGTTGACTTTCTCATTGCAAGCAGTATTGCATATTGATAACCAGCTACTTCCTTTAGTTAATACCTGATCACATCCACAGAAGGAACAATGGTTTTACTCAGAATATTACATGTTTATCAAGTAATAACAGTTAATTGTGTGTAATAGTACAGCTATTTGCAAATTGTAAAAAAACTAAAATAATCGGCTTTTTTCATTTTATTTAAATTCTTCCCGACAAGGACAACAGGAGATACTTTACTGATACCAAGTAGATAGCGTCAAAATTGCCACAGTTATTTTGTATCCTGAATGCCTCAATGACTTTCCTATCTCCAGTCTGCTTTTGTGAATCAGCGATTACAGCATGTGCCAGAGCAGCAGCCTGTGAAAATGATACTCTGTAAAATTGTCATCATTTTGGGCATTCAACCACAGCTATTTATAAGCAAATTATAGTCTTTGGTACGATCAAGGCATGATTTGAATATTGCACAGCTTCTTTTTATTTAGTTCAAATGTTATTTCAGTAGAAGAATGGCATGGGCTTGCCAACTGATATGCATTTTTTCTGATTTTTTTTTTGCTTTGAAACAATCATATAGGTTACAGTGAATGGGAAACAGGCTATTCAGTCCAACAAGTCTGTGCTGGTCTTTACGCTTCACGCAAGCCTTCTCCCACATTACTACTTCTCTTCAGCCAACATAATCTTCTATACTATATCTTTCATCCACTTACTTATCTTCCACTTATCTTCCACTAAAATGCATTTATGCATTTCAAACCGACTTCTCCATATGGTAGTATGTTCCACATTTTCACCACCCTTTGAATAAATACTTCTTTTATTTGAATTTCACTTTTATTTATCAGTGATTAATTATTTACTTCTCCTAGTTTTCGAATCTATGACAAATAAAAACATCTTTACTACATCAATTTATCAGTCCTCATTAATTCAGGTCACCTCTCAGTCGTTACTTTTCCAATGAAAAGAGTCCATTTTCCTGAGCCTTTCCAGTTGTACTGGATTAGTTCGGGTATTATACTCAAGTCTTTATTGCGCTTTCTCTGCTCTTCTAAATCCTTTTTGTAAAAGGGAGTTCGGAACACTACAGTAATTTAAGTTTAATCTAATCACGACTCCATGGAAGTTTAGCAGAAACTTGCCAGCTTTGAATTCTGTTCCTGCTTAGTTTCCTTTTATGACTGTTGGTGTTCTTAGTGATTTGAGAAACTGTCCCCTCCCAAACCCATACCCTACATTGAGCCTTTAAACCCATTTAGATTCTTAATTTCTTAAGTGTAAGTGCTTCCTTATTCCTTTGACAAAGATGTGCTCTGCCAAGAGACTGCTTCTAAAGAATGCACTAACCGCTCAAATCATAGATACATACCACAGGATCCAGCAAACTTCCCCTCACCCCTAATACTTCCCAAGGCTTATTGAAGGATACCTTGCACATGGTCTCCTGTCTGATGCTTGTTTTGTCATGTGTGTGTAAATATAGAAAAACCGAAGAAAACTTTGCAACGATGGAATCATAGAACTCCTACAGTGTGGAAACAGGCCCTTCAGCCCAAGTCCACACTGACCCTCAGAGTATCCCTCCCAGACCCATCTCCCAAATCTACATGTCCCTCAACACTATGGGCAATTTAGCATGGCCAATCCACCTAACCTGCACACCTTTTGGACTGTGGGAGGAGACCCACACAGACACAGGGAGAATGTGAAATCTCCACACAGACAGTCACCCAAGGGTGGAATTGAATCCAGGTCCCTGGTACTGTGAGGCAACAGTGCTAACCGCTATGCCACCGTTCCATGTGTGTGTTAAATAAGTCTGCTTTCGTAAAACAATACGTAAATTGGCCAAGCGTGACTTTTGCACAGGGACCTCTGTGATCTCTTTTGAAGGTGCTATACTCACAACAGTACCATTAATATTGCAAGAGATGGCCCATACTGCCTTTTGAGGACTGTTAAA
Organism: Ginglymostoma cirratum; assembly: GCA_024137785.1. Taxonomy (NCBI): domain Eukaryota; kingdom Metazoa; phylum Chordata; class Chondrichthyes; order Orectolobiformes; family Ginglymostomatidae; genus Ginglymostoma; species Ginglymostoma cirratum. Next base: position 28,217,978 of record JAHRHZ010000025.1, on the reverse strand, counting down.
TGCAACAGATTTATATCCAGGATTGCGGTGGAGTAGGACTCCTGAGCTAGAGCCCATCCACTCCGTATGTTTCTTTCCTTCTTTGTTTTCTCTGCTTTTTTCCTTTCTACTTCCCTCCCACTCTGTGATGGGATTGGTGGCGTGAGTTGAGCTAGTGTGGATACAATGTGAAGCCCAGCGCAAACTCGACGTGAGGCCCAATGTGGACTCGAAGAACTCCCAGCCTTGAGGTGAAGGCCAGTGCAAACCTGCCTGCTCCGCTTGCTTTTATTTATTTTTCTCTCGCTTTCAAAGCTTTGGAAGGAATGCAATGCTGATTTTTTAAAACTTTTTTAAAATCTATACCCAAGATTTTTTATTTAGGCACCTTTGTAACTAATGTTTTAATACAGAAATTGCTGGAAAAGCTGAGCAGGTCCTTCAGCATCAGTGGACAGAAATCAGAGTTAACGTTTTGGGTCGAGTGACCCTTCCTCAGAACTGATGGTAGCTTGGAAAATGTTGTTTTTAATGCTGAAGATAGGGTTGTGGGTGGGGGTGGGGGGCGGGGGGGGCGGCGTTGTGGGGTGGAGGGAGGGATTAACGCATAAGCAATAGGTGGGGATAGAACCCAAAGATAGGGAAGAACAGTTGGACAGACAAAGGAGTAGATAACAATCTGGCTAGGAGAGTGAATAGCTGTTAATAGAGACTTTTAGTGGCTAACAATAGGTACTGTGTAAAAGCAGACTGTGTGATAACAAGGCCTGGTGTGTGGGGTAGGGGCTAGGACATGGGAGAGTTCAGAGTTCAGGTCCTAAAATTATTGAACTCAATATTCGATATCAGTATCGAGTTCAATAATTAATTTAGGCCTGAACACACCCACGTTCTAAACTCCTACCCCACACACCAGGCCTTGTTATTATGTAGTCTGCTTTTACACACTACCTGTTGTTCATCACTATCAGCCTCCATTAACAGCTGTACACCCTCCTAGCCAGATCGTTATCCACTCCTTTGTCCAATTGTTCTTCTCTCTCTTTGGGCTCTATCCCCACATTTTGTTTTCTCCCTAACCCCTCCCCCTACCCAATCTTCTGAATAAAAACTGACATTTTACTAACTGCCATCAGTTCTGAGGAAGGGTCACTCAACCCAAAACGTTAACTCTGATTTCTCTGCACAGATGCTCCCAGACTTGCTGAGCCTTTCTGGCAATTTCTGTTTTAGTTTCTGATTTCACAGCATCCGTAGTTCTTTCGGTTTTTACCTTAGTATCTAAGATCGCGTTGGAACTGGTATCTGTGTACACTTTTCACTGTACTCGTTTATCCCTGTATGTGAGTGCAAGTGGCAATAAAACCTAATTCTAATTCTAAAACCAAATTCACTTGTTAGTAAGCAGAAAAAATCCTTCAGAGGCCAGCTTTAACCACTTAAGAAAGGCAAAGTGATCATGTATATGTGCCAGATCAATACCAAGCAAGGCAAGGTCAAAGGTAACAAGGTGTAGAGCTGGATGAACACAGCAGGCCAAGCAGCATCAGAGGAGCAGGAAGGTCACTGTTTCGGGCCTAGACCCTTTTTCAGAAAATGAAAAAGAGTCTAGGCCCGAAACGTCAGCCTTCCTGCTTCTCAGGTGCTGCTTGGCCTGCTGTGTTCATCCAGCTCTACATCTTGCTATCTCAGGTTCTCCAGCATCTGCAGTTCCTACTATCTCTCAAGGTCAAAGGTATCTTGTCAGAGTGTCCACAAAATTCCTATTTAAATTGGGTCACAGCAGACCACCTAATATAATTGAAAATATTTAAACAGCAAGAAAGGAGCATGCTTTTAAATGCTGCATTTTGGGTTAATAACTTGACTGGAAGACTATAAGATGTAGGAGAAAGGGACACCATTTGGCCCATCAATTCTGCTCAATGAGATCATGGTTGATCTTCAGCTTTAACTTCTTCACCTTTACCTGGTACCCCAAGATTCCTGATTGAATCTACTGATTGAAAATCTGTCTGTCTCAATCTTGAATATACAAAAGGGCTCAGTCTCTACAGCCCTCTGTGGAGAAGAATTCCATAGATTCATTACCTTCTGAGGGAAGAAATTCCTCCTCATCCCAGTCTTAAATTGACAACACCTTACTCTCAAATTATGTCATTTGGTTGTAGATTCACTCAATAGAAGAAATAACCTCTCAGCATTTGCCCTGACAAGCCACCTAAGAATTTTATATGCTTCATGAGATGACCTCTCATTCTTTTAAACTACATTGAGTACAGGTTTCAACCTACTCTACCTCTCCTCCGAAGAAAATCCCCAAATCAACTGTGTGAGCTATCTCTGGACAGCCTCCAATGCCATTAAAACTATCCTTATATAAAAGACCGAAGCTGTTCATAGTATTCTAGGCCTAACAAGTGCCTTGTTTAATTTTAGCAAGGCTTCCCTATTTTTACACTCGTTAACAGTTTTCCAATCCTAGAGGATTTTTCTAGAATCTAAGGATTCATGGAAGATTACTGCCAGTGTATTAACTATCACTGTAGCTAATTTCTTTAAATCCTAGAATGCAAGCGTTGCTTATCAATTCAGTTCAAGACTTGGCGTTGGAAACATTAAACTTTTTTTGATTAGATAGGCAGTTTCAAGGGAGCTACAGCATTGTACTTTAAGGAGAATACAAGCCTGGTCACTGACCCCATCCCCCACCCCGCCCTCATTTAAGTGCTGTCTCTCTTAAAAGACGGTTTGGGGATTGAGCTGGACAGGATGGAGCAAGGTGGAATCCTTATAGTACAGGAACACATAGACTGGTAACATCCTTAATGAAGAAGGATGGATCTTTGAGACTGTGTCTTGATTCATGATGAAACAAGAAGACACTTGAGAGATTATTGGCTGGTTAACAGCAGTAACACTGAACTCCTTGTTAATAACTGAGAGGCCTGTCAAAAGCAATATGTGAATGCAGCACAAAGGTCCAAAGCCTCATGAAACCTCTGTCTATTCTTGTCCAGAATTACATTTGACCTTTTTCATATCTGTGGAAATGACTGGATCTTCATTATCGACGACTTCATCAAGTACCCTATCATTCATCAGTTGCACAATTTGTCAAGCACAGCTGTTGCACACACTGAGCTCCATTCTTCACATTTTTGGCACATGTAAGGAGATTACTATGGACAATCATCTGCAATTTATTGGAGAGCCAGTGTAGGAAATAAGTGAGAAATGGAATATCAGTCACGTGACCACTTCACATGATCTAGCTCATATGCATGATTTGCACAATGAAAAATCCAATTCTGAAGTGTACACAAGCAAGATCTACATGTTGGCTGAGGTTACCATGAAGGACGTTTCTTCTCAACCTATTCCCTCGCCTGAGGCGTCATGACCCTCAGGTTAAACCACCACCAGTTGTCTGTCTGTAATAAGAGAGCAGTCTGTGGTCCCATAGGACTATGGCGACCTTACCTTATTGTTGAGGTTGTGGACATGCTGGCCGAGCCATTGGGTTTAGTTGCAAACGTTTTGTCACCCTGCTCGGTAACATGGTCAGTGCGCCTATCAGTTTGCAAACAGAGACATGCCAGGAAATTTCTGGAGGCCTGGTTTTTCAACCGCAACTCCATCATGAATTAGACCCTGCATACAAACCACTGGAAGTGATGCCAACCACCCCAGCAAACTGAGGCATATAAATAATAAGTGGGACAGAACACCAACATTTCACCGGAGGTGCACTGAAGGTGTTACCTGGCAGTGTATTGAAACATTTGCAACCAAATCCACCAGCTGGGCGAGCATGTCTACAACCTCATCCACAACCCAATCTACAAGTCTTCTGGAAAACTTTACCTTAGTGTTCTTGCAAATATCCTGATGAGTGCAACATGAAAACCTTTGACATAATGTCTTTTTTACAGTAGTATTCACAGTACTCTACTTTGTGCTGTACTTCATCTACAACCTGTTGGAGGTAATCAAGACCATTGTAATGCTGCTGTATTACTCCCAGCAAGAAGATATAGCCCCTTTTGTGGATCCATAGTAAAAGGTTGCTGTGCTGCAGAAAGGAAGTGTGATTCATTCACATTTTATCATAAGCATTCCCATGTTCTTTTAGCTATTTAAAAAAAAAACAATTAAAATCTGACCTTATTATTAAAGACTTCCTTGGGGTAAATGAAGTGCCTCAGCTGAGGAGGTGCGAGTTATTAGAATTATTTAGGTCATACTTTGTGCCTTCTCCTCTCTATTGGGAAATATAGCATACTGCTCTGCCTCCTCTCTGACCAACACAGCCGGAATCAACAATACTTCATGGGGACAGTTGAATGTAGAAATGCCCATCTGACTTCTATGTGGCATAACGCTGTTACAGCACTGTGCTGTAGGCCCATACCTGATTTATGTTGGTGTTTCTTTCATTACAAAATCTATCTTTTAACTATTTCTATGCACAGACTGAGAAATACATTTACCTTTTCGCCTTCTGCCAGAGGGCAACTCTTAAGTATTTGTGAAGTGAGCACTGATACAGATTTATAATAGCAGTTTAAAAGCCGAGAGATTTTGGATGCAGGTAGAAATATTTCAGAGCAACTAATATTTCCGCACACAAATGTGGCACGATGGCTCAGTGGTTAGCACTATTGCCTCACAGTGCTAGGGACCTAGGTTCAAATCCACCCTTGGTTGTGGAGTTTACACATTCTCCCTCTGGGTGCTCTACTTTTCTCCCACAGTACAAGGCTGTGTAGATTATGTAGATTGGCTGTGCCAAGTTGTGCAGGCTAGGTAGTTCAGTCATGGTAAAACAGTGGGTGTGCGTGCCCTTTGGAGGGTCAGTATGCACTCAATGGTCCAAGTGGCTGGTTCCACCCTGTTGGGACTCTATGATTCAAATGTAAATTGATTTCTGTCTCCTCTCCACCTATCTTCTCCTCTATCCATCTTCTATCCGTCTCCCCCTCTCTCCCTATTTATTTCAGAACCCCCTTCCCCTCCCCCATTTCTGATGAAGGGTCTAGGCCCGAAACGTCAAGCTTTCCTGCTCCTATGATGCTGCTTGGCCTGCTGTGTTCATCCAGCTCTACACCTTGTTATCTCTGATTTCAGCCCCAGTTGGTCTACTGACACTGTAGGGCTTTGTGGATAAGATACGAGGTTATTTGTTTAAAATAGTGCCAGCAGAAAAGTTGGACTGTGTTAGAGTTTGTCCTCTTGTTCCACACTTTAATCTTGCATCGAGAGCAAAATAGCACTTTTAATAAACTGACTGAATCATCTATGAACTGAGATCTACACCAAAGTATATTCTGAATGTGCCCAAATGTGCCACATTGAGGTATCAGCCATTGAAGACAATGGTGGTTGTCCACCATCCCTTCAGGAACAAAAACAAATTTGCTGGAAAAGCTCAGCAGGTCTGGCAGCATCTGTGGAGGAGAAAACAGAGTTAACGTTTTGGGTCCGGTGACCCCTCCTCAGAACCATCCCTTCGTATCGTTTTCGAAGGGTGGCATTGTGCACAGTTAGATCCATACATGATACAAAAGGGAATAGTTTGATTTATTTGCAAATAGAAGAATATAAAGAACTCAGATGTCCCTAGCAGTACAGAACTTAACAATTAAACAATAATCAGTCCCACAAGAGATAAATCATAGAATCATATGATCACAGAAGAGGCTGTTCAGCCCATTGATTCAGTATGACTATACCCACACTAGTCCCAATTTCCCGCACTAGACCTATAGCATTGAATTTTGTGACACTTCAAGTGATTATCCAAGTACTTTTTAAAGGTAGTGAGGTTTCCCGCCTCAACTACCCTCCTAGGCAGAGCATTCCAGACCCCCACTACCCTCTGGGTGAAAAAGCTTAATCCCCTCTAAACTGACTTTCGCTTTAGTGTCTTCTTGCCATTGACCCTTTGACTAAGGGGAACAACTGCTTTCTATCCACCCTGTCCATGCCCCTCATAATCTTATACACTTCAACCAGGTCACCCCTCAATCTTCTCCGCTGCAAAGAAAGCAACCCGAGCTTATCCAGCTTCTCTTCATAGGTGAAATGCTGCATCCCATCCTGCTGGGTCTCCTTTGCACCCGCTCCAGTGCGATCGCATCCCTTCTATAGTGTGGTGACCAGAACTGCACACAGTACTCCAACTGTGGCCTCACCAGAGTTCTTTACAGCTCCAATATGACCTTCCTGCTCTTATAATCTGTGCCACAATAGATAAAGGCAAGTGTCCTGCACGCTTTCTTAACTACACAATAAACTGACCTGCCAGGTTCAGGTATCTGTGGACAAGCATCCCAAGATCCGTCTGTTCGTCTGAATAGCAGGGCATTGGGAAGCTCGTTGAATACTGCCTTGTCTTGTTCCTTCTTCTAAAGTGCATCACCTCACATTTATCATAAAATACGCTCTGAAGAAGCTATTTCCAATACAGCTTTTAATAAATAATGTAAGCAATGAAAAACCAGCAATTTCAGATCTTTGAATAGAATTGAAGCTGTGTTCAGAGTTCTTGCCTTAAGCTGAGGAGAAACTTTCAAGTCACGATCCACACTGTGAAGAACAAACATCACCAGTCATGTTTCAACATGGTTTACAACTTGGAAGCTGAGGTGTTAATTATATCAAGGCGTATGTGTTTTCCTCCCAATTTTTTTTTAGCCATTAAGTTTGCCTGTTGCCATGGCCCATTGGTTAGCATACAATCCCATTTTAAAAAAATTGCCCTCCCCACCTGCCACTCTGACTTAATTAAAATTGAATACAGGGAATCCTTTTGGTGGATTGTGTAGGTTGGCCATCATTCTGCGGAAACACTGAGCATCTGTTAGAAATTCCGAAATTGAAATCATATTTAGCCAATGATCCTAATGTCATATTACAATATAATATGTAAAGCCCCAACTTGGCTGTACTTTTTCCCATGTCACTGAGGCAATCACAAGAAGATTAGTTTGATGAAGTAAATGTTGATTATTATTCTATATTCACCTCCAATATTTTTAGTTAAAGGATGGGATGTGTCTGATTCCAGTGGCTGCCTTCGGTCCAAATGAACTGAAATATTTAGTAACAGAGCTGACATGTGAATGGCCACTGGGCAATTACAGAACTTCATCTTGCAAGATGCTTCACTGCAGAATGGCACACAGCCACTTGAACCCAATGAAGCTCCAAGACACACACCAACTTCCAGTCCTGTTAACTGTTCTATTTTATCTCCTGTTCACCATCACATCGAATGGAGTCCAGGACCTACCTTGTGAAATGTGACTGAAGAAATTAAGTGGTAATAATTACTCCTGACTGTAAAAATATCCTTCTGTTGGACCAGCAAACAAAAAAAAGTCCTGAAGTTTTGTGTGATCATGTGAATGCTGAACCGTTAACAAGTGCTAAGATTTTAAATATAGCTTGTTCTGTCTCTCAAACAACGTTTTCGGTTCAGCCCCATTACAGGATTGGCTTTGTTCAAATGTCACACTCAAATGAGTTGCAGAACATCGTGCTGTGTGCATAACAGTCATTCATTTATGATTTTATCCTCCTGGAATTGGCTAATTAGTAGCCAGAAGGCAAGCTTGTGATTAAAGATGATGGGATGGCTCCCAAGGCTGGAAAAACAATGAGGTCCTCCAGTTTGGAAAAAATAGCAGGATTTCTTTACAGACTACTGAGTGAATGGGTACTTTCCAGTGTTTGAGTTCAACATAGACCGACCGCTCCTCATCTGTTTTGGCAGCATCAGCCCAGTCCCCATTGGATTAAAATCAATAGCACAAAGCTCCCCTTAATTTGACTGAAAATGACACCTTTCTAATTGAGATCTGATTCTGTTTGTAACTTTATGTTGAGTCTGTATATACTTAACTGCAGCCAGAAAGATCAGTGAGCTATGCTTTTGAAAGCAGTTTTCTCTCTGGAGGAGCCTTGGAGAACCATCTGCTGAGGTGGTCTTCTACAATTCCCCAACAACAGTGAACTGTCAAAGCTGAGCCTGCAGTGCCTGGCAGGTGATAGAAAGTATAACAGTATACAGAGACAGGATTGTGACCTGGTGTTACAAGTGGAAATATTAAAGTAACTGTGTAAAGTGTGCTGGATCAGACTTGTGAAGGACTGAGACTAAGTGCAAATAAGTTCTTTCTTAGTTTTCTGCCTGAAGGCAGGTCTGATTCACAGCACCTTGATCTCCAGCATGGATAGGACAAGGAGGTAGGAACAGAATCCACATCAGTCAGAATGGGCATCGGACTCCGTCGTTGTTGGGACAAATCCAAATTATATTTACTGCAAACTGAGCCAGTGGGTCCCAGTTGGAGCCCAGTTGATGAGACAACATACATGTTTCCATGTGTTGTCACCTACAGCAGAGAAAAATGATGACAGAGCCTCCAGTTACTTTACAAGACCTGACTGACCAGAAGTCTTTCCCACTCATCACCTTTTGTTGGAAGGATTTGGAAGGATTTGATATTCAACCTGTTGGCAACGTTATGAGCACATCTTCCTTGGCCATCATGTCCTGGGGAGAGTCTTGAACCTACTGCTTTTGGCTAAGAGACAGGGGAGCTCTCATTATGTCACAGACCTCTGTCAAAATAAATAAAAGATGGGGCATTTTGTATTCTTATTCTTTGTTGACTGTAATGATTGAAATTTAAAAATAAAATCAATTACACCACTGTGTGTCCATTCGAGGAAGTTGACTGATACGGAGGGTAAACAGGAAAATTAACCAGGTCGGGTCCAGGGGGTTATTGGTTACACCCATATAGCCATTAAGGCACTGATAGACCAGCCTGCCAGATGGCTGAGCAGAAAAGCTTCCACACATTGAATGTTCTGCTGATCTGTGACTACAGGAAGTATCTTTTGCATCTCTTTGCTCAGTTCCTGGTCAGCTGTTATGATTCCTTCACCTCGAGAGAGTCCCCAGTTTGCCCACTTCAGGCTGACATGAAGACACTGGGGTGGGTACTGGGGGAAGGGGTTATTCTGTGAATAGGGGGATTCTGACGTCCATCCAATCCCCAGACACAGAGACACTACAGCCAGAGTCAGCTTCTGACACAAAGCTGTGTTGAGAAAAACCACTGGCATATTGCAGATGTACTTCCATTATCTTTCCCAGTTGAGTGGGCTTCTTCATTGTGTGCTGCATAGCATGGTGAAACAAAGAGGCCTGGATGTGGATGTAGAGAAAGATCTGGAACATTCCTTGGAGAATGGAGAGGAAGAAGGCGATGCTCCAGAGGCACCAAAAGTATTGGAGAAAGAATTCCAAAGTTGCCCAGTTCTAATGGCAGTTGGCAGGCCAACATACCTGCAAGGGCCACACTGCTTCAGCAACACTTCACTCGGGCAGCTCTCAGTCCAAAAACAAATGAATTAGTGGCTGAACTTCCATCTGAGAAGGAACCTGTCTGGCCAGGACAGGCATTCGAATATTCATGCTGTCACTGCTCCCAGTTATGCTCCATATCACAGTTGCACCATGTTCAGGTCCCCTTCCCACACTCAGTGCCACTGTAACCCTCATCTGGCTTTTGATATCAAGCTTAAATACCATAAAGGCCTGATGTCAGAATCCAATTGTGAGAGGAAAAATGAACAACCAAAGATGGAGACTTCCATCCAGTGTGACATATTGTGATCTTGCCCACTTCGAGAGGGTGCATCCCCTGTCATTGAGGATGAGTGCAAGCTGCCTGCTCCATGTATTTGCATTTCATCGAGTTGCCGATGACTTCTGTCCTCATCTCAAAGGTGTTCACTGGTGTTCCTGCAGATGCTGCTACACCCATACCATTAACAGCGACAGCCTCAGTCTCAGAGCCCTACAGCATAGGTGTGCCCTGAGACAGAAGGGCTGGTGAGATGATGCTGGTGCTCCCTAAGGGGTGGCCACTGATCAGCTTCTTGAACTGACTTAGCTCTGTCATGATATTCTGGGTAAGGCCATTAACCAGGAGGCTGCCATTCACTTCTCATGTCTGTGCCGATAGTGACACTAAGCCTTCGATGTGAGCATGCTTTAGTGGGTGTTTGGACATCACTCGTGAATCCACATTTTGTGTTGTTACATGTGGGCCTTCAAAGAGATTGGACATTAATGGAAGAACTCCTGCTGAAATCTGAGAGTCATAAGTATGTTACTTTGGTTTCTCAGTGACTCTGCAGTTCCTTGTGAATTTTCAGCAATGGAGAACTCATTTGCCTCTAGTGCTGGAGAAAGTGGCTGATTGGATTTTGACCATGGACCAGCATCTTTGCCCAGCAGGACATGACTGTGCCTATCTTCTCAAAGGGACTGTCTGTTATAGGATCAATCCTCATTGCTGACTGCTGTAATGTATGGTACTGGCTGTATCATTGTTCATCATGAAGTAGGTTTGCTGTCACCATCTTCTTTTGAGGGTATAGATCAACAGGACCTGCTTGTTTTGGTGTGGTAGAGGAAAACAACTTGCTAGGTAAATAATCTGGCTTTAAACCAAGATATGACTTATTGCATGTTTGCAATTAAGTACAAAGTACACTGTGTGATGGAAACTCTGGAATACACACACACACACACACACACACACACACATATATAATTTATTGCAAGTTTGGCTTAGTGGTTTTTGAGTCTTTAACTGGTGGGTTTTCTGTGTATCTAAAGTTCATAATTACCTTTTTAAGGATTACTGTATCCATGGTGATTTCTTTTAAAAAGGTTTTGAGGCCTGGCTTTAGAGTGATTGGGTTTGTGTGCACCACTAATTTTTATTTATGTTCCCCTTCACAAGTCCATGTTGAATCAAACAGGTTCCTTTTTTAAATACTCAGTAACTGCATCCTTTTTAACATTAATTTCTTCACTACTGACACCAAACTAACAGGTCTGCGGTTCTTCTCTTTTCTTCAATCGTGGAATTACATTTGCAGCCTTCCAATCTTGAGGCACCATTGCTAAATTAATAAGATTTTGAAAAATGACCACCAATACATCTACTGTCTCTGTAATCGTCCTTTTTTAACACTTAGGAGTGAAACTCATCAGATACTGGGATTTGATGACTTCCAGTCCCATTAATTTCTCCAATACTACTTTCTTACTAAAACTGATTTCTTGCAGTTGCACACTCTCATGAGATCTGTGGTTCATTTCAAGAAGATGTCTGGTGCCTTTATTTGTGCAGACTGGTGCACAATACTCATTTAACTTCTCTGCCATTTCTCTTTTTGGCGAACCTCTCCCCTTTCTCCTCATCAGCCTCGTATTTGCTAATTATTGGCTACCCACTGCCTATTATGACCCTGTTTTTGGAAAGACTGGATCTCATTACATTCCCCTCTTTATTTTCAGTGTTGCCTTAGTTGGAGCCCTTCTCTTCCTACAAGAGCAAAGTGACTGTCATTATTCAGTGGCCACTGTAACAGATCATTGCTCAGTTGACATTCGGAGTTAATTTAATTAAGAGTTTGCAATTCATGGTCCCGAATAAAATTGGTTCCTTATGATGCTGGTCAGGTATACATTCACAGCAGGTGTGCAGAGAAATAGATTTTGTAATACTGTTCAAATATTGCTCACTTTAGTTCAGTCTATCTTCTTGTTTTATATGTAATTTTAGGACATTTTAGGTTATTGTTAGAAGCACATTTATTACTACACAAAGGTTAAGTTCAGATCCACATACCAGCGTAAAGCTGCTCTCTCATTATCACTAATGCAGCAAGGCTGATGGAAACAGCATGCTGAAAGTGACCAAGGATTCCGATGCTAACTGATTCACTCACAAATAACGAATGAACATATCGATGAACAAAGAAACAACTGTGGTAAGATGTCTGTTTAAATAATTCATGCCGCAGTGTCTCCCATTAAATTGACAGCACCGAGCATAGTTAGCAAGCTGGTACCCTGATTAAAAGCAGATTTAATGAGCGCAGCCATTTGGTTGAGACAGGTGTTTATATTCTCAGGTAAATAGCCAGTCAAACTTCAAGATTGATGAGCTGGGAGACCTTGGCTAATCAAAGGAAGTGTAATTGGCACGTAATTAAGTGTGTTTTCAAATGGTCTGATAATTTATCCTCTGCACACTGCAGAATAGGTGAATCTTGAAACAGAATAGAACCCAGATTGGCATCAGCGTAAAAGGGCAGCTGCCTGGTAAGTAATTTTTTTGGTTAAAGTGGATCTAAGGGTAAGTTTTGAAATGCCAAGTCATTACTGCATTATTTACACTAGTCTAAGATCACTCCTTTGCCGTGCACATGCACCGTGGTCTTAATTTTGTAGTCAGCAGTGAAGTATTGAGATATTATGAATGCTGCCCAGAAACCTACCAGTCTCTGATGTGTCTGTTTCCTCTTTTCCAATGTCACTTTGAATCTGGTGCAGACTCAAGGGCCTCCTTGAACCCAGGAGCAGTGATATCATTAAGCTGCACATCTAAACAGCCAATCAAATTGAATTATTCTTACAGACAGCAAACCCAGAAAGTTGAAAAATGATGGAAAACCTTCAGTTTTAATCTTCTATTTTGCAGCAAAAATAAATGCTGTAGGACATGGTAGAAATTGAAATGTAATTAACTTTGAAAAATATTCTAAATTTTTTAAAAAATCATTCATGGGTTGTGGGCATTGCTGGTTGGGCCAGCATTTATTGTCTGTCCCTAATTGCCCAGAGGGCAGCTAACAGTCAGTAACTTTGATGTTGATCTGGAGTCGCATGTAGGCCAGACCAGGTAAGGGTGGCAGTTTCTGTCCCTAAAGGACATGAGTGAACCAGATAAGTTTTTCCCAACAATCGACAATGGATTCCTGGTCATCATTAGACTCTTAATTCAAAATTTCCCGTGGTGGGATTTGAACTCAATTGTCAAGAGCATTACCTGAGTCTC
>JAHRHZ010000025.1:28182719-28200061 GCA_024137785.1 Ginglymostoma cirratum | reverse complement strand
GAAACGTCAAGTTTCCTGCTCCTATGATGCTGCTTGGCCTGCTGTGTTCATCCAGCCCCACGCCTTGTTATCTCGGATTCTCCAGCATCTGCAGTTCCTATTATCTTTGTTAAAATACAAGCTTATCTGCCTATTTCTGTATCTGAATTCATTGTCTTCAAGTTTGGTAAATGTGTGATATTTTTATCTCCAATTTGTGAACATTGTCCTCAAAGTGTAAAAAAAAATAGGAGGTGCCTCTTTCTAACTTCCAGGATGTGCGAGTAGAAGACGCAGGGGGTGATTGCTGACTATTGTCAGCACCTCAGATATAATATTAATTTTGACTTGCTGTCTGTTGTCGATGTTGAAAGTTGGCTGCTTGTGTTCAAGTGATACCTGTGGTCATTTAAATCAGTATTCTTAGTTCATTTTTGAAAATCAGCTCAGCCCATTGGAAGGCCCAGGTATGAAATCAGGCAGTGAATTTAAAAAAAAAATCAGTGTTCCATATTTCATAATGTTGTGACACAGGACAGAATTGAAAAGTAAGGAAGTTATGCTAATTTGCATTGAACCTTGGTCATGCTACACCTGAGGTACTGCAAACAATTCTGCGTCACCATAAGAACAGAACAGAAGCTCTCAGGAGGGTGTGAAAAAGATTCACAAGTATAACACCAGAAAAGCAGGTGTGTATCTGTCAGGAGAGCATGAACAGGTTGGATTTTGTTTCTCTTGAAAAGAGAAAGTGGTGCGATAATCTAATAGACACCATCAAAATCATGAAAGGTTTAACAGAGCACTTCCACTTATGGGAAAGGGCAAGCATAGATGCCAACAACGTAAGATAATTGCCAAGAAATCCAGTAGGGAATTCAAAAGCATAGTCTTCATCCAGAGAGTGGTGAGAATGTGGAATAGTTAAAATGTATTTTAAAAATGCACCTTGGTAAAAGGTAAAGTCACTATAGCCCCAGAGTACCATATGGCTGCTCTCTCATTAGAGAGAGACAACTGGTGTGGTTTAACCTATGGGTCACCACATCTCTGGTGAGGGAAAAAGATTGAGAAGGAAAGTCCTTTACGATAACCTCAAACATGCAGTTGCATTACATTGCATTGCAAACCAACTGCCCAGCCAACTTAACTAACTGATCCCCGTAGATGCACTGAAGGGGAGGATACATATATCTACAAAGGGGGCAGACGGTTTGCTGATAAAGTTTAGATGAGGAAAGGTGGGAAGAGGCTCAAGCTGAGCGTTAATACTGACACGCACTGAATGGGCCAATTGGCCTATTCTGTCCTCTGTGCAATGACTTTTCAACAGGCTTCTCTCAAAAGAAACTAAGATTGTGTAAAAGAAAATTCTTGTACCCACTGTAGGCCCTGCGGTTTATGTGCCTGTTATGTTTTCAATGTTCAATGAGCAGACAAATGTCTAAAGCTTCTCTGAAAATGTTTTGAGTCATCAAAACTTCAGTTGTATAGTGTCTGGAAACCAAATGGCAGAATGGTGCAAGTGTAGCCGAGGAGCTGCCTTTAATTAGCTGTCGTGAAGAGAATCAACACTTTGGTCCTGAGCTGACTTTCTTTTCTCACATCTGGAGCTTTGTAAATGAAAATACAGCTCAATAAAGTGGCATTGGCTTCAGGTAGATGGGTTAAAACGTGGCCCATTGATCAGAAATAATTCTCTGATTTTCTGCTTTGAATGAAAAGATAGATCACTTGAAAGGGAAGGATCTGTAAGCAGCTGCAAAGCTTTACAGTTTCAGAATCAAGACAGAAGAAAACTTATTCCATTATACCTAGGCTGGCCCTTTGAAAGACTGAAGCAATTAGCCCCACTCCTCTGCACTTTCTCTACTGCATATCAGGTAGCTATCCCATGCCATTTCAAAATTTACGATGAAATCTGCTTCTGCTACCCTTTCAGGGCAGATCATAACAATGTGCCATGTTAAGACACAACCTCATGATCCAGATCCTTGCCCCTAAACACCACCACTACCACTACCCAATCTTTCTGTGGTTGTTTTGCCAATTATCACATGACTGAGTCCTCTGGCTACAGATACAATCCTCCGTACAATTGAAGCACTTCCCTGTCCAATCTATATCAAAACCCCTCAAAATTTTGAACATGTCTATTAACTTCACACTTACGATGACGATCCCAGGTTCTCCAGTCTCTCTGGATAACTGAATTTCTTCTTCCCTGGTACCATTCCAGTGAATCTACTCTGCACCCTCTGATCTCTTGATGTCTTTTCTAAAGAGTAGTGCCTAGCATTGGGCACTACGCTCACAGTGAGGCATAACCACTAGGTTGTAGTGGCTTATGTTGGAAATTGGGGTCCCCTTTAGAGCTGTGTGCACTTAGTATGTCAGATTTGGTATTGCCTACATAGCATAAGACATTGTTTAACTATGTTACATTAGTAACTAGCCTTCTACCAGTGTAAACAAAAGATTTATTGGGTGCCATGCTACAATGTTATGAGTGCAGTGCTTTTTAAAATAAGAAGGTTTTGCTGTTTGGAATGAAAATTAAACTTCAAATGAAGGTACTCCAAGGGGCAATGGTCATCCAATGTTATAAGTGGCTATCCGATGGTCATTGGTCTAAAGGATTCAGACACAGTGTAAGTTACCTGCCCCTCGAAAAAGGGGCTATCAACAAGTGTTCAGGGGCAGAGGGCACTCCTCATTCAGTAGTCCTCAAAGAGCTGTCTTCTCCTGAAAGAAGATGGAGCAGACCAGGAGGAAGACCCAGGGAAGAGTTTCCTGACATCTCTGCTAAACAGCAAGAGTTACCTTCACAACAAGACTGACTTATTCTGCACCAAGAGCCTGTTTGTTCTGAGGTATCAGTAAACCATTCCCAGTTGTCACAGTTGTATGCTATCTTTGTCTCAGTAATTACCGTATCTAAGCTGCTGCTTAACAAACAAGCTATTGGGAAAGTATTACAAATCGTCACCTGCCTATATTGAGTTACTGTGATCACAGATCCCTCCACAATCAACACTTTATGATATCTTACTTTCTTTTATGCCTTTAACTATTGCACTAAGGCCCCCTTATGCTTTCTTTCAATAGTCTTATCTACTTGTCATAGCCCTTCACAGATCTGTAGATCTATATCTCTAGTCTCTGCTCTCCACTACTTTATAAAATACAACCATTTAGTTCATATGAGTCATTTCATTCTTGCTATCAAAATGCTTCACTTCACACTTCTCTCTATTAAATCTAATCTCCCAAACGTCTACCTATTTAAGCAGTCTGACTTTGTCCCTCTGACGTCTGCTAAATATATTTAGTTTGACATTTAAATCCTGCATTGAGGGCATGCTGCAATGTCAGATAATAAGATGTTAACCCAAGGTCTTGGCTTTCATCTCAGGTGAATATAAACACCCATGTTACCATTTTGAGGAAAAGCAGGGGAGTTCTTGCTGGTGGATTGACCTGCCATCAATGTTGCTAATTTGTCTCTGCCGTGTTTCCTTCTCTACATGTTGAGCATCTTTGGAGTGTACTTCAGTGGCTGTAATATGCTTTGAGACATCCAGATGTTTTGAAGGGGCTAATATAACCATAAGTCTTACTTTCGTGATCATTTTTGCTCTTTCAAATATTTCTACAAGTTTTGGAATTATGCCTCACATCTAAATTAAGCAGAACAGTTCTCCTGTGCTTCACTTCAGCTCTGATAAAGAGTCATCTGGACTCGAAACATTAGCTTGTTTTCTCTTCCTGGATGCTGCCTGATCCGCTGTATTTCTACAGCACTTTTGGTTTTCAGTTATACTAAAACCTGTTCTTGGGGACACCACAGCATATTTCCCTCCATTCTAGTTAATCGTCCATCAACTGCTCTTCACTTGCCATCTCCTAACCACTCTTGCATTCATACTGGGATTGTCTGGGCTTCAATTTTGCTGAGAAGTATTGTGTGGCATTGTAGCTGAACTTTTATCTGCATGTAGAACCACAATTGTTGATGTAAGCAGGTACTCCAGTCCATTGTACCATTGTCTTCTCAATGACAGCATGAGTATCATAGACAACATGTTTGTGTTCATATTAAATAATCTGTCCCATTGTTAGACATATCTTGAAAAGGGCTGATTAAAATATCCTGTGTAAAGGAAAGAACAGTAACATTTTCAGTATTCCATGTTAACAATATTGGCATGTTAAACTTGCATATTACTACAATCCTCTTTCCAGTAATCTTCTGGGTTGTAAGTTTTATTTCATTGTTCCTGGGATTTGGAAGCTGACTGGGTCAGCATTATTGTTCACTCCCGGTTGGCTTCGAGAAGGTGGCAATGAGCCAACACCTTGAATTTCTGCAATTCATATGGTGTATGTATACCTATCGTGTTGTTAGGCAGGCAATTTCAAGATATTGAGCCTTCGATAGCAATGTAGTTTCAAGTCATTTTGACAAGTGGCTTGGAGGGAAATTTGAAAGTTGTGGTGTTTCTCTGCATCTGTTAATTTTACTCTTCTCGATGATCATAGGTTTGGAAGGTGCTATCAAAGTAGCCTTGGTGTGTGACTGCACAGCTGCCACTGGTAGTGGAGAAAGTGAATGAATGTATTCCGTATTATAATAATCCTTTGTGTGAAAAATTCTAATGTTCCATTTACTCATTAACACTGGCAAGGCTGGTGAGGCAGGCATTTATTCTACAGTTGTCCTTTTGTAGTTGAAGGTTGGCTGCCTTCTTGATGAACCACTGCAGACTGTTTGTGGTGAAGCAGCTGTCATAATCTTAGATGTGGAGTTCCAGGGTATGAGCCAATGATGAAATTTGAAGAGCGAGGTCGAAATCAGAGTGGGGGTATGAGTTGAAGGTAAGGGCATTCCCTTATGCCTGCTGCTACCCTTGTCCGTCAATATACCAAAGCTCGTGGATTTGGAGGATGCTGCTAATGAAGCTTTGGCAAGTTGTTGCAAAGTGTTCTGTAAATAACTCACGCTACGGTCGTGATTCACTCATGGTGGAATGAGGATAGGTTGAATTCATTCGGTCGGATACTGAACATGCAGATTGGTGGTCTTTCCTAGGTATTGATTGGGCTATGCAAGCAGAAGTTTAAAGTATCATTTTGTGAAAATAATATCTGAACAGTGAAAATTTTACAGTAGAAGCTCATTTCGATGATATGATGAATGAAGTGATTTTTTTTTGAGAAAATCTAATTGTAACCTTCAACATTTTAAAGAGATGTGAGACTATAAAAGAGATTTCCACTTCAGTAAATTGATGCCATGTGGCATAAATTTACAATTAGTAGATGTGTAAATGGAAGATTAGAAAATTTTGTCTTGCAAGGAAGTATTAGACATAAAATTACCACAAGTGGCCATTGAAGTTATTTGAGAGAGAATTAGCATAAAAATATGAAGAAAGTTTGCGAAAAGAGGGAATGATGGGAATGAGTAACTTTGATGCAAGGTTGATGGGTTGATTTGGTCTCCCTTCCATACTGAAATTTCTGTCATTCTGTGCTAGAGGTGCCACCACCATAGATATCCCATTTGGCAATAAAATGCATAGCTACTTGTAAAACATTCCTTTGCTCCTCTAATGCAGATGCTAACTTCTTACAAATCTAGGAATAAGTTATAAGTGTGTGTGCAATAGAAAAGGTATGAAGTCCTTTTAAGGTGGAGTATTCATTCTCTAATTTATATGGACTTATATTCTGTTTGTCTGTAGTAAAACACTAAATATGTAATTATGTACCATTGCTATAGAAATTGAATGATAAATCCCCTGCTAGGCAAGTAGAGCAGACTGTCCAATAAAGATAATTGCCATAGTCTTACCCAACCACAGGGCTGCTGTCTTGCTGGGGAGAGACGATTGGAGGTGGGTTAACCTGAGGGTCACCACACCTCAGGTGGAGGGTGAGGTTGAGTAGAAGAGTCCTTCATGGTAACCTTAGCCAGTGCAGAATCATCACTCTGCACTGCAAACTAGTCATCCAGCCAACTGAGCTAAACAATCCCAGTGTGTAATATACAGAGTAAAACCACGGCATAAACTTACTTTATTTTCAAGAAGTAAATTTCTTCAAAGGCACATGGTTTCTGTTTGTAAATGTTTTACTTTAATTCATCAATATTTTAATTTACACCCTAAAAATAAATGAAGAACTGCAGATATCAGCAATTTGTGTTCTAAGAAGGGTCACTGGGCTCAAAAAGATTAACACTTCTTCCTGCCAGACCTGCTGAGTTTTTCTAGCAATTTCTCTTTTTGTTTTCACTTATGTCATTAAACTTTCAGAAATCATCTGTGATACTGCTAACTTTGAGTCCAAAACAATTTGATCTTATTTTTCCCTGTCTTTTATCTTTGTAACAAAGGTTTAATTCCCTGAAGTTTGAACCATTTAATTTTTTTGCCTACTTTCCTCCAGTTAAGGAAGGTTTAGTTTACCATCAGGGTGCAAGACTGCAGTTTATTCTTGATTGTCCTCCAGCAACTTTTCCACAGCTTCGGGTGAAAAATAACTTTGAATTATTTGAATGATTGTTTTCTCTTTTCTTGCACCACTCTCAGACTTGGCTAAGTTTGCAACATCTCTTAATACTTTAACATAGAACAGAACAGAACAGTACAGCATAGTACATGCCCTTTGGCCCATGATGTTTTGCCGACCTGTTATCCGACTAAGATCAAACTACCTTGCATACCCTACATTTTACTATCCTCCATGTGCCTATCCAAGAGTCGCTTAAAAGTCTCTCAAGTATCTGACTCCACTATCACTGCCGGCAGAGCGTTCTACACGCTCACCACTTTATAGATGAAAATACTTGAAGACGTCAAGTCATTTCCTCATTTCTACCAACACTTTTAACATGGCGTCTTTACTTTTCAGAACAGAAAATGTCAAACCAAGAAAATGTTGTTTTGCTTCTACATGCTGTGGCTTCAGGTGTCTACATCAATTGCTGCTCACGACAGGAGACATAGATTTGGGAGTATTGATGATTCTCTATGCAGAGCTAGCTTGGCCCTTTTGTACTTTATTTTGATTTTGTTTTTCATGTCGATTGTGTCTCAAATTGGCTGACTCTGTTTCATCTCTGAGCCATAATCGTCTTGATTCATCATGTGTTGTGTGATGCTGTGGTTACCCACTGCTCCCTGTGCTAAAATAAATCTGCTTAGTATAGTTTTGTACATGTTAAGAATATGCTTACAAATTGATATTACACAATGATGTAAAGTTGCAAATGATTTATTTCAGTCAAATTATTGATTAAGTTGGTTTTAGTTTTAAATTGTTCCTGTTTCTGTTATGTATTTTATACCAAGGCCATTACTTCGGCTGGCTGATTAGTGAAGTTTCGTAAAAGTTAAGATGAGTTTATCTGTAGATTCAGATCAACTGGTGAGAGGATGATACAAATCTCATTCACAGAAAGATTTGGAAGAAGCGCGTAAAATGAGTTTTGAAAACATAAAATAATTCAAAGTTAACATTTCAGGTTTGAACAGTTCTGATGAAAGGTCACAGGTATGAAACATGAATTTTGTTTTTCTCTCTCTCTTTGGGGGTACTGCCTCAGCTTTTTCTGTTAGTTCACATTTCAATCATCTGCAGTATTTTGCATTTGCATCATTAATATCAATATGATCAAATAGAAATAAAATAAAATTGTGCAGCCAGAAAGTACAGAAAACCAGAGGTCACAAACATAAACTGTACAAACCCCAAAGTACTGTATACTCAATAAGAGGGGTTAGCTCCCTCACCCATAGATTATTAGTACTACTCTTGGTAAATGCACAATCGCTTCGAAACACTTGAGATGAGATTAAATATCTAATCAGTTTGAAAGAGCAGCAGAAAATGGACTTTGAATGTGGACATGATTGGTTGAATTGATATTTTCTCATTCATAGCTTATGATGTTGTTAAACATCAGGCAGAAAAAATGGTACTATGAAGGAAGATGTGAATTTAATTGATTGAACCAAGAAACTGTCAATTTTTTTTTGGTAGAATTGATATGTTAACAGCAAACAGCATTCAATGCAAAATATTGGGTTTGTGTGTGCAAAACTGAATAAATCCTAATTAGCAACAAAGTGGCTGATCCATTAGTCTTGGACCAAGAACCTGTGGAATTAATGGGAAGCAAGTATTCTGAATGCTTGCTGCTAGTTTGATGCTAGTTTACAGCAAACCTTGAATGCTTTCTGCTGTGGAACTGCAAGGAAAGGTTTTCTTTTGATGTTATCAAAGCTGGAAAACACTCTGAACTCTTTTTCAGCAGAAAGTTCCATGATATGGCATGTCACCAACAGATTAAAGCATAATGAATACCCTAGAGTGAAAATAAAATCACATGTTCACTGCAAAGGGCCTGAATGCTGTGATGGACTTCAAGATCCAAGTTATCATGGATTGTAAACATCCACAGGACTCCAAAATAATTGTGCAGTTTTGAAATCACTAGACAGAATTTAATGCAACCCATTGTGATGGGAAACATGATGTCTCATCAGTTAATCATGGAAGAGGTCTCCTACCAGTCAAGTTCAAACCTCTCCTACCAGTCAAGTTCAAACCTCTCCTTGATTAAAAGGGGAGTAGAAGGGACTGCTGGTGGTAGGATGTCAATTATATGACCATTAACTTACACCCATTACACCCACTGCAAAACCATAGGTGCTTGGAGATTAAATGGGAGTCGTACGGCTTTCCTAACATCTGTAACAAACCTGACTGGTTATCCAGCAGCCTCCCCGGTTTGGGGGATGTGGAGGTGGGAGGGATGGGCGTGTTCCTTGGTTATCAAGTACTGAAACGATTGAGGGACCCTACCACAGGAGGTGGGGGAATGGGTGAACTGGACACCACCCTTTGATCCATTCGCCCATAGCTACCACCCTGTGATCTCAGTCCTGGCCTCGCTCAACTTTGGCCTGGGATACTTTGGTGATCTAGAGCCTCCAGATAATGCTGTTAGCATTGAGGAGCTGTCACCTTTGGATGGACTGGCAGTTTTTGAGAGATTGAACTGAGGCCGTCGAAACACTAATTCCTGGTAAAGCTCAGTGGTGGCCCCTTGCATTCCCAAACATGAAATCGATGGGTCTGTGCTGTGGAATTGACAGGGCTCTTGGTTCCTCGACTGGTGGACGGTTCCCTCGTTAAGCTGATTAATTCCTGCCAGCAGAGAATTCTTGGTAATACCTTGCACTATTAATTTCATGAGAGTTTTGTAGTTATTTCATCATGACTTTAAGGCTCAGTTGTCTGCAAGTCCATTGATGGCTGCACTGATGTTTCCGATTACGATTGGAATGAAAAAGCAGGTAAACATTCATGGACACTGATAGTCTGTTTGTCTAAAGGGCTACCACAGTCTTTTGCAGAGTATCATTTGGAAAGTGCAGATGGTAGTTGCCAGTTGCAATCTATGTCATTGACCAAAGAGTGAAGAATCATTACTAGTAGGGATATTCCCTATTTTTACTTTGCATTTATGATGTTGGTTAAATTTTACTCAGGATAACTCGCTCCTTTGAATCAAATCTTTGAATAAAATAGAACCTTTGTAGAATATACAGATGGTTTTACACAATTCAACAGTACAGTACTAAATATCAGTCTAGATTATGTGCTCAGAAACTGAAGTGGGACTTGACGCACAAATGTCAGATTTAAAGCACGATTGCTACTATCTGAAACAGGCATGATTGCTACTATCTGAAATGGGCTGCCTTTGCTCATGGAATGGGAACTAATTTGACCTTGATTACTGTGAAACTGTGGCGCTTTTCTGACATATTAGAATGATAACATAAGAACATCAGAACTAGGAGCAGGAGTCGGCCATCTGGCCCCTCGAGCCTGCCCCACCATTCAACAAGATCATGGCTGATCTTTTTGAGACTCAGCTCCGATTACCCGCCCGCTCACCATAACCCTTAATTAACATGAGCCAGAAGCAACTCCTCACTACGTGCTCCCAGTAGGTACCAGAATACAGGGTGAGCTCACTTAAATATCTTCTGGATTCTCCCTCCCCACACCGTGGGGTGTGCAGTGCTGGCAGCGTGTAAATAACCATTGGTGTCCAAATAATCAGTGTGTTTTGGAGGAATGGAGCGCTTAGAATTGTCCTTCTATACCCTGCACTGACACAGATGGCCAGCTATTTGGTTCTTAGTTCAAGATTAAGGTTTGTGGGGGAAAATTTATTGTAGTGGACATATTCCATACACCTATTATTAACAGCAGTAAGCAACTGGATTGGAGTGCAGGTAGACATTGAGGAGCCAAGCAGAAATGGAATTAATCTGCTGGCTGAGAGAGTAAATAGTGTAGCAGGGATGAATTTAAATTTGTAAGGATGGGTTGACTAGTGGGCCTAGTTTAGGAAGTAGCAGTGAGAGAGAAGATGGGAAACGGGGAAAAGGAAGTGAGGAAAAGCTTGAACATTGACAGTGAACAAAGAAATAGTTGCCTTCCAACGGGCAAGAAAGTGAAAAAGATATACTGAACAAAATTGGGGAACTGGAAGCAGAAATTGATCTAGAGGGATATTTACAAACCATTGAAAAAAAATGGTTATCTCAGATGGATTAAATGAATATTAGGAGTTTTTGCAGGGCAGTAACAAAGTCCACGTTTATTGTGACAAAAAAAAAACTCAACCATGAGTTAAAATGACCAAATGCTGAATGGAAAGTAGTGAAACATGCCAGGAAATAGTCCCATTCTCTATCCTGAGGGAACAGCTCTTGAAGTTCTTTGAAATTAAATTAGACGGAAACAAATTAATCTGACTTTGTTGAGCAAATTAAGTTGAACTGTCCTTAGCTATATATTGCTAAAATCTTAAAACTAGTCAACAACTTAATCAGCTGAAAATGTGTTCCATTTAACTATTCAAGTAAACAGGATTCATGTGATTTGTAGTCTCCCCAGTAATGGTTGGTAATTATTTCCTGCATGAACTCAAAGTTTAGACACAGTTGAGTATATTCAGCAGGTTAAAAAGAAGAAGAAACAATTTGGATTCTGCTTTTGTATTAGAGCCCAGCCAAGCATCCAATATTGCAGCAATTCCGAAATCTTCCTCACCTACCTCAATCTGCCAACTTTGAAAAAGAATTGTCCTGCCACTCATGAATCAGTGAACAATAGTTTGATTCATAATTGATTTGACACCCACATGCCTAATTATAAACTCCTAAACTCTTTTAAGATGACGAGTTGTGAAGCTATGTGTTACAAAATGGCATTGGGTTAAATATTAAAATTTGTTAACATTGCTGCAGCAGCAGTGTTATCATTTTCAAAAAGGCAGTTGTCATGGAAATACTGCAAAAGAAGGATTTAAAAGGAGAATATGAAGATTGTGCCTGAAATTCTTTGGCTTTTTTTTGTAGCTGGCATAAGGTAAAAATGGTATGTGATTATAAATCATCAAATTGACATGAAATGTTGAGATTACTGATTGTGACATTAAATGATTACTTATCAAGAGAAATTGGCTTCTGCACCCACAGTGTGATGCCGGTGCTAGTTGATAAAATACCATTGTCTTCAGTTAGCTCCAAAACGTACTTCTTTGTCCTTCCCCCTATACAATAAAGGTAAAACCACACAAACCCACTCAAACTTTCATTGTAGTTTGTCCAACTCTTAGTGGTAAATTGTTAACATATCAGGAAATTGACTTCAAATTTAATAAATGCCCATATCCTGAAATAGATCTAATAAACCATAAGACCATGACATATAGGAGCAGAATTAGGCCATTTGGCCCATTGAGTCTGCTCTGCCATTAGATCATGCCTGATATGTTTCTCAACCTCATTCTCCTGTCTTCTCCCCATAACCCTTGATCTTCTTACCAATCAAGAACCGATCTATTTCTGTCATAAATATACTCCATAACTTAGCCTCCACACCCCTGTACAGCACTGAGTTTCAAAGATTAACAAGCCTCTGGCTTAAGAAATTCCTCGTCGTCTCAGTTCTGAAGAGTCATCTGTTCACTCTGAGGCTGTGGCCTTGTGTTCTAGTCTCTCCTACTAGTGGAAACATCTTCTTCATATCCAGTCTATTCAGGTATCTCAGTATACTATGCTTTCCAATCAGATTCCCCCTCAGTCTTCTAAACTCCATTGAATACAGACCTGGAGTTCTTAACTGCTCCTCATATGACAAGCCCTTCTTTCCTGACATCGTTCTTGTAAACCTTCGCTGGACCGCCTTCAAGGCTAGCCAATCCTTTCTCAGATGCGAGACCCAAAACTGCTCACAATATTCCAGATGTGGTCTGACCAGAGCCTTGTACAGCCTCAGCAGTATGCCACTGCTTTTGCATTCTAGCCATCTTGAAATGAATGCTAACATTGTATTTACCTTCCTAAGTGCCAATTGAACCAGCATTTAACCTGAATTAGAACTCCTAAGTCCTGTTGTGCTCCATATTTTTGAAACTTCTCTCCATTTAGAAAATGGTAGGCTTTTATTCTTGTTTGCACTTTCCCACATTGTATTCTATTTACCCCTTTTTTGCCCACTTTCCTCGCCTGTCCTACTCCTTTTGCAGCCTCCCCATTCCCTCAGTACAACCTATCTTTGTGTCCTTTGAAGTGTTATGGGACTGCAGTATTATTCAGAACCAAGCAAGATAAATAGCAAGGGCATGGACTGAGTACTACATTTTCTATTGGAATCTGGAAACATGAAAGTTGTATTGGAGGGCATGACCTAATTGGAAAGCTGACTGCAGGGGATGTCAGAAATCTGAAAGAGTAAATAAAGCAGACAATGCTGGAAATATTCAGCAGGTCAGGCAGTATCTGTGGGCATGGAAACAGTGGATGCTTTAAGTTGATTTTTTAAAAATCTGAACTGGGAAAGGTTAGAAATACAAATAATTTGAGCAGAAGGTTAGTGTGAAAAGCACAGAAGAATGCCTTTGTTAGGGTGGAAAACGGAGTGATTGAATACCAGAAGGATTAGGCTTGAATTTTCAACATGATGGGAAGGGTTCTGGCTTAGCCATAAAGGGATACAGACAGAAATAGTTTTTTCCACTTTAACTGAAGTGTGTTTCTGTGGATGATTTATGTAATTGACAGGAGTAAATATTTACATTTTCAAGTTACAAATTGTGTGCTGATCAATTCTGCATCCTTGGGTATTGTCATGTAATAAATTGATAGTTTTGTGTTTAGTAAAGAAAGCTGGTCAGTCGATCTTCTCATTGCATGTACAACATAGAGAAACATGTGATCCTCTATAATGGAACTTGGTATCATCATTTTTATATAAGTTGCAAGCCACGGAGTAATGGGACAAGAGTAACTATGCACTTCTATCATCTTCATCCTAACAAGTACTGTATCAATGCGTTGTGAAAGTCTATATACAACATCAGTGGTATTATATTTATCAGCCCTCTCTATTATGACTTCAAAAACTGCAAGCTAATTAGATAAGATTTTCCCTTAAGAAATCCATGCTGTCTCTCCTTACCTGCTATTCACATTTGACCATGTGACAATTAATTCAGTTCTGAATAATTACTTCTGGAAGCTTTACCAACACCAAAGTTCCACTGATTTGATTTGATTTGATTTGATTTATTGTAGTCGCGTGTACCCAAGTACAGTGAAAAGCTTTGTGTTGCGAGTAGTACAGGCAGATCATAGCAAACAAGGACATACAGATCATAGGGTGCTTAGACAGAGCAAGGCATACAGGTTACACTGCACAGGAGGTGCGCAAAGCAAGATCAACATTAGCAAGATCAACACTACTTGAAATGAGAGAGTCCATTCAGCAGTCCAATAACAGCAGGGTAGAAGCTGTTCTTGAACCTGTTGGTGCATGTGTTCAAGCTTCTGTATCTTCTGCCTGACAGGAGAGTTTGTAGGAGAGACTTACCAGGCTAGGGTGGGTCTTTGATGATGTTTGCAATCTTTCTGCTGCAATGGGAAATGTAATTGTAGTCCATTGATGTGAAGTTAGCTTCTATGATGGTCTGGGCTGTGCACACAACTTTCTGTAATTTCTTACAGTCCAGAGCAGAGTAGTTGCCATACCAAGCCATTACACACCCGGACAGTATGCTTCCTATGGTGCATCTGTAAAAGTTGGTGAGGGTCCTTATGGACATGCCGAATTTCCTAAGCCACCTGAGGAAGAAGAGGTGTTGTGCCTTCTTGACCTTTGCACCTATGTGGGAAGTCTAGACAGATCGTTGGTTATCGTCACTCCAAGGAACTTGATGCTGTTGACCCTTTCAACCTCAGCACCGTTGATATTGATGGGTGTGTGTCCTCCTCCTTTCTTTCTGAAGTCAATGATCAGTTCTTTAGCTGATATTGAAAGAGAAGTTGTTATCATTGCACCATGACGCCAAACCTTCTATCTCCTTTCTGTATTTTGACTCATTGTTGTTTGATATCTGTGCTACCACTATGGTGTTATCAGCAAACTTGTAGATGGTGTTTGTTTGGAATTGGCTGCAAAGTCATGGGTGTACAGGGAGTACAGTAGGGGACTGAGAATGCATCCTCGGGGGTTTTCCAGTGTTGAGAGTTATTGTGGAGGAGATGCAGTTGTCTGTCTGTCTTCACTGATTGTGGTCTGTAAGTCAGGAAGCTGAGGATTCAGTTGCAGAGGGTGGAGCTGAGACCTAGATCTTGGAGTTTTGAGATTAGTCTGGAGGGGATTATAGTGATGAAGGTAGAGTTGTAGTCTTGAGTAGGAGTCTGACATAGAAGTCCTTGTTATCCAAATGTTCCATGAATGAGTGTAAGGCACGGTAAATGGTATCAGCTGTAGGCCTGTTACATCAGTAGGCAAATTGCAGGGGTTCACAGCAGGCTGGGAGATTAGAGCTGCTGTGGGCCATGACCAACCTCTCGAAACACTTCATGATTATGTACATTAGAGCTGACTGGTCTATAATTGCTGTCTGTATCATTAAAACATTTTCGAACAAGGGCATAACGTCTGTATTTCTATAGTCCTCTGACAACACCTCTGACTCTGAGGAAGATTGAAAAATTGCTGCTCATACCACTGCAATATCCACTTTTAATTGCTTCAGTATCTTTTGGATACTTCCCTTCTGGTCCCAGTGCCTTGTCAGCTTTAATGTCAGCTGATCCAATACTACATTTTAAAAATCAGGCTTGAGCACCTCTCTTAAACTGAGTTTTCTTCTTTATCACTTTAGTAGGAATATAAGAGCAAAAATAGGCCATTCAGTCCCTCTACATGTTACATAATTTGTCAGTATAGTAACAAATTTGGTACAGTATCAGTAATCTCTCTTAAATAACATGTTCATATGAAATATTTATGTTGAACTTTTCACAACCCCAGGATGTCCCACAACAAAAAACTTGCAAAACAAAGTGAAGAGGTTGAAGCAGAAAGTCATGAATATAGACAACTTTTCATTATTTAAATCTTATGAGAATGAGAGAGTTTAATTTTTCATCTTTGAATCATCTACCACACCCGGAAGAATTCTTAGCCTTTGTTTCCAGGCTGATAATTTGGGGAACTGGCAATCCACCCATTATAGAACCCAAATGATTTTCACCACACTTGAAACAAATTAGGTGAAAACGAGGTGGAAGCTCTGTCAAATTGTTGCTTGTGAGTGAAGACAAAAATCTACCCACTGTGTCTGGCTGAGAGAATGATTGCTTGCCTGTATGGGATGACCTGTTTTTAGACCTCTTCCAATGTTAATTCGTAGCTGGTTCTCAAAGACATTCATGAAATTGGATCTGGATGATCTGTCTTTGACTTTGTGTACTTCAGGATAAGGGAGTACTTGGCCTTCCAGTAGAAGCCTATGATGCAATTAAGGGTTAGCACAATAATTCAAGCATTGGGTTCATGCATGTAACTTTCAACTGTTTTAAATGAGTAAATTCTAGCATCATGGTGTTGGAAGATTTTAAGGTAGTATTATTAACCATTGAAAAGTTGGCACCATGAAAGCCATGGAGAATAACCAGCTATGTATGTTATCAAAAATTTGTACTTTTGCCTTGTTTTATTTTAAATTAGTAATGATTGCATAAATCTGAATTCTGAGTCCGTTCGTCTGGACAAACCTAATCAATGGGCCATGGTCAACGTCTGCTTTTTCCTCAGAGTGCCAACCTGCCAATACCACAAACTGTTTCTTCATATTGCTGGTTAATTGTTTTACTCAGCTTGAGAGTGTTTGCAGCACTAATTATGCCTGCCATTAATGATCAATTATGGAGTTAGACTTGTGCATTGTAAATGTTTTTAAAGCTAATTCTATTCCTTTCATTTTCATTTTAGGTTCCTGTCCTCCAAAATGTGCATCATTTTGTGATGAAGTGCCGGCAAGAGACTCCCTCACCAATCTCAGTCAGAACTCATCTTTATGGGGTGTACAAGATTGAATCAACTTGTTAGTATTTTATTCTTTCTCTTATTCTCTTTTCTGTCTCCCTTAAACTAGACACTCTATCAGAAACAGGTCACGTGTAAAAGGTTATAATAAATTCTCTGTTCCTTGCGAATTATTCTCTGAACTAAGATACTCCAGCTGTAATTTGCAAATTTATTTGAGATAAAGTTAACATTCCTTCAGCAAAGTTTTAATTTAGAAGCTTTTGTACTCAATAGAGAGAAGAATATAAGTGGAATGTACTCTTCATTGAAGCATTTAATGCTGTATATATTAACACCTTTCAAAATAGTTTGAATAAATATTTTGCTAAGATCCATGTGTGGGTGGTTATAAGGATGAGTACTGTTAGATGACAAGAGAATTTAGTGATCTGTGAACTGTTGGAACCTTAAAAGAGCCTTACAATTGAGAATAACTAGCCAAGTATGTTATCAGGATTTTGAAGTCTTGCCTTGTTCTATTTTAAATTGGCAATGGCTGCATCAATCTGAATTATAAATCCATTAATCTTAACAAAGCTAATTATTGTTCACAGTGGGCCGCTGCTTAACTTTCAATGAACCAACTCTACAGTTTACAATAACCCTGCCTTATTTATGCACTATGTATTTTTAATAAAATGCTTTAACTGTCACCTGTATATGAGGGGAACAATCAAAGTAACAGTAAAACCATGAAGAAAAGCCCCCAAATTCTTGATAACAAGCATGGGGCTGGATGAACACAGCAGGTCGAGCAGGAAAACTTGACGTTTCGGGCCTAAACCCTTCATCAGAAATGGGGGAGGGGAAGAGGGTTCTGAAATAAATAGGGAGAGAGGGGGAGGCGGATAGAGGATGGATAGAGGAGAGGATAGGTGGAGAGGAGGCAG
>JAHRHZ010000025.1:28147505-28181861 GCA_024137785.1 Ginglymostoma cirratum | reverse complement strand
GGGGTGAAAATGGAGTCTAGGTAGGTGGAGATGAGTTCGGTGGGGCAGGAGCAGGCGGAGACAATGGGTCGACCAGGGCTTTCAGGTTTGTGGATTTTGGGGAGGAGATAGAAGCGGGCGGTGCTGGGGGTGTGTTTTAAAGTAGGGAGCAAAATAGCAAGGCAAGAAAAGTACTGATGCAAAAATCTTTTAGAGATGTAGTAGAGTGTGAGGCGGAAACTTCAGTGACATAGTCAGGGAAATCTCGGCTGGGGCTGGAACATAGCCAAACATGGTGAGGGGCGATCAAAGAGAAATTTGTAAATCACAGGAAGAGTTCTGAATTTTAATAAATTGGGAACTAAGAAACAATGGAATCTCTGAGGAGAGGGTGATGGGTGAACATCTTGATGTGTAATAAAAACAAAATGGATGGTCCTTCTCAGAACATATAGTTATATGTTTGATTTGTAATATAGATTCTAAATTATTCTGCTGGTATGGATACAAATTATAGTTATATTATTATTCCTGCATCATTTAATGATTGTTATGTTCAAATGCTAACCTAACTTCAAAGTATTTAATTCATGAACTTCAACCTGGGCATTAGACATATATTGTAATATTACCTGAGTTATGAATTTGGTCAGACTTTCCAAAATAAAACAATAGTGTACTGCTTCCTTGTGTGTCAGCTGCAGTACATATATTGCCACAGTCAACATGGTCTCGAAAGGATGAATAGGGCAGAGCTTACCATTTAGAGTTGACCTGTTCCAAGATCAGAGCCTTTTTCCTTCGATACAAAGGATTCTTTTGAAGAATAATTGACCCATTACAAACGTTATTTTGTACTACAGAATTGTTCTGCCTTTACCACTTATGAATACAGAATGAATGTGGTAGCGCAGCATGAGACGCCTGGGTTGCATGTTTGTGATGAATCCGACCAATGGTACTGAAGTATGTCAGGCACTGGTTATTATTGTGTCATTGATTGTGAAGGTCTGAAGCCTTTTTGATACCCAGTGACCCTAGCCCACTCCAGTGCAATATAAGCACTAAATTTGCAGGGAGTCTGTGCACGATGATGTGTCAGTCTTGTTGAGGCTTATTTTGTACTAATTATGGCTGGTGTTTCTGAGCATAAAAATAGCATTAATTTCCCTTTGGTGACCATGACTATGCACTAGACCCTGCTATAACCTCAAAAATACCTTCTGTTCCACTATTTGGTCTCAAGAGACTGTTTTGAAGATACAATTGACAAGCAGCACAACAAAATATCTTCTTTTCGAGTTAAACAGTGCCTCAAATACAGCTTAGCAGCCCCAAATCCTGCTCCAGTTTATGGCAGATCAGATCCAAGTAGCAATGTTTCAATATGGTAATAAGTTAATCTAAGGCCATGGGCCCATCTGCTCATTTCAAATACAGTTGTGTCTTGGGGCAGCAGAAAACACATTATCAGCTTCTGTACACAGATTTCTGTAAGAAACGACATTATCGAGGTTAAGGCCATGCATTCAGAATAGAGCTTTGTGATTGCAGAAAACAAAGACTGCTTTTTGAGAACTGTTGCTGAATCCCAAAGAGAGAAAGTAGTTCTACAAAAATGGAAATGGCTAGACTTGTAAAATTAGTTATTTTGTAACCTGCATGATATGTTATTAGCGGAACAGGACAGGAAGCTGACCTGACTTCCCAGTTTCTGGTTTAGTGGTCATCTGAAGTCTTTACTTTTATTCTATCACATTGCCTATTCCAGCTGCCTAGTCCAAGGCATGGAAAGTAAGCGATTCGAATGGAATGCAAATATATCAAAAATGGATAAGAAAGCACAAGTTTCCAGCCAAAGAGAGGGGAAGGTGTACCTAATCAAAGGGCAGGGAATGCAAGGGATGCAAAATGTATCCATCTTTGAGCAGTTTCATTATACATTCATTAAAATATGGTAAATAAGCAAGCAACAGCGCAACAGTCATTGCTCAGAGGTTTTACTTTAATGATGGTTAGCTTTTGTGCAGTTGTCCACTGTCCATGTAGCTAGTTGGAAAGCCAGACATGTTTAATTGCATTTTTGATTAATAAATAAAACTAAATAATCAGCATTAGAGATAAAAGGTACTGCAGATGCCGGAGAATCCGAGATAACAAGCATGGGGCTGGATAAACACAGCAGGTCAAGCAGCATCATAGGAGCAGGAAAACTTGACGTTTCGGGCCTAAACCCTTCTGAAGAGGCTTCGCAGTGGGGTTTAAATTGTATCAGAGAAAGGGTTTAGGCCCGAAACCTCAAGTTTTCCTGCTCCTATGATGCTGCTTGACCTGCTGTGTTCATCCAGCCCCATGCTTGTTATCTTAAGTAATCAGCATCATTGTTGAGCGTGTGACCCCCATACTGATTTGTCACAATGTTTTAGCTTTCGTAGATTTTGTTCATTGGGAGTGTTTTTTGTTTGATGTGAATGCTTCCTTGGTTTTAATCTAATTTTAATCTTATACCATCACCAAAAGTTAAAATTACCATTGAAATTTAAAACTAGGGGTCTCGCAGAGAGAGAAACTGAACAAATCTATTTAATACATGATCATATGCACTGATTTGATTTTATGTTTGTTGTGCCTTTTGTGTTCAGATGAGAAACACTCAGTCAATTGCTACCAAATGGAAATGTCAAATTAACGGGCAGAATTTTCCAGGCCTGGAGACAGCAAGGGAACCTGATTAAGCAGGAGGTGTCTAATGAGATAATGAATACATTGGACATCTACTAAAATTCCACAGAGCCTGGAAACATTCCTGCAGAATGAGAGATAGAAAATATAACCTCACTATTTATGAAGGGAGGGAAAGAGAGAATAGTGAACTATAGTCTTGTTCGACATCAGTAGTAGCAAAAATGTTAGGATCTATTATATGATAACTGGACACTGAAAACAATGCCAATATTGGACTGAGTCAACATGAATTTATTGTAAGGGAAATAGTGTTTGACAAACCTGTCAATGTTTTTTAAGGATGTAACTTGTAGCATAAGTAAAAGAAAACCCAGTGGATGTGATATCTTTTGATTTTCTAAAGGATTTTTGATAAAGTCCCACAGGAGGTTGATAAACAAAATCAGAGCACATTTGAATGGGGATGATAGATTAGTATGGATTGACATCTGATTAACAGGCAGAAAGTAGAGAGCAGGAAGAAGTGGATCATTCTCAGGATGGCAAGCTGATTGGTCTCCTTCTGTGCCAAAAATTTCTATGATTACATGCAATGTACCAAGTTACAAAGCAGATTTGACTTTAAACAGATTTCAGGGGAAGGTTTGAAGGTCAGGAAGGATAAGTAACTGAAATTGAACTTGGAGTTGGAATTGTTTAAGGAGGCTTTTGGAAATTTGGAGAGTTGAGTGATGAAGAGCCCTTTCACTGCTCCAGAAAATGTCAAAAATCACATGTCACTCGGTTATAGTCCAACACGTTTATTTGAAAACCCAAGCTTTCTGAGGTCAGCTCCTTCCTCGGGCATAGTGTGTGAGAGAGGGTATAAGACACAGTATTTATAAGCAGAAAGGTAACAACCCTAAAACTGGCCACCTCTTGTTAAATCTTTAATTAGTTGGGAAGGAGACTCCTGATTAAAGTGCAAAATTCAGATTGGATTCAACAAGAGGTGGCCAGTTTTAGGGTTGTTACCTTTCTGCTTATAAATACTGTGTCTTATACCCTCTCTCACTCACCATGCCTGAGGAAGGAGCTGAGCTCAGAAAGCTTGTGTTTTCAAATAAACGTGTTGGACTATAGGCTGATGTTGTGTGATTTTTGACCTTATCCACCCCCGTCCAACACCGGCATCTTCACATCAGCAGAAAATGTCTGTTATCGGATCAAAGGGTGCAATATATTACATGGGACTTGAGGAAGTTGATGTAATGTAAGCATCAGGACTAGGTCCATGTTCACAAACTGTAGATAACATTTGGATGTGGGGACAAAATGTAATTATCCCAGATTTCCTGATGACAGCCAGCTGGGTGGAACAGTAAGATGAGGATCCAATGAGGGGCTTTCAAGGGCACTTGGGTAGACCAAGTGAATGAGCAAAAAACATGGCAAATGGAATGTAATGTGAATGAGTATGAGAATCCACTTTTGTGAAATGAAACAGAAATCCAGAATATTTCATGAAGTGGGGAAGAGGTTATGAAGTGTTGCTATCCAAAAGGATCTGTGTGGAATTAATCATCAGCTTCTCAAAGACAGCTTGCAAGAGCAACAATCAATAAGAAAGGTAGATTGTATGTTGGCCTTCATCGCAAGGGGATTTGAGTTCAGAAGATGTGTTGCTGCAGTTAAATAAAGCCTCGATGAGGCTGCATCTGAATTTCTGTCTTGAACATACTCAGTGCTTGAGTTTCCACAGCCCTCTGGCGTATAGAATTCCAAAAATTCATCATCCTCTGAGTGAATAAATGTAATTTTGGCTTTCTTACCTCAGAATCAATATAGTTACCATAATGGAAGTGCAGTAGAAGTTTGTAGGCTAATCCCTGGGATGGCAAGGTTGCCTTATGAGGAGAGATAGAGGAAATTGAGTCTGCATTCTTTGTAGTCAGGAAGAATAGGAAATTATCTCATTGAAACTTAGAGAGTTCTGAGAGGGCATGATGAGGTGGATGTGGATAGGGTATTTCCTTTATATGATGAGTCTAGAACAGGGGAGATAATCTCAAAATGAGGAGTAGGACATTTTAAGACTGAGATGAGGATGGATTTATTCACTCTGAGAGTGGTGAACTTTTAGAATTCTCTGCCCTCGAGGGCTGTGGAAACTCAATCAGTGAGCATTTTCAAAATACAAACTGATAAATTTTCAGAAGCTATTGACATTAAGAGCTGAGAATATATTGTGGAAGGTGGATGATCAGCTATGATCTAAGTGAGTGGGGAGGCAGAATCGAGGGGCAAAATGGCCTACTGTTATTTTAATATTCATTGAAGTGTAACCTTGTAAAGCTGCTCACCAAGAGATGGGAAGTGGAATTATTGGGACTTGGGGGGATGGCTACTTGTTGGCAGCATAGACACAGTGGGCTGATTGGTCTCCTTCTGTGCTATAAATTTCAGTGATACCAGGATACAAAGCGGAATAGACTTTAAGCAGAGTTCTGGGGCGGTTTTGATGGTAGGGTAGGATAAGTAACTGATACTAAACTTGGAGTTGGAGTTGTTTTAAGGATGCTTTTGGGAATATGGAGAGATGAATGGTGAAGGGCTCTTTTGCTGCTCCAGAAGATGCCAGCACTGTAGAATCAAAGGGTGCGGTGCAATACAATACATGGGACTGGAGGACGTCGTAGAGGTAGCGTAGAGAAATGCTATTGAGGAATTTAAAGTTAAGGGTGAGAATTTGAAAAATGCTGAACTAACGGGCTGAGAACCAGCATGACTTAGTACAGCAAAATGCATTGGATGCATGAGGCTCTGTGCAGGTGAGTTTCAAGAGAGAGACTTTTTCTCACATTCAGGTTTATATTGCTCAAGATCAGGAGAAAAATGGGAAAGATGAAATTGAGCCGGTAGGTGCAAGGATGTGGACTTGGGTTTTGACTGCATTGGAGGGAAGGGGCACAGGCATCATGGAAGTGGGTTTGTGTGGATGACAGATTGAGAGTCTTGAAGATCAGTTTGAGATCAAACAAAGCACTGACATTTCACGCATCAACTTCAGCCCAACTGAATCTTGGGGAAGTCATTAAGGGGAGGAGCTTGGGTTGGCATGTCAATGACATCAGCACTTGCAATGCCTTTATTCTCAAAGTTAAGTTTACTTCAATCATCACGTAAAAGTGCAGCATCCCATTCTGTCACACAGGTGTGACAATACACTACCAATGTAGTGTACCTACCGAATGCAGATACCTAAATTAAGCATGGAATTTGCTAAGGAGGTTTTCACACATAGACTGACCGGTTTGTTAATTTGCGACCTGTTCCTGAGTACGTAGGTGGAGCATTTGAATCTGAAATACAAATATACCTGTATTTATTCATAATTGATGGGCATCACTGGCTAGTTGATTGCCCATTCCTAATTGCCCTGGAGAAGGTAGTGGTGAGCTGCTGTCTTGAACTGCTGCAGTCTGATATTAAAATTTTCTCTTTGGTCATAGGGCAGCGCAAAATGAGGATTTCAATTTGATTAAAACAAGACGTTGAGGTCATGCAACTCTTCAGAATATATTTTAACCCAGTATAGAAGTGGCTTTCATAAATTGTAGACCAGGAATATCCTTATTAGGTGTAATTGACAAGATCACTGCACATCTGCACTTTTCTATTAGAAGCATGAAGCCGTTTCAGTATGGCAAGTGACCTATGTTTTTTAATAAGACCCTGGAGCAGCTCAGTTGTCTTTAACAGCAAGATTAATATTGAGGGTTGCAGCTGAAAGCATTCCATGTGAATTGACTGTTTAGGATTTTCGTATATAAATTCATTGTGTAAAATTAAATTATAGGATTGATTGACAATTGGGTAATTTAGAGTTCACAGTTCGATAATATAGGGGTTATGTTAATCAATTAATTATTGGACCAGACCTTGATGTGGAGGGCATCTAGCCTTCACTCTCGAAGGCTAGACTTAACCCATTCCCTTCGATCCAAAACAACTTTGTCCAGAAGTGCAAACTAATACCAGCACAATAAGGGAACCACACATCTGGAGCCTGAGTGAACCGATAGACAAACAGTATGTCTTCTCAATCGATTAAATTTAAATGTCGGAAAATAAACCAGAGAAGGATTGAGAAAGAGGGTACATTCCATGTCACGTTGAGCTAGAAAGTATAGTTAAGATTGGGAAAGAAAGATTTGATTAAGTGGGAGATTTTTAAAAAGGCAAAATAGAAATAATTTGAAAAAAATTATAATATATCACTGAAAAACATCTAAACCTGAAAGAATAAGACTTCATGGTTGCAATAAAAGCAAAGGGAAACAAATGTAAATAAGTATGAAGTTAAAAAGCAGAAGGTTTTTAGATGGTGAGAGGTTGGGAAGTGCAGGTGTCCACAGGGATCTGGGTGTCCTTGCCAAGAGTCACTGAAAGCAACATGTCGGTGTAGCAAGCAATTAGGAAGGTGCATTGTGTATTGGCGTTCGTTTCAAGGGGAACTGAGTACAGAAGTTGTCATGTTGCAGTTTATAGAGCCTTAGTGAGATCTCACCTGGAATTTTGTGTACAATTTTATCGTATCCAAGGGAGGATATTCTTGCCATAGAGGAAGTGAAGTAGAGATTTACGAGATTAGCCATTGGCTGTTGCGATTGACAAAACTGAGTTTGTATTCCCTAGAATTTTGAAGATAGGAGATAATCTCATTGAAACTTAACAAAATTCTTACAGAGTATGGCAGTATAGATCTTAATGGGCTGGTGACTAATTTAGGTGACATAATCTCAGGATACAGCTCAGGCCATTAAAGACCGAAGAATTCTAGACATTAATGGGTATGTAGATAATTTGGGAAAGTTGAGATGATCTACCATCATTTTGATTAAAGAGACTGAATGGCCTACACCAGATCCTATGTTCCTAATCTCACTTCTGCTCCCTTTCCAATCTTGCCAGGCTATTCAGATACAAATAATGATGTGCCCCATTAGCTTTATTGTTCTTTGAGTCGCAAATTCTGGTTTAATATCTTTTAAATATGAATGGAAAAATAAATCTGTATCTAAGTCTCAGTATAAAACTTCATAAGCAGCTTTTCATAACCCCTTCCTTTCCCAACCTCCACCTCAATTTTCTGTGCTACCTTCTTGAGTTTATTGACTTATGCTAAGACATAGTTCCATAGTACATGCAGCCTTCATTCATTTGGCAAGACTGCAAACTGTGATTGTATTTTGCAGTGCCTTTACACTTTGTGCATTCACAGGATTGTTTGGCAGAGAAGGAATGCATTCAGCAGATCATTGTGTGCCAGCTCTTTGAGTGAGCTGACCTGTTAGCCTTCACTGCCCAGTCTTTATCTGATATGTTGCAAATCTTCCCTGTTCACACATTTGACCAATTCCCTTTTCAGAGTCACTGCTCTCAAAGCCCCTTTTCAAGTAGCACATCCCAGATCTGGACTAGTGTGTAAAAGAAAATTCTTCTCATATTCCATCTTCTGTTTATGTAAATTGTACAAAATCCATGCCCTCTTACCTCCCCTCTGCCAATAGAAACAGGTTGTCCTATTTGTTCTATCAAAATACTTCATAAGTTTGAATATCACAGTTTAATCTTCCCTTAACTATCTCATTGCCATTTGTGGGATCTTTCTGGCTATAAAATTAGTGCTACATTTGCCTGCTCAACAACTGTGACAGTAATTCCAAGTCATTTGTTGTTTCTG
Organism: Ginglymostoma cirratum; assembly: GCA_024137785.1. Taxonomy (NCBI): domain Eukaryota; kingdom Metazoa; phylum Chordata; class Chondrichthyes; order Orectolobiformes; family Ginglymostomatidae; genus Ginglymostoma; species Ginglymostoma cirratum. Next base: position 28,173,472 of record JAHRHZ010000025.1, on the reverse strand, counting down.
AATCACATTGCACTGTTTCCGAGTTGTGATGAGGTGCTACATTAACGAAAGTCTTTTGATTGCACACTTGCACTATTGAGTCTTCTCCTGAAGCAGAGAGATTGAAAGTCAATGTTTGACTAATATATAGTGGGGAGTTGATAGAAGCTGCAATGAAAAGGGATCAGATGAAGTCTGATCACGTGGCATGTTGGGCTTTCATTAAACTGCACACACTCTCCCCATTCACCAATCCCATTTTACTTTGTAACAAGCAACCTGTAGTTGATGGAATGATTTTTTTTTTGTTTCTTTCCTTATCAAAGATAAACCACATTGAAATAAGCGTGTTACTGACATGAAAGTAACCAGAGGCCTCATTAATGCAGCAAAAATATGACTCCAAATTCTTTTATGGACACGTTCAGTTATTAGTCATTTGTTGGTATAGATCTCGAATGTTGCTGAAGAAAGACACGTTTTCTTGAAGCTTTCTATCTTGCACTCATCAGGACAATTTGAGGGAGAACCAACATTTATACTGTACGAGAAGTGAATGCTGATTGGTTAGCAAGTAGACTATAGTAGATGTATGATGGGCCATAGATATCATACCAGTTAATATTGACAGACAGTTAACTGCCAAACTTTAAGTGGTAATAGTGGCAGTTGACTCTGTTTAGTCAAAGGCATTGCTATCAGGCGTCCTAGGGCAACAACAACCTGTCATTGTCCACAGCTGGAGCTCTTGATACAGCAAAAGTCTGCAGGGTTGTGCTGACACAGGCATCCAGTGTATGATCTTTTAGACCTGCCTCTTCATGGAGGTTCTCAACTATTTGTGGAAGCAATGATGTGCTGTCTCACTTGAGACATGGTAGAGATCAAGAATCCATTGCTTATTTGAATGTCTGCTCAAAGTCTCAGACAGCACTGCCAGGATCTCTTCTCTTTGCCTTTTGTAATGCCAGCTGGTCCTTGTTAGAAGCACTTTACCAGTCTGGGTACAGTAGGGGGCTGACCTCCAGTAGTCCTCAAACTGCCACTGGCATCTCCTGTCATGCCTCCCTCATCTGCAGCTATCTGACTGTAGCTGCTGCTCATCAGCTTCTGACTTGAGGATGCCATGTGATTGACTAATCCAGCTTGAGTGCCTCTGTACTGATGCAGAGCCAGGTATGACCCTACACCTCTGAGACATCTGTACTACTGTCCTGTGAGCTGGTGAGAGGTGGAACACAGGTGATCTGCTTCTAGCTTTCTGTAGAAACCAACTCTGCAAATGAAACATGAAAGCAACTACTGGAATGACAATGGTAAGAGCCACTACCATTAATTAGCTAATTGTCATTGGAAGCCAGAGATGATAGGTAAACACATTTGCTCCTCACTCTGCTCATCCACCAATTTGAGCTTAGAATCAGATATGAATCAATTACGCTGCTACCCCGACAACTGTAGTATTTCTATCTTTGCCTTGGCCAGCAGCTGAAGTCTGGTCTTCTGCTTTCAGACCTGGTACTTTGTGGGCACATTCATATTGCAAGGGTAAGAGGAGAGAAAGTGAGGTGTTGTGTGATGTTGAGGAAGCCTCCGTAATGCCTGTTTGCTCCCTGATCCCACCATGCGTCAGGTTGTTCAAGTTTTTTTCCTTCCAATCCTCATGATCTTTGCTATGTGCTAAGGGAGATGCGATTTCCACAGGGAAAGATAGGCCACTGAGCCTGCTGTGCCATCAGTATGATCACGGTTGTTCGTCTATCTTAATGTCATACACCTGATCTTTCCCACACAAGCACACATGCAGCCTGTGTAATTGTGGAAGCTGGTGAGAAGGAATGCCAGTCCTAGCCCTTTACCATCCAGTGGCCCTCCTTTCCTCACCAGTGGTTTAACCACTAATGAGGGTGTTACAATAAAACACCACAGCAGTGCGGAGATGGTCGTTCATCTTTTCTCAGCATTGGACCCAGTCCTTCCTGGTGACCTCTGTCCAACCACCTTGGCCATTTGGATGGCCCTTTGCAGCCACCAGCAGCAAAAAGCTTCTCCCCGCTTTAAAGAGTGGCTCGGAGCAAGTTACGCAGTGGATTCGTGCTGAACCATTGCATGATATGCTGGGCAGACACAAAATTAAATTTTCTGAAGTTGGAGCCGTTTTCCACCCAGGATCTACAAAGATTTGTTTCTGTCCAGATATGTACACAGTGCTGGCCAAATCACCTGCAGTTGTCCCCTAAGAGATTGCATGCAAAAATATGACTGTTTAAATCTGATGTCTTTTCTCGCATGGGGGTCAGTTAATGTTGGCATCCCTGTGTCAGAGCCACCCTCCCACAGTTTGATTTGGCAGCAAGCCTCCACCATCAAAGTTCACGAGCTTGCTGCCAGATGATTGGTTCAGTTGGACATATCCTTACTGCGCTAAATTCCCAACTAAAGCAGTTCAAAATGGAAGCAGGGTTTGTCAGATGGGAGTTACCCTTAAAGCATTCCTATATCTGTTGGTAATTTCCTCCTTGAAATACAGAAGATGGTTTCATTCAGAGTATTGTCATGGTGTGGAAGGAGACCATTGAGCCCATCATGTCGGAGAATTTCAACTTAGTGCCAATCTGTGACCTTTTCCCCATGTCCCTGCACATCAGATAATTATTCAAATTGAGACAGTGCCCCCTCGAATGCCTCAATTGAACCTGTCTCCACCAGACTTCCAGGCAGCACATCATGTACCCTAACTACAGACTGGGGAAAAAGTTTTCTCTCACATCACACTTCTGTCTTTCGCAAAATACTTCAAAACATGCCCCTGTTCTCGATCCTTTTATGAACAAGTATAGTTTCTCACTGTCTGCTCTGTCCAGACTAATTAAGATTTTGAAAATTTCAATCAAATCTCTCAACCTTCTAATCTCCAAGGAAAACAACCACAACTTCTCCAGTCTTCCCTCGTAACTGACTTTTCTCAAGCCTGGAACCATTCTTGCAAACCTCTCATGCACTAATTGCAATTCATTCATATCGTCCCTTTAGTCTGCCACCTAGAATTGTACACAGTACTCCAGCTGAGGTCTAAGAATGTCCTATATAAGTTCATCATTACCTACCTTCTCTTGTACTCTATTAATGAAGCCTAGAATACTGAATACTGTATTAACAGTCCTCTCTACCTGTCCTTCCACCTGTAATGACTTATGTGCATATACCCTCAAGTCTCTGCTTTCCTGTACACTTTGTGGCGTGCCCTTTGTTATACTGTCTCCCTAATTTTGTACCAAAATACGTCACCTCACTGTGCTCTGCATTGAACTCTATCTGTCACCCATCTGCCCCTTCCAACAATGTGTCATTGTCCTTTTGAACTTTTATACTGTCAACGTCTTGGTTTACAATTCTTCCAAGGTTTTGTGTCATCTGCAAATTTGAAAATGTCTCCTGCACACCAAGGTCTAGATCGTTTGCATATATCAGGAAAAGCAAGGATCCCAGAACCAAGTCCTGGAAAACTCCACTACCTTCTTCCAGCCTGAAAAATACCTATTGACCATTACTCTATGTTGACTATCCCTCAGACATTTTGTATCTATGACCTAGAACCTTGCTCACAAGCCTTGTTATGTGGTAATATACCCCATCACAGCTCTGTCCTCATCAGCTGACTCTATTTTGTCTTTTAAACTCTCCTAGTTAGTTAGAGATAGTAGGAACTGCAGATGCTGGAGAATCTGAGATAACAAGGTGTAGAGCTGGATGAACACAGCAGGCCAAGCAGCAGCAGAGGAGCAGGAAGACTGACGTTTTGAAGGAGGGTCTAGGCCTGAAATGTCAGTGTTCCTGCTCGTCTGATGCTGCTCGGCCTGCTGTGTTCATCCAGCTCTGCACCTTGTTATCCTAATTAGTTAGACGTGGATTTTCCTTAACACATCCATGCCGACTATTCTAAAGTGACCAACATTTTATCATGTCATTTGAATTCGATCCCAAATAATTGTTTCTGGAAGTCTCCAAACCACCCCCTCCCTCCTCGCCAAAGTTAAACTGACTAATCTGTAATTGCTGGGCTGATTTTAACAATCTTTTTGAATAATGATGTAATGGTTGCAAATCTCCAGGCCTCCTGCAGCAATCACGGAAGATTGAAGGATAATTTTCAGTGCCTCTTCAAATTCCATTCCCAATTCCTTGAAAATCCTTGGCTACATCTCGTCTGGTTCTGGTTCTGGTTCTGGTTCTGGTTCTGGTGCCTTATCAACTTAAAGTGCCAATAGCTTTTCAAATTCCTGCTCCTTATCAACTTATTCCTTCTAGTGCCTGAGTTTCTTACTGTGTCACCATGGATGGGGCAGCATCTGCCTTTTAGGTAAAGACAGATACAAAGTATTCATTTAATACCTCTTGCTTATATATAAATTCCCTTGTGGCTGCCGATTTACCCTACTCCTCCTCTTACCACCCCTTTTACTATTGATCTGCTTATAGATTTCTCCTTGTGTTAGCTGTGAGTAGTTTTTCATAATCCCTCCTAACGTCTGGTATTTGGTTTTTCACTCCTCTACTGAACCTTCTGTATTCACCTTGGTTCTGAATTTAATTTATTACCTGACAGTTGTTGTTCCCATAATTTTTATTCTGGAGCTTAATTTCTATCTCCACAGCAATCCTGGGAACTTTAGTTTTGTTTGTTTCTACCTTAGACCTTGACTTATCTGAAGCATCTCCTCTTTGAAGGAAGGCCATTGTTCAGCTACTGTTTTCTCCCACCAAGTTCCAGTCTGTGTGGCTCTGTCCTTGCGCCAGTGCAGTTCACTCTCTACCAGTTGATGGGCCAAACCAGAGCAAGAATAATGTCATTCTCCATCTTCATCTGAAACCTTACGATGCAATGATCATTGTCTCCTGAAAAAAAGTTCTCCCGCTGTCACTTAATCTTCTTGGATACCTCATTCCCAAAGACCAGGTCTATCAGTGCCTGCTTTCTTGATGGACTGCTGGAGAAATTTCTGCTGTACACAATCTAGGAATGCTTATCCCAGCTGTTCTTCACACTGCCACTGTTGCAGTCTATATATGAATAATTAAATGCCTTGCTATAGCTACCAACTATGATGTTTCATGGCTGACTGAGCAGTGTAGCTGTATCCTTCAAGGGTTAAAGGGAAATGCAGGAAAGTCAACAAGAGGAATGTCAGATCAGCCATGATCAGATTGAATGGCAGAGCAGGCTCGAAGGGCCGAACAGCCTACTCCTGTTCCTATTTCTTATGGTCGTCTTCCTTAGGTCTCGCAAAGTTGACTCTATCCTTGAACCCTCTGAAACATCACATTTCTCTATTACTGCAATGTTCTCCTGAACCAAAATGCCATCCCTCATCCTATTTTTCCTTTCCTATCTTTTCTGAATACCTTGTAATAGGAATGTTTAACACCCAGATCTGCCGTTCCTACAGCAGATTGCTATCATTGTCACATTATCATAATCCCAAATGACATCTTGTACCTGCAACTCCCCAGCTGTATTAACTATATTCTGTACATTCAGAAATATGCAGTGTAATCCTTATTTGGTGTTTATCGCTTTCTCCCTTATTCTGACTTTGAGTATTAACTTCTTATTCTCTATTCTAATGCCCGCTGTCTCTGTCAACATTTCATGTACCCCAGTATTACTTTCCAATGTATTTCTGTTTCAGACACCCCTGCTGAGTTAGTTTGAAAGCACCCCAAATCATGAGCATAATGCCCTGGAAGGAACTCAGTCCTGGCTCTGTTCAGATGCAGGCCAATGGCTTATACTAGTGCCATCTCTCCCAGAACCACTCCCAAAGCCCTCCCTTCCTTCTGTGCCAATTTTCCAACCACACATTCATCTGCCTTTCCTTCCAGTTTCTGGCTGGCAGATAGCACTGAGACTAATCTGGAGATAACAACTTTAAAGGTCCCACTTGCTAATTTTCTACGTAGCTCCCTAAATTACAATTGCAGAACCACATCCTCCATCCTTCCTATGTTGTTTGCACTAGTGTGGGTCATGACCTCTGACTGTCTGCTCTTCTTCACAAGACTGCCAATGCAGACGTTTTGTGATGTGCTTGACCCTAGCACCAGAAAGTCAATAAATTGTCCTGCAGTCATGTTGATGACTGGAGTAAAATCTATCAGTTCCCTTGAACAAAGAACCCCTATCAGTTTTGTCCATCTGATCTTCTTCCTCCTTCCTGGTACAGCTGGGCCATCTGTGGGGCCACAGGTAGGACTCTTCCTGCACTCGTCCAAGAGTGCATTACCCTGACCAATATCCAGAACAAATAACAAGACTTAATGAGTGGTACCTATGGGAACTCCTGTACTACCTGTTTTTCTTGAAATATTTAAAAGCCACCCTTTGCCTATCTGCCTGTTTACTGTTAATTTGCAGTGAGATCTCCCCACTGAAAATGCTATCCATGTAGCGCTCTGCCTAATAGATGCACCTCAGTGACTCAATCACTGAGAATTGGAGCTCAAGCTTGGGCAGCTGGTGATGCATCCTAGACATGGGCATGAGAAGTGTGCACAGCTTCCCACATGCCACCGGATGGGCATACTGCTTGTCCGAGCTGTCCTGCCAGACCTTAACCTTAAAACTTTTAAGTTGCTTTATTGAATTTAGTTTTATTTACTTCTACTTAGTTGAACTTTCTTTAACCTTTACACTTATACTATTCACTAAAAAATGGCGATTTGTAGAAACTCTTCACCCTTACACACAAATCAGCTCTCCACCCTGTGCCTTTAGATGCTTACTTTTCATGTGCTGGTTTAGAAATACGGATTTTTAAAGATTTCTTGAAAGTTGAAACTTAATCCTCAAGAGCAGCCACTCAATAAATGGTACAATCATTGTCTTTCCTGGGATGTCATCCTTAGATTTTTCTTTTCTGAACTCAGCCCAGAAGTTCCAGGAGAGTGCTCCCTCACAGGGTCCAGCTGCTATTGCCCTGGGAATGTAAGTGAAAGGCCTGAAGCCCTGATCTCTCTTTGTCTACAACGCAGGAAAAGTGCCCCTTTACAAATTTGCTGTCTTTGGCCCCGGAAGGTAAGCCAATGTGTTAAGAAGCCAGCTGTTGCCCCAAAGGAATGAGTAAGCGCCTGGAAAATCCCATATTCCTTCCGGTATTTTGATGTTAATGATTCCAACAGGAAGCAAAAGTTTAACAAAATGCATCCAGGGAAGTGACAAGTGCTTTCCGACATCACACTTCAGAAGATTTAAAAACTGAAGACAGCAATAGAGTATGAAGTTCTTTAGTGACAGTACCTTGATGAAGAGAACTTGACCATATTTTTGCAATTATTCTTGCTTTCCCACTGGGACACTTAGGAGGAAAGAACTGCCATCAGATCAGATGTTCTTTATCCAAGTATTCTTGTTAATAATGCATCTTTTAACTGAAGTCTACTCTACATTCATGGTCTTGCTACATTATTTGCACATTCCTGACAAAACATCTAACAGATGTTAATTGTAATGGTTTCTATTCCCCTTTGTTGATATTTTATGAAACCCTAACTGCTTTAGTTTGTTATTTTAACAAAATTAAGTCATTATAAATCAGAAGAAAATGATACTTTTCCGCCAACTTATTTAGATCTCTTGTGCCAGTTTTCATCCTGCTAGAGGTCAGGCAGGAGAATCTGACTGATTCTTTGGTCAGTGAAACTCTACAACTGTCAGCCAAACTCAAGTGACCTGAAATGTTCCCCTGCTGATAGAGATCAACTCTCTCCGTCCTCAATTATCTCCCACTGTAGAGTATTATGGGGGATGACATGGCAATAAGGGTTGGATGCATTGTGTTGTTGCAAATAGCAAATTTGATGCAGAATGAAGACAATATCAAGTGTGCTGATGGATGGCAGTAAGGCACCAAGCCTAATCATGGCAATGACACGTCATATGTGTTAAATTTCAACTCATGGCTACTGTGGATGCCTTGTTTTATATTTCACAGGCAGGTGCAAGGATGTAACGTCAGTATAAAATTGCACTGGGCATATTCTCCTGGTACTTTTCCTCCTTTCAACTCTGTGTAGCAGCTAAGGGTAAGTAGAAAGGAGCGGGAACAGTTTGCACAACATTAATAGTACACACTTCTGCTTCAGTGAAAATGTACCATTTTGAGGGGTGTTTGAAGAAAGATAGCTAGTGCATTGATTTTGTTTATGTAACAATGTGCAGAACGACTGTGCTTTTGAAGAAATTGATCTACTGAGCACCTAAATGCGAAAGCTTTGCAGCATCCCGACACCTTTTTATTTTTCTTACAAACGCAAATTATGCTGGATGCTTGTTTTCACAGTGGCAGAGCAATGAGGAACTGTGCTAGTTGATTCAGTCAGATATATCGGGTTGCTAGGCACCGAGATACTCTGAGTTGGACACGTGCACTTTGCTGGATGTGATGTACCTCTGCTTGCAATCATGTAGAACGGATTCTGTTCGGTGGTTGTCAGGGTTGATTTTATGTCATCGGGGTAAAATATCAGATTTTGTGCATCTTTTATTTATTCCTTTTTTCCAAAATCACAAAAGTCTGTTTGTTAGAAGCTTTTGTTGCAGTGATGTACATCGTTGAACCTTTCATTACACATTGTGAAACATAATTTGTGAGATATTTGTTTTGTGTACAGTTTGTAGGGCATCTGGCTATTTATGATGGTGACTCTGTATGTTTCCTTTTTTCCCCCCTATCCTTGATGGATCTCTGTCTACCTGATATCTGTATACACTAATGATGTCTGTTTCTTCTTTAAAGAACCTTTTCACTTTCTTCAAACAGTTACCTGGAGAACATCTCTCATGATCAGAAGCAACGCATGCATGTATTCGTGAAATGATGCTAATGTAGATATATCACATAAAAGGCGGGCCCACTAAAAATAGAGGGCATAAATATCCCGAAGCTTTTTTCTACAAAGAAACTGCTTCTTTTTAAAAAATCAATTTAATATGTGTAATTTGACTTTTTTTTTTAAATAGGAATATCATTTTCTCAATCTCAATTTGTCATCTTGGGAGTGCAATCTATTTCCCAAAAAATTCCAATCCAAGATGCAGCATTTCTTTAGGTGTGTACTGTTCTCGGATTTGCTGTTTTTCTCACATTCTAACATGACAATGATCATATATAATATGGGATCAAATATAAAATTGAAGATCAAATATTCACATTTACAGTTCACTTCACAGATATGAATAGTTTTGTGCCCAATTCCTTTTTTCCAGGTCGTCAAACATATGGAGCTCCTGGAATTTCTGTTTGGTGCAGACTGTAATTTTGAACAGTTGATCATGGGAATGGGCTGCAGTTGAAAGAAAAAAGTCAAGTCAGGCAATCTGGGTAGAATTGAAACCCATTTGCAGCAGCTCCAACGCTTTACCAGAATGCCACTGGGTTTCACTGTTGAACGAAAAGAGAACATGGTCACAACTTAATTAGCACCTGATCTCAGATCTGTTTTGAACACCTTGTACATTTTGGAATGTGCCGAGCCAGAAATCTAATATAGATTGTTTTCGTGTAGCATCTGCTGAGCATCATTTTTGAAAAGTAGACACTTGTTCTTCCTGCTCATACTTCAGATGTTCGGAGACTGTATCGAGTGGTGTAATATGATTTAATAGAAGTTTTCAAAAGTGAATTAGATATTGCATATACTTGAGTAAAATTAGAGTTTCTAAAACTAACTTTTTCATTGAATGAAGGGGATTGACTTTTGCACAAGTGACATTCCGGAGAGTTTGGAAGCGTCCTTCTGCCACTGCCTCACTGTCTCAGAGTTGTCATGTTAGAGACTCTTCCTGCCAACCCCACCTTCCAAAAGCAGTGCAAAAGGGACCACAGTATGTGTACAGATCGAGCTGAACAGCCACCTTCAATGGGCTGCTTCTCTGTGATTCTATCAGGTAAGTTGGCATCAGGGCAATATGGCATCAGCAGCCAGTGAGTGGCAAGTACAAAGAGATTGCATTTATATTCACAAGTTGGGGATTGACCTCTCAAAAAGGTATATGCAAAATGAATTTTTTTATTCTAAAGTTGGGAGTCTAAAGTCAAAAGTTGACTTTTGCAAATGGTCTGTCATTACTTGAGTCTATATGGTAAATACTAGAAGGAGGGAACCTTAGGGGGCTGTGAGAAACAGGGCAATGAGACTAACTGGATTACTTTTCAAAAGAGCCCCAACAGAATAGACTCCGGTGGCTGCATATCCTCTGTCAGCGCTCCCCTGTTCTATGATTGAATCAATGTTCCTGTGGTTCTGCATTCTGCTCAGTGACACCAGTTTTGCCGCGTGGAATTATTTATTTGCAATGGTGGCTTCCTTTAATACAATTGTATACTTTAAAGAGAGAATTTCATAAATGAGGAAGAGAAACCTTAGGACTAACTTTAATAAAATTGTATTTTTAGTCTCTCTTTATATTTAATGTTCTTGCTTATGGGGACTGAGCAAGAGAGGAAATAGATTAAAATATGCACTTAACATGATTACTGAAGCACCGTGGGGTTTCATCCCATTTCTGTCACACCATCAGACATTGTAATTACTTCATATTAGTTTCTCCAAATGTTATCACCAATTACTGTTGCTTTGCTTGTGTTGTGTAAGAGAAGAGCTGGAGTCATATCTGCCACTTCTGCAGCAACTTTGTGTAATGGTATATTGCAGCCATGAATTTACCTGCATTCTAGGGGCACATTTAGATATGAAAATGATGTTACTGATCCTGTCTGTTTTGCAAAGCTAGTTTTATACCCAATCCATATTATCTTCCATTGAAGTCAATTGAGAGGAAGATTGACCGATTAAAAATGGCTAAAAATCCACCCAATTCAGTGCTTTCTCATCTGGCAAGTTAGGCTAAAATTATTCTGTGAGAGTGAGAGAGTTGTATGCTGGAAGCCCACTCCATAGACCAAATGGCTTGATTGATTTAACGTGCTTTTCTGTGATAAATGCAGAGCAAGCATACTTCCCCACCCCATAAGAATGTTTAAAGCCTATAGAGCTTAGGTGCAGTTATTAAACTGTGCAGTCACTCTGCACACCACTTTTCCCAAGTGCCTTGCAGTATTTCCTTTTGCAACTATATATCTGTAAATTCTGTTGAATTTGCTTCAACTTCTTTTCATTGCATACCTTCCAGATCTTAATGGTTCACTGCTCACCAGAAATCTAATCTCCCTTCTGAAATGCTTTAAATTGTTGAATCTAAAATCGGTGCACTCTGAATAATGATTCTGCTATTTGTCAAGAAATTTCTTTCCATATTCACTATGCCAAACGTCTTCATAACTTTCAACACCTCTGTTAATCCTCCCTTAACGTTTCTAATTGTATGGGAGCTGAGCTTTTTTACTCTTTCGCTTGCTTGACTAAAACCCTTTATCTTGGTATCATTCTGATAAGTCTGTTCAGAAAAGTTACAATGGTGCCAAAAGCAGTCCCAGCAGCCAGAGTGCCAACCCTCTCCGGTTTTGTCTGATCCCTGGGTCACTTTCACAGAGGCGAGAGAGATGCACAATGGGGCTACCGGCCCAGGCAGGGTGAGTAACTGACCCAGCTTACTAATAAACTTATTATACAGTCATGGAAAAGAGGCAGACTGGGATCTTCTAGTCAGTCTTCAGGTTCCAGCCAGCTTGGAAGTGCCCTCTCAGTGCCAGGTTACAGTGGCAGAATGCCAGGCAGACTAGGGGTCCTTCCAGTCTACTGGCAGAGTCTGGCTGCCTGGTAATCAGGATTCTCTTCCCCTTCTCCTGCAACCACCAATGCCCCCCACAAAAAAAACTACCCTCAACAATAGCATGGTTGGCCAAACTGCTATAAAACCATTTTGTATTTTAAAATTTAAAAAAAAAAGAGAATGGGGTTTTCCATTTTGGGATTCTCTCATGATATCATGGCCTGCTTCCCATTTTAAGCTGGATGGCCTCTGATTGGCTTTCCAGCTTAGACAGCCCACTGGCTCTTTACCTAACCCTAGCCCTTAAGTCGACAGCAAATCTGTCCTCTGATCATTAATTGGCCTTACTGAAGGGATAGCTCATTGAGTAACTGTTTTCCACACACGACCACATTCTTTGTTTGAGCCTAATGCCCCTTGAATTTTCCATAAAATGTTGTCTGCCATGGAAATCAGTCCTCCAGCTGAACCAGTGATTAATAAGTTATGTCGTAAAACCTCTCTCCCTTGTCCCTTCTCCCGCCTCCAACCTTCCTCCTCCTCTTGAATAAAGACTCCCATCCGCTCTCCAGGGACCCCTTTTCCCACCTCCAACCTTCCTCTTTTGGACTTACCTGCCAACCTCTTGCCCACCCTGGACCTCTTCATTGCCTACCAATACCCTCCTCCGCCTCACCCATTCCAACCTCTTCCCCCTCCAAACGTTGAGTGTCCCACTGTCTCCACACCAATCCCCGTTTCACTATCAAACCCGCTGACAAAGGCAGGGCAGTAATAACCTGGAGGTCAGACCCCTATGTCGTAGAGGCCGAACACCAACTCTGCACATCTTACCTCCCCCTTGACCACGACCCCATCGTGGCCCATCAAGCCACCATCTTGCACACTGTCCATGATCTCATTGTTTCCATGACCTCCTCTCCATCACCTCCAGCCTTATAGTCTCCCAGCCTCACACTGCCCAGTTCTACCTGCTCCCAAGATCCACAAGCCCAAATACCCCGGCAAACACATCATCTCCGTATGCTCCTGCCCCACCAAACTCATCTCTTCCTATCTCAACTCCATTCTCTCCCCCTTGGTCCAGGCACTCCCCACCTACATCTGGGACACAAACCACGCCCTAGACCTCTTTGGAAATTTCCAGTTCCCTGGCCCCCAGCGCTTCACCTTTACCAAGGATGTTCAATCCCTATACACGTCCATACCCCACAAGGACGGCTTACAGGCCTCAGTTTTTTCTGCTCCAACCCACCCATCCAGTCCCTCCTCCGCCTCACCAAACTAGTTCTCACCCTCAATAACTTTAGCTTCAATTCTTCACACCTTTTCCAAATCCAGGGGGCTGCCATGGGCACTCACGTGGGTCCCAGCTATGCCTGTCTTTGTTCGTTATGTTGAACAGACCCTCTTCAGTACGTACACCCGTACTGTTCCCCAACTCTTCCACTGTTACGTCAATGAATCGGTGCTGGATTCTTCACCCAGGCTGAACTGAAGCACTGTGCTACAACTTCCACTCCGCCTTCAAATTCACTTTGTCTATCTCAGACACCTCCCTCCCCTTTCTTGACCTCACCATTACCATTTCCATTTCTGGCAAGAGTTTACGGACTGACATTTACTATAAACCCACAGACTCCCATAGCTACCTCGACTACACCTCCTCACGCCCTGTATCCTGCAAAATCTCCATCCCATTTTCCCAATTTCTCCGTCTCCATCATATCTGCTCTGACGAGGAGATGCTCTACTCCCAAGCATCTCAGTTGTCTGCCTTTTTCAAACTACACTGTGTTCCCTCCTCTGTCATCCAGAAAGTCCTCCTCCATTCCCTGCTTTACAGCTCTTAACCAGTCACCCTCCAAACATAATAAAGATAGGGTCCCCCTTGTCCTCACTTTCTACCCCAACAGCCTCCGCATCCAGCGTATCATCCTAAAACACTTCCAATTAGACCCCATCACCCAGAACATCTAACACTCCCCACCCCTCTCTGCCTTCCACAAGGACTATTCCCTTTACCACTCCTTATTTTGTGCCACACTGTCCATCACCCCGCCCGGTACCTTCCCCTGTAACCATAAAAGATGCAACACCTGCCCACACACCACCTTCCTCACTCCATCCACAGCTCTAAACAGCCCTTCCAGGTGACACAGAGCTTCACCTGCATCTCCTCCAAACCAGTCTATTGCATCCGGTGCTCCCAATGTGATCTTCTCTACATCGGGGAGACCAAACGTAGACTAGGTGGCCATTTCGCCAAGAGTCTCCGCCTGGTCCATAACGGTCAGCCTAACCCCCACCCCCCACCCCCCCCACCCCCCGGTCGCCGCCCATTCCACGTCCCCTCCCTCCCCCCCCACTCCCCTTCTGACATGTCCGTCTTCGGCCTCCGTCAGTGTCTCAGCGACTCAGAACGCAAATTGGAGGAGCAACACCTTATCCTCCACCTGGACACCCTACAGCCCGGAGGGCTCAACATTGAGTTCTCTAACTTCAAATAACCTTCCTTCCCTGGCTCCCTTTCCAGCTCCACCTCCTCCTTTCCATTCCACTTACTGACCCTCCCTTCCAGCCACCAAACACATTCATCCCTCCCATCGACCAACCAGGTCATACCTACTACTGGTGTCCACCATTCTGCTACCCCCCTCCCCCTAACTCTTTGTCTGCATCTCCCCAAACCCACACATCCAGTCATGAAGAACGGTAATATCCAAAACTTCTCCTTTCCTCCAGATGCTGCCTGTGTTTTTCCAGCTTCCTGTTTGTCTACCTTGGATTCCAGCATCTGCAGTTTTTATTTTGTCTCCCTGCTTGTATAATGTATGCCTCCAGACCCATGCTTCTTAAACCAGTCTCATTAACTCAAAACCAGTTTTGAGAGAATTTGAGTGATCTTAATGAATGGGCAGATGGCATATCATTTGGAAAAATGTAATTTTATCCACTTTGGAAGGAGAAACAGTTGTTCAAGAGTGTTTCTTAAATGTTAAGAGGTTAGAAAGTGTAGGTATCCAAATGGACCTAGATGTCCTTAATAAGTCACTGAAGACGAATATGCAAGTTCAGCAAGATATTAGGAAGGGTTCTGGCATGTTTGCCTTCATTGCATGAGGATTTGAATGCAGGATTAGTGAAGTCTTGCTTTAATTGCGGAAGACCTTGGTTAGACTGCACCTAGAGTAATATGTGCAGTTTGGTCTCCTCATCTCAGGAAAGATGATATTGCCATAGAGGGAGAGCAACAAAGTTTCATCAGACTTGTTCCTGGGATTTACCTAGTAAGCCCCACCTTGTCAAGACCATTGCGTATCTTTTTTCACTTAAATCAAGACATCCCTCACTCTTCTAAGCTCCAGTGGAAACAAGCCCAATCTGTCTAACCTTTCCACAAAAGATAACCTACTTTTTTGTCTTTTCTGCCAAAGAATGCAGTCATAATCTTTTGCTTAATGCTAACTCAATGAAGGCTTGGTAGATAACAAGCCGTCTCTGATTATCACAATCACATTACATTGATAGCATATTCCTTTTGCTTTCTGATCAATGTGATAGCTGGTCTCATTTACTTGGCTCACTTTTAAATTAAGATAGCACATAACCTCGCACTTATGTGATTTATGGGGTAATTTGCAGAAAGTGTTCAAATGGACTTCTGTTGGAATTCGTCAACTAATGAAATGTCAGAAGACTTGGATTAGTTGTCCACACACACTAGCATCATAGAATCCCTACAGTGTGTAAGCAAACCATTCGGCCCATCAAGTCCACACTGACCCTCTGAAGAGCATCCCATCCAAACCCACCCTCATACCCTGTCCCTGTAATCCTGCATTTCCCAAGGTTAATCAACTTAGCCTGCACATCTTGGAAACCAGAGCATCCGGAGGAAACCCACACAGACACGGAGAGAATATGCAAACTCCACACAGTCAGCTGCCCAAGCCTGGAATCAAACCTGGGTCTCTGGTGCTGTGACACAGCAGTGCTAACCACTGAACCACCGTGCCACCCCTAAATAAATTACTGTCTCATAGGTCAACATAACTCTAATGTCAAACATTTCTATCACAAAATGTGAAACATAAATTTGAAATAAATTAATGATCTCTGCCACACTTGTGAAGGTTGAAAACGTACAGAAGGAGTTATTAACTTCACTTTAACCATTCAGGAAGCACACATTTTAGCTTGTTTCATTTAAATCTGTAGATGTATCAAATAGGCCTGTCAAAATATGTTAAGTAAATCCATCTATCTGCAAGCATGCGATGTGGACAGTTTGTTCTCTTTGTTATTTATTGGCAACCCTAAGCCTGTGTGTTGACAACAGGTCAGGGGAACCAAATCAACATTTATAACTGATTAGTGAGTGAGATGTCCGCTCTGATCTCCACAACCTGGGCTTAGTTGACATGAGATGCCCCCAGTTTTGAAGATTTTTTTTTGAGGACGTTAAAGTCCTTGTGTGCTATATACAGGAAACCGTGGCTGTATGTATTTTTGGTGTATATGTTTTCCTTAAGTGAAGAATGACCAGCTTAGATTTGTAGTTATTTCAGCAGTTGTGACTTACTCCGTAAGCCTGTCTATTAAGCTGCCTGTACTCAGTTTTGTTAGTTTTGAGTTAATAATATTCCAATGTCTGTCACAGGTTTAGACATTGTGATAGGTTCTTTACCTATTTACGGTGATTAGTTTGTTGCGTAACTAATTATGCAGAGATTGTATTGGTTTTGATCATTTGGTAAAATTATACATGATTCCCTAATTGTTTGCCTGAATGAGAAATCAGGCTATGATTAATTGGAATTTTCTACAACTAATGCAAATTAATGATTTTTTTAAAAAATCCAGAACATCTATTGGCATTTCCTTTTACTGTAGCAAGTAGCATCCTGTGCGTGCAGCTTTATTGCTCATTGACGGCATGTTGGTGTGGGTTTTATTGGGTTAAACAGTGACCATATAAATTAACATTGCATATCAAATCTCAATCCTTTATGTGAATACGCTTTGCGCTTTGCGCTCTGCTATTAAATGTTGAGTGCTATCAAATAGGCTTCATAAGCACCTAGTCTGTTGCTGAAGAAAAGAGCTGAATGCCATTAAATAAGATGCTAACAGACCTTTTTGAAAAATGATGTATAATATGCGTGTAAGAATTTGCTCAAATGTTCTCAGGGTAATAATGCTGGTAGACCTGAACAAGTTGAAAAAATGACTATAAAAACAAAACTGATGCTAATACATATTCAAAATACCGCACTACTTTTGTGATTAGTATATGGACAGACAGTCATTATACTAATATTTTATAAAAAGAAATCGTTCTACTCCTCTCCCTTAATGGTTCATTGAGTAAATGCAGCACCTGGTGTGAACTGAGCGATATGAGCCATGAAGACCCCAGGTTCAATCAGACTGTGGCACACTCCTGTGCGGATTCACTTGTAGAGACTTGATATTCAAAGGCTCTCAAGGTCCACGGAATTGCATCTCAGCATGTACCCTAGCTGAGGGAGTTGAACAAAAAGGGAAGAAACATTGGAAGAAATAAAATGGTACAACAGCCAAAACCATATCACTGATACGTGACTGTAAAGTGAATTGGTCCAGCGTATGGCATTAATTCAAACAGGTGGTCAGTAATCTTTCAGTTTTGTGAGAGAGCAGGTATGAGGATTTTGATAATTGGAAATCCACTATGGGATAGTTGCATATGTGCAAAAGGCTAACACCTGCAGACTATGTTTGGTTCTGGGAGCTTTGTATTTGGAGAAAGTGTAGCATATATTTAATGGAATAATATCTGTGCCCCAAGGGCTAAATGATAAGATGATTCTGTGAACTAAAATTGTATTCCCTGGAGTTTAGAAGATTAAGGACTGATTGGGTCAAAAGTTTCAAGGTATTACAAGGAACTTGGTCAGAGCAGTGATATGGTATCTGGGCAGTGCCAGTATGATATGGTCAGAGTGTTCCTGAAATGTTTGCTCTTGTGAAATGTATCATAAAGCCTAGGTTCTTACTGAGACATATCTTGAGCTTTATTGATACAATATCTTAAAAAGTTAGTGCTAAGTTCTCAGACTTGTAGTTTAGGTACAGTGCTCATTGTTGTTGCAATTACTGCTACAACTATAATAGTGATCATGACCATCGACATTGAGATGGGTACCTTAATATTGGAATGTCACATGTTGAAATGTTACCTAATTTAAGGGTACACTGCCTTTCTGGCCGAGCATTCTATGCAATAACACAAGAAGTAAATACAAAGAGTGGAATAGGTGTCTGACGTGGTATGTGGTGATGAGAAGTCTGGTGAGGCCCAACTGGCCGTTACGGACATCTTGTTCCATCTTCTGTGCTTTTCACAATGGTGTGGCAATTTTCTCGTTAGGCTGTGGTGAGTTGCCAATCAAGGGGATTACTGCTGTTAAAAACCTTGTTAATGGACCAACTTGCTTTAAAAATATTCAGTCAATTATTACCAAAGTTGGCAAGCAAACTAGAAGTTGTGAAAACTCAACATGAAAACCTGGTGGATTCAGCTCACCACTTGCTCCAAATGATCTCTGTTACTTTCAACCAAACTGCAGCTCAGATCATGATCTACGGACAAGAGCCATATGCACCCCTCATCCATGGACATTGGCATCTGGCCTTTGCAAGTCCTTGACAACTACTATAGGACGTCTTTGAAATATTGGCAGGTGTTCTGGAAGCAGAGGCATGCATTCATTGGCGACAAGCATTGAAAGGATGCAACAGGGACCCTTTGCATGCACAGACAGCTCACCGATTGGACCAGGTTACATCCTAGGGCTGCACGGATGCTCTCTTAGAACCTATCTGGATGCTCACATCATCTATAGAGAGAGAAGTGGATACTGAAGAAGAATTATACCGGACTCGAACCATTAACTCTGTTTCTCTGTCCGCACGTGCTGACAGACATGCTGAATTTCTACAGCAGTCTCTGCGTTGGTTTCAGATTTCCAACATCGATAGCCTTTTGCTCTCATTTGAACATTGCTGTCAAGCATCAGCTGCTCAGTATTATCCCATTCAATGATGCCCAGCTTGGATTCTGCCAGGACCATTCAGCTGCTGACATCATTACAGACGTGGTTCAATCATGGACAAAAGAATTGAATTCCAGAGGTGAAGTGAGAGTGACTGCCCTTGACATCAAGGCTGCATTTGACTGAGTGTGGCATCAAAGAGTCCTAGCAAAGCTGGAATCAGTGAAAATCAAAGGGAAACCTCTCTGCTGGTTGGATTCATACCTGCAAGAAGGAAGATGATTGTGGTAGTTGAAGGTCAGTCATATCAACTCACATCTCTGTAGGAGTCCTTCAGAAAGTGTCCTTGGTCCAACCATCTTCAGCTGTTTTGGCAATGACCTTCCTGCCATCATAAGGTCAGAAGTGGGAATAGTCAGTGATGACTGTTCAGCACATTTACAAAACTCAGATACTGAACCAGTCTATGTCCATGTTAAATGCTGAGATGATGTTTCCTTTCATGGGATAGTTGAGGACCAGAGGGCATATTCTCAGAACAAAGGGGTGCCAATTAAAGAACATAGGAACAAGAAAATGCCATTCAGCCTCCTGAGCCAGTTCCACACTTCAATGAAGTCTTGGCTGATCTGTGGCCCAACACTATATATCCACTTTTGGCCCATATCCTTACTAAGGTGTGGTGCCCAGATCTGCTTGCCGTATTCCAAGTGAGATCGAACCAGGCTTTTGGATAACTGCAAAATAATTTCTGCATCCTTGTCCTCCATTTGAGATGGAGAGGAGGTCTTTCTTCTTCCCTGAGTGTTGTGAATCTTTGGAACTCCTCCCCACAGAGAGCTGCGGGGGGAGAGACCTTGTGTGTGTCTAAAGCTGAGATAGATAAATCCTTGATCAGTAGGGAAATCAAGGGTTAGGGGAAAGTGGATATGAGGAATGTCAAATCAGCCTGCTGAATGGCAGAGCAGGTTCAAAGGGTTGCATGGCCCCTGCCCAAGTGAAGCCGGACCCGGATGGTATCCAGGTTTAAGCTGAGAGCTGACTAGTAATTATGCCACACAAGTGCCAGGCAATGACTACAAGAGAGAATCTAACCATTGCCTCTTGACAGCCAATGGCAATGCCATCACTCAGTACCCCACCCCAACTATCAGTATCTTTGGGGTTACCATTGACTAGGAATTCAACTGGCCAGGATGGCTGGGAATCCTTTAGTAAGTAACTCACCTCACTCCAGTAGCTTAGCCAAAGTCTACAAGACATAAGTAATGAGTTTGATGGAATACTCCCCACTTGCCTGGATGGGAGCAGCTCCAAGAACATTTAAGAAGCTTAACACTGTACAGGACAAAGCAGCCCACTTGATTGACATCACATTGTTAAAAAAAAGCACACCTTCTGTCACCTACACTCAGAAGCAGCATTGTGTACTATCTACGACCTGCTCTGCAGAAATTCACCAAAGCTCCTTTGACAGTACCTTCCAAACCTTTCAACGTAGTGTACAGGTTTGAGCTGCTTATCAAGATTGTAGGCAAACTCAGCTGCCCCCCCTTGTATGCATTGTGGCTGTTGATCCACACATTCAGAGCTTCTGCATATGTTTCTAACTTTGTTGAGAGTCAGATTCTCTTTGCAGTCGTGCTGTCATGTTAGGATCTCTTATGCCTAAAATTATTCTATCTTTAATAAGCTCATCTTTCAGTTGCATAAATTCATAAGTTACAGCTGAGCTGAGTTATTGATGTCACATATTGATCAATAGACTCTTATCCTTCTTGCTATGTATTCTCAAACACATCATTCATATGTAGCATTCACTTGAGACTGAAAGTGTGGCTTCAAAACTTTTTAAAATTTTTGCAATTTTTTTTCTGCTCTTCAGATAGATTTGGGGGGATACATTTTGAAATGATCTTTTCCCAGCAGTGATTTAAAGTATAGCCTCTTATGCGTGTTCTGGTTGACTCAATTAATCCGTTGCTGATGCTAATTTTGCCATTGTGTGTTGAAGAACTTTCAATGTGAACAGGAGCTAAAATAGGGGAACCACAGCCATTTTCTTTTAAGTGGTGTTTTAACCGTGGCTTGCTTTGTTGGTCTTATCCAATGGCAGTTCACAGGTCTGCATATATTTGTCTGCGCTGTGTCTATAGCTCTGCGACACTCACCTCAGTATCTTTTCTGATACCATGTTTCAAGTGTAGAACACAGCAGCTTGTTAAAACAGGGACTTTATTGAAGTGAACTAAAGGTGTCTGCCTACAGGGTGTGTGCCTCATGGTTGTGTTCATATGACTACGACAGACTGGAACAGACATTTTGTATACAATTGAATTTCAATGCTCAGTGCTGAAAAATACGTAAAGTAAATTTGATCTGCAAAACAGCTGGAGGTTCTTGTACTGAATAAACCTTCTGAGTTAACAACTTATAATAGAGAAGGGGTTGATTTCCATTGTTTCTTACTGGATTTTTTTTTCAAAGGTGACATTTGACAGGCTAGCATTATTTGGTCTTGGAATAATTCAGTAGCATTGTTTTCTAACTTCAAAACTCCTTGTTAACTTCTGTCAAAAATTCATGATTGGTGTTTGTTCCATTTCATGCAGAGCTCAGACAGTGATAACTGTTATTGTGATACAGGGATACCTTATGGTAGGTTTGGATGTCGATTTAGATTGAAAATAACTACATTGGAAAATTCCTTCTAGCTAACTGGGTCAATTACGTGTCCTTTGTTTTTGTCCGGTAACGTACAGAGTTCGGCTATGTAAATAAAGATGCACCGTAGATTCTATTAGATGCACTCTTTAATTGAGTGCAAGCAGGAAGTATTGCTCATCCACCCGGGAACCCGTTAAAAGCCATTGCTTGTGTTTATCGAAAGCATAATTAGTATTTTTATGAATGTCCAGGCAATGGAGATTTGATGTATCATTTGGTTTGGGCACTTCTTTGCCTGAAAACAGAATGACCACGCACTACAATTATGTGAAAATTCTGAAACTGATTCAGTCCAGAAAATGTGTTAGAATACCTTACTTTGACAGAGAAAGTGAAATACCAGATTTTGATGGGGTTGTTTTCCTGCATGAAAGATGCGTCATGGAGTTACGTTACTGGTATTTAAGGTGGTACATGAAGATTGGAATTTGTAATTCAGGCATTTGTTTATACGGTTTGAATAGATCACTGGTAAACTTTAAAACTGGTTTAAGAACTTTTGTTGCTGATTTACTTGCAGCTTCTCTCAGAGTCTGAGTGTCAGAGGGGCTGATGACTGATCCTTCTGAAGGAACTGCTGACTTCTGTGGAAGTAAAGGTATATAACCTGAGGGTGGTTTTGATCCCAAGATGATTGGGTTAATACATTTAAGACTGACTGAGTTCAGTTTGGAGGTGAGAAAGTATGTTGATGCATTGGAAAGTCAATAATGGCCACTGAGCTTCTGTCTTCCCTTCTGCCCACTACAGATCATTGGAACAGGCAATCTGAAAGCTTCGTAGTCTTTAGGTATTGGCCCATTCTTAAACAAGAAGATGAGTGAATTCCATTGATAGCTGCACAGCATCCTCACTATGTCCATCCTTAATCAGGTATTTGTTGGAACATGAGATGTCAACAGGTTAAAAAACCACATAATTTTATTTTCTCTATTTTTTATTGTGAACTGAAATGGGGAAAAATGACTTTAAATCTAAGCATTGGCAAAGGAATTGCTGTGCTTTTTAAAAACAAGGTACTGAAATTCACTCTGTTTGGTATTAATGCTACTGCTTTGTTCATGCAGTGGGGGAAGCTGTTCGTAGACGTGTGTGTGTGTGTGTGTGTGTGTGTGTGTGTGTGTGTGTGTAGATTGAGATTTTGCCAGCATCATGTAGCTGATTGGTCTGTGGAATGTGACCAGTTATGGATGACAACTATTTGGTTCCTGGCTAGCTGTATAGTTTGTGGGAGTGAATGATACAGTCAGAAGCCTTTGGATCTCTGGAAGGACAGATTGTGTCTCTCCCTCCCTGCAGTAAAAATACCTGACGAAAGCCAGTTATTGTCTTCCATCAGTTATAGTAGGCAATTGCTCTTAACCCACTGAGACTTTGCAGTTAGCATACCCATCTCGCTGCATCCCCAGCAAAGGAGTGCAGGAACCTGTGGAAGAGTGATTAGAGGCCAGAAAGTTTTAGCAAGTTAGAAGGATCATCTCACCTGTGCACTGGTGTTATTGAACTGCGGTTCCTAGTTTATGGACCCTCACCCATGAAACCAGTGTTTTTGTTTTGCTTATCTGTGTCGGTATATGTGTAGAGGTTTTAAAAAGGGGTTAAAGTTTTAACTAGTAGAGTCATATGTTGATCGTGCATAGCTGTTTACTTATGATTTAGAATTTAGTTATTTGATCTGATATATTTATGGTCTTGTGTAATTTTCTTAAGTGAAAAGTATTGTATATTGTTGCCACTGTCCGGCGCCGTCTTAAACCACAGAGAAACAAACCAAAACGTAGAATATAAAGGCAGAATAATAAAGAACCAAAGACAAAGTGTTCAACTTTGCAGTATTTCTTGTTAAATGCTCCACCATGGGCTATGGGCCTGGTGGCCAGGCACGTGTCCCTTTTGCCCATCTCGCACCCACCATGAATCCTCACTGGACCTCGCCAATGCAGATGCCACTTGGTGCCTCACCAGCCCAAACTCGACTCTGGCACTACCATGCTTTGGACTCACCTCGCTGATGCAGCTGCCACTGATACCGCTGGGTCACGTACTGTGCCCAAACTTGCCTCCACCACTACGTCCATGAATCTGTGCTGAACACAGATGCCACCAGTAGCCCAAACACATCTCTGCCACAGCAGCCATTAGTCAGCGCTGGGACTGCCTCGTCGATGAAGAAGCTGCTGGGAGCCTAAACGTTCTTGGTCGCCACACAGGTCGGCACTGGGCCTGCTTGCCGTTACCGTGACCGAGCTCTCCAACAAAAGATAAGTAAAATAAAAGAGAAAAGAAAAGACAAAAGAGAGAAAAATAGTAAAAAGAAATGAAAGAAAAGCAGACGGAATGGCTGAGCCCAGACTCCAGTGCCATCTTACTGGAAACATTGTCATAAATAATAATTCTGGTAAAGTGCAGCAACCTGGTCAGTGATTTTTTGTTAGCCTGATTCAAACAGACGGGTACATTGGGGACTGTGTATGATTTGATAAAAACCTTAATTTTTGTGATGACTCCAGGAGTGGTAGGACTTGAGAGTCGGTGCACTTTCCCAGGTGGATTCTAACAAGACCAAGTTTGTATCCAGATTTTAAAAAGTACTAATAAAAGTTTGTAAGACTATTCTGGCATAACACCATGATTGTTGGCTTTACTACTACTTTTTCTGTTTATATTTTGTTATTTTTGCCAAATGTTTTGTGTTTTGAAATTTCTAGTTGTAAGTATAGTTAAAGCTCCAAAGCACACATCCCAAACAGTTTATGTTAAAATGGCCACAGACGTTCTCCAACATGCATTTTCTTTGCAAATCATTCCTAAAATTTTCAGAGTGTGGAATCCTTGCAATTGAAACTCCAAAATGCATTTCTCTCATTAGTTCTGGCTAAATCCTTAGCTGCTCACAACTGAGATTTGTCACCAGTTCTATATCCATGAGCAAATGATGCTCATGTCTCGGTTACTGAATGGTTTCATGTGCAGCAGAATAAATACCACCAAATTTTAACAGAATTGCAGCGACATGTACCTGTGTACAACGGCTTAAAAAATGACATGAAATGGCGATGGTCAAAATGGTCAGTTGGGGAAAGTAAAAATGGAAAATTCTGTCAGTACTCTGCAGATCTTTTAATGCCTGTGGAAAGAGAAAGAGGAACAGGATCTTTTCTGGTCAGTTTTTGCCTTTTTGGGTTCACCATTGCATTCAACAATATAACTTCTGGACCTGGAGACGGTAAGGTCTGCAGTTGCTGGAAGCTAGAGTCAATAAATATGGAGCTGGAAAAGCACAGCTGGTCAGACTGCATTTGCAGAGCAGACTTGTTTTTTTGTTTTGTTTTGTTTTACTTTACTTTTCTTATTTATGGCAACAATTCAGAACCCTGCCACATGTACCTTGTGTTTATTTTACGTGTTTATTTTCCTTGTACCATTAACACTTCTGTTGTTTTGTCACCATCATATCTTTTTGTCATTTAATCTCTTCTGCCCTCCACTTTACTACATTTGATGTGACTGGAAGCACTGCATATGCCATTTTTCCAGTTCAGTGCTTTCTTAGTGTTGGTTCCAGTCGTGTTTTTTTTACATAGAACCCCTACAGTGTGGAAACAGGCCCGTCGGTCCAACAAGTCTACACCAAACCTCAGAGCATCCCACCCAGACTCATCCCCCTATAACCCACCTAATCTACACATCCCAATGGGAAATTTAGCATGGCCAATTCACCTAGCCTGCACATCTTTGGACTGTGGGAGGAAACCTGAGCACCCGGAGGAAACCCACGCAGACACAGGGAGAATGTGCAAACTCTGCAGAGACAGCTGCCTGAGGCTGGAATTGAACCCAGGTGTGGCAGCAGTGCTAACCGTTTAGAAAGCCAGGTTTTGCCGTCCGGATATAGTTAACACTGATCCAGAATTTCTTCCCCTGGGATTCAGTGTGACTGTTGACACATTTTGAGGACGGACTTGAGGCGATATTGAGTGCATTTCTGGTGCGGCCAGTGACAGAACAACTGGAAGTACCATCGAGTCGGCATTGTTTGATTTTCTTGTATTTGTATTCTGACTAAGGATCCTTTAGAAAAGCACAATCTTCCTCGAAGGGCAAATATGGCATTGTGAGGAGAAGAATGCAGTGAGCCTAGTGAGTGTTTTTTGTTTGTTTTTTATTTGGTTCTTTGAATCTGGTGAATTCAGTGAAAGGTCTGAAAATTTATGTTCGTTTTACTTCGATGTTGTTTTTGTTGATGTGATTTTAAAGCTTTGATCTGTATTACTCTGAATTTTGGTTCTCAAGCACTTCCTAAAACATTTTCCAGCAGCTGTCATCCTATTTTAGACATTCTTGGATCAAAATCTATATTCAAATATAATGCTGGGGTTAGAGCCTAAACACCTTAAAAGCTTTGATATCACCTAGAAGTTTAGCCAAAATCCTTGGGAAGTGTGGGGCTGGATGAACACAGCAGGTCAAGCAGCATCACAGGAGCAGGA
>JAHRHZ010000025.1:28130829-28147105 GCA_024137785.1 Ginglymostoma cirratum | reverse complement strand
GGCCCGAAACGTCAAGTTTTCCTGCTCCTGTGATGCTGCTTGACCTGCTGTGTTCATCCAGCCCCATGCTTGTTATCTCGGATTCTCCAGCATCTGCAGTACCTTTTATCTCTATCCTTGGGAAGTGTGTCAGCTTTGACCATTACTTACTTGCTAGTAAATTCCAAAGCTTCCAGTGAAGGTTAATCATAAACATTCAGAGATAACAAAAAAACTGCAGATGTTGGAGTCAGAGACAACACAGTATGGAGCTGGAGGAACACAGAGGCCAGGCAGATATATCAGAGGAGCAGGAAAGTTGATGTTTTAGGTCGGGACCTTTCTTCAGAAATGGGGAGGGGGAAGGGAGTTGGTAAATAAATAGTGAGAGAAAGGGTAGGACTGGAGAAGGTAGGTGGGATGGTGATAGGTGAGTGCAGGTTGGAAGTGGTGGGGATTGGTCAGTGAGGTGGGAGTGGAAGATAGGTGGGAGAGAAAATGGACAGGTTGTGTCAGATCAAGGAGGTGGGAATGAGAGGGAGGGTTGGTCATGGGATGAGGCCGGGGATGAGGAGATTTTAAAACAGGTAAATTCCATGTTAAGGCCATCGGGCTGTAGGCTGTCGTGGCAGAATATGAGGTGTTGTTGCTCAATTTGCGGGTGGTGTCATTGTGACACTGGAGGAGGCCCAGGATGGACATGTCACCCAGGAAGTGGGAGCAGGAATTAAAATGGTGGCGACTGGAAGGTGTTGTCGTTTGTAGCGTACAGAGCGCAGATACTCTACAAAACAGTCTCCGAGTCTCCGAGTCTCCGTTTGGTTTCACTGACATAGAGAAGGCCACATTGAGAGCAGCGGATACAGTAGACCAAGTTGATGGATATAGAGGTGAACCCCTGTCAGATTTGGAAGGTTTGTTTTGTGCCTTGAGTGGAGGTGGTGGGGGAGGTGTAGGGGCAGGTGTAGCACTTCCTGCAGTTGCAGGGAAAGGTGCCGGGGCTGGTGGGGCTAGTGGGTAGTGTGGAGCGGACAAGGGAGTCATGGAGAGACCGGTCCCTATGAAAGTCAGATAGGGGTGGGAGGGAAATATATTTTGATTGGGGGTTGGATTGTAGGTGGCAGAAGTGGCAGAGAATGAAATGCTGGATTCAGAGGTTGGTGGGATGATATGTGAGGACAAGGGGGATTCTGTCTTTGCTTTTGTTGGGGGAGGGGATGTGAGGGCAGAAGTGTGGGAAATGCAAGAGATGCAGTGGAAGGTGTTTTCGATCACCAGAGTGGGGATGTTACGCTCCTTGAAATAGGAGGGCATCTAGGATATCCAGGAGTGAAACGCCCCATCTTAGGAGCAGATGTGGCGAAGGCGGAGGAATTGGGAGTAGGGGATCGCATTCTTGCAGGAAGGTGGGTGAGAGGAGTAGTAGCCCAGGTAGCAGTGGGAATCGGTGGGCTTGAAATAGATGTCAGTTTCGAGGTGGTCACCAGAGATGGAGACAGAGAGGTCCAGGAAGGAGAGGGAGGTATTGGAGATGGTTCAGGTCAATTTGAGGTTGGGGTGGAAGGTGTTAGTAAAGTTGATGAACTGTTCAAGCTCCTCGTGGGAGCACGAGGTAGCACTGACTCCATTGATATAGCAGAGGAAGAGGTTGGGGATAGTGCCAGTGTAACAGCGGAGAAGGAACAGTTCCACATATCCTATGAAGAGGCCTAATCATAAATATTTCCATGTTTCAAATAGATTCTGAAATGTCTTGCTTGCTTTGAATTTTTTCATGAGCCTGTCTTTTATCGTATAGCTACATGGCTATTGTTGAATTGATTCTTTAATCATTCTCCTTAAAGCTAATATTCAAATAAATGCCAGACACAAAATCTTTTTCTGAATGTTTGAAGGCTGCCAATTAGTTATCTGAATTCATACTGGGTATTGTATTGAATAATATATAGTTATATTGAGAGTAATTGTGATGAATGGTAAAATGAGAAAAATCAAAGGTTACATTGAAAATTGAGAGGAACCTGAGAATAATGGCTACGTCAACCAAGACAAGACAATAACGTGATTGGTAGTTTCAACTGACTTCATAAACTGCTTGATTTCTAGTTTCTTAATTTGTCATGCTCATCTGATTCCTGAACTATAGTCGTTGTAATCACCTCCCATTCCTAGTTCCTGCTCTGATCCGCATCAGCCCTGTGTGCCTCAAAGACATTTATACTCTATTGCATGAAAATGACCATGTTTTACAAAACATAAATATTTAAATGATGTGGTAAGAGAAGACATCTTCTGGAACTCGACAGACTCTGGCTCCAGTTCCAAGTGATCTGATGCCAATATGACACAGCTACTTTTGCACATACTCTGTAGCTATTCTTAAAGGTATAATTAACCCTTTACACCACATAGCCATTTCTACTCCAAACAATCATTTGCTATTCCAACTGTAATTTTGAACTACCAGTGAGTTAAGCAGCCCAAAAATCATCTGATATTGTCAATTTGTACATACAATGTTAATGAGTCTTGAGAGGGGCACTTGTGGAGCAGTAATGTTCCTCCCTTTGGGCCAGGAGACCAGGTTTCAAGCCTGACCTGTTCCACACGTGTATAATGACATCCTTGAACAGGTTGATTACGAAATATACATTCATAAGTCCTGAGGGCCAAATTTGTGTCAACATCTTTGCTGGAAAACACACTGCTTAACCAGCAGTGACTTTCAGCTTGAATAGGAGCCCAGGTCAATATTTACCCTTTGGTTTTAATTAAATAATAACTTGTTATGTGATATTTATCAGTTTAAAAACTATTTGGTTACTAAAACACTTCATAATTGTTGGAAGTTATGGGCATTTTAGTAATCACAAGTAAGAACTAAAACCTAAAAATGATTTGCAAAAAAATGTATCTTCTAAACTATATTTTCTTAGATTTGTCTATGTATTTTCTTTCTCGTCTTAGACAAACATAGAAGTTTGAAAGTACACCATGAATTACGCAGAATCCTTGTTAAACTTTGCTCTCTCTTCGGTCTGAATTCATTTATCATTGTGTGTAAAAATTGAGGATTAAGTGAATGCTTACAACATAAATAAAATTAATTGCAATCTCTTTTTGCTTTTGAGGCCACAGTGACATATTTGAAGAAGAATGATCAGTTTTTATTCCACTTTTTACCAGGTTCTTCCTAAAACTCTTCTCCACCCTTCACCTTGCCCCATGTGCTTTCAGTTTGACGTGTTGTATGTTTTGATGAATTTATCTGACGTTGACTCCAAGACTTGTGACAGTTATTTCATTTATTTTGCATGTTCAATCCAGAATTAGATTGTGAACTTTTATCCTCTTTCTTTTCAATGTCCACCAGGAATCCAAACCCATTTAGTAGATCAGTTTTTCAAATGCAAATTGAAATTAGTGCAGTTTGAACTATATTATGTGAATTGTAAAATGCTTGTTAATTTGTATGAATTAAAGTGTTGCATTCCTGACGATTGGTGCATTATATCTGATTGCTGATTTCATCAAACTGTGCACATCATTTGTGTCACGCTGAGCATCCCACTAGTGATGTATATTCTAAAATTTTTTTTTAAAGGTCTGATATTATTGCAGTGACTTCATTCCTCTTTTCTATATTCTGAGTATGACGAGACTGATATAAGAAATAATGCAAATCTGCTCACTGAACCATCCAGAATTTGGTCATTTGCAATTACTTGGCCAGTGTGTTCGTGATATTTTCCCATTCGTTATTTTAGGGGATGAGAGTGGATGCTGGTTTCATCAATTTTCCTGTCAGTAGAGATGTCATTGTCTCTGGTCCCAGCAAAAACCACTACAATTACACAGCAAGTTTTCTAACAGAGTTAAAATTGGCTGTAGTGACACACTAGCTGCCAAACTAAATACAGCCGACAGTTAATACCAACCTGCTAATACTTTCAATAATATATTGAAGAGATAGGACATAGTATTAAACTAGAGCATAGCAAGTATCATTGTGGAATGAAAGTAATAGATTTAGCACCATGGACAAATCTGACAAAAACAACATATTCTTCAAAATACCTGGTAATTCTCAAAC
Organism: Ginglymostoma cirratum; assembly: GCA_024137785.1. Classification (NCBI taxonomy): domain Eukaryota; kingdom Metazoa; phylum Chordata; class Chondrichthyes; order Orectolobiformes; family Ginglymostomatidae; genus Ginglymostoma; species Ginglymostoma cirratum. Next base: position 28,143,033 of record JAHRHZ010000025.1, on the reverse strand, counting down.
ATATTCCCTGATCATTAGCGATTTTTGTTTGTTACAGTCTTGTGGTTTTCCCAGATTGTATGCGGGAGAGTAGTTTTTATTCATGTTTTTACCTACACTCACTCATTTACCTTAAAAAATATTAAACAAATGCACAAACCTTTGTAAATAGCACGATTTGAGAGCAAGAATGACAAAAGTAGAGACAAACATATTTCTGGTTGTGGATAACTCCCTGCTTTCATAGAACCCCTACAGTGTGGAAACAGGTCATTTGGCCCAAAAGTCCGCATCACCCCTCTGAAGAGCATCCCACCCTGCATTTCTCATGTCTAATGCAAACAGCCCTGGACGCTATGGGCAATTCAGCATGGCCAATCCACCTAGCCTGCACGTCTTTGGGAGGAAACCCACACAGACACAGGTAGAATGTGCAAACTCCACACAGACAGTCACCTGAAGGTGGAATTGAACCTGGGTCCCTGACGCTGTGAGGCTGCAGTGCTAACCACTGAGCCACCATGCTGCCCTTTCTCTTTCACTGTTTTTAGATTGGTGACTCGATGTACAGCAATATTAGGCTTTACAATACAACTGGTTGAAGCACACATTCGTCCAATTAAATTAACGCACCAATTTGGAGACGTATGATGGTTACATTGTATGATGCTAAAGAAAACACATAGGTTTTAAAGAAGTTTATTACATTTATTTCCATTTGATTTAAATGATCATAAACTGGTTTCTGTGTTAGAGGGTTTGTCTGCAGTTCCAGATGTGAACACGTAATGTTGGTTGATGCTTGGAGTAGAGAATTGAAGAATCACCTGAGGTGCAGTTTTATGGAGAAGACACTAAACTGTTATCACGTTCAGGTGAATAGAAAAGATCTCCTGGCACTACTCAAAGAAGAATACTAACACCTTTTAGTATCTTGCCCGATATCTATCCCACAACCACTGCCATCAAAACAGATTAGGATGGTTATTTATCGTTTTCTCAATTTGTGGGATCCTGATGTCAAGTAGCATCATACCTAAAGGATAGCCATTACTCAGGTATTCTAAAATGATTTATAACTACAGGTATTCTCTAGGGCATAAGTAATACTTGGTACAACAGTATAAAAAATATTGTGTTGCTTTTCCACATCTTGGACCAGATTTTGTTTGATGATTAAGGTCTGTCTGGTGTTCACAGTTAACCTCACAAAGCTGCCTAAAAAAAAAAAGGGGGGCTCCCAATGTCTGGTTTTCTAAATTCTGAAGCATTGTTGAATGTGGTGCCATTTGTACTGGACAAGCAGCAGGCAGGCTGTTCAGTCAATTACATTAAAGAATGCTGATAAACATCAAAATAAAGTAAACAACATGGAATGTAGTTGTACAGATAATGAAATAATATGGGATCAAGGCAAATGTTGAAATATAACAGACTTGATTTTTAATAAATTATTTTACACATTGTGTTTTAAAATTGCACGCTGAAATGGAATATGACTCTGCAGTAGAAGTATGTCTTTTTCAGAGCCAAGGTGGTTGGTCAGATGTAATTATGACTTAAAGTCCTAAAGAAAGTTGCAGAAATCTACAACACGGAGTGGGGAAGCCCCGTTGTGTCCATGTTGGTCAAAAATAACCACCAACTATTCTAATCCTATTTTCTGACATTCGGCCCAAGGCTTTCCATTTTCATTCTCTTTTGCATCTGGAATACTGGCTGCAAGAGCAGATTAGAGGCTAGAAATATTGTAGTGAGTAGCTCCCCAAACACTACCCACCATCTACAATGTGTAAGCCAGGAATGTGATGGAATTGGAATACTCCTGATTTAGTGTTGACAGCATTTGCAGATGCTGTGAAGGAGCAGGATTCCCCTGACAGCAGCTTCTGATTTTCCATCTATAATTGTGCATCCCTGGATGTTAGATATTGTTATCAGTTTTGCACAGGAACAATTCTAAGTACTGGACACTTCCACCATCAATACAACCATAAAATTGTAGCCTTTGAGTTCCTAATTCAATTATACAGGTAACTGGAGGCTTGAAGAGATGCATAATTCCAGTGTAATGCTGAGAAAATATGTTGCAAGTTTACTAACTCTGACCTCAGCATCAACAAAGCTCTGTGAACATGTTCTCTTCACATCCTCTTCTGAGGAAATTGGTGGGGAAAAGGGATCAATAAATACATTTGAAATGAATGAGGAATATTATTTGTTGAGAGGTATTCTGAAATTACATAACTTCAATTTTTTTAAAAGGAATATGTGCTATAACAATGAAGCAGAGAAAAGCAACACATGACAATATATAGCTCCTGGTCAGTGCTGTAGAAATCCCTGGACTGAAAAGGTTATGGCATTTTCAGTCTGCATCAAAAGCCAACGGAACAAAGAACATTGAACAATGTCTATTATGGCATTGGTCCCACAAGCATTTCTCCCTCACTGTAGAGTGGCACCATATCAGCAGCACAAGTTCATGTCTAATGCACTTGTCATTATACTGCAGGGTGTTCTTTTACATCCAAGATATGAAGTGAAGAAGTGGCTCTGCTTTTGTTTAGAATTCACGCGGAACCCTTAGAAACCAATCCAGCACTATTTTTTTACGGTGAGAGTATTTGTTGAAGTGCTGTCCAACAGTGCGCAAAACAAAAGCTGAGAGCTTTGAAGAAGAATCTGATCAAATTGATTTTTTTTTGTGCCTGTCACAGGATCCATCTGTAGTAGATAAGCAGAAATATCATAACATCAATGTCTGATGTAAGCTAGGAGGCTGGAAATGAGTTTACTTATTACTTGACATTACTCAGACCATTAAGACACTGATAGGACATGTTGGAAGCAAGCATCTATCATATTGGGTAAGGAGATCCAAGAGTCACTCTTTACCCAGGTCTGAAGGAAGCCTTGATCTCTTTAACATATGTAAATAAGAAGACGTGAAATCCCATCTCTGAGATTGGTTTGCCTGAGATCCTCAAATCAAACTGAGTCATTTGATTTGCTCACACCGAATGGCAAAAACCTGACTGAGTCTGAATAGCAGAATGCAGCTCAAGTAGAAGTGCCTGTGAAGTCCATGTGGCAAAATGCTCAGGAAAGAGAGATGCACAAAGGACAAGGTGTCATTAAGGTCATCTGTGAAAGCCGGCCTAAGGCAATCCATTTACACTAGTGCTCAATTATTCAATGGTCACAGTCAGAATTCAAAGGGATCAGTTTGTATTATCAACATGGACAGGTTCAAGTGAGAGTTTTCTAGCTGCTAGATACTGTAGGTGGTAAAATGCTACCTCGGAGCTCCTCTGCTCACCAGATCCTTTTCCTTTTTCTTTTGCTCTTTCCTTCTTCCCTTTGCAGTATTTTCCTTCCCCCTCCGCCACCTTTAACTATGTTTAACTTCTAAGGTTTTGGAGTAGCTCGGGTTGTGGGTGTCGAGGTTGGTTGGCTGGCCGAGCTGGTTTGTTCTTCCGCAGAAGTTTCGTTACCATGCTGGGTAACATCCTCAGTACAGCCTCCGATGATTAACTTCAATTATTTAACTCTAACCTGAAGAAAGGAGTCACATCCAGTGACCATGTGGGAGGTGTGCGCATGGGCTGTGTCCTGCAACGGCAGTGGAGTAAGTGCGGTCCAGAGCGACGTTGGCGGTCTGGACATGGGTTGGAGCAAGTCCCGGAGGGGCCGAGTCCCCGGAGCAACCAAGGGGCCGAGGGGTCACATCCCGGAGCAGCAGAGGAGCCGTGTCCCTGGAGAGATGGTGAGGCCGTATGCCCAGGGCATCGTGGGGGCCGAGTTCCCGAGCGATGGGTGACCGAGAGAGCTCTTCAGCAGGAGGCAACTTCACTGAGCTCTGGAGGTATGGCGGTTTTGTCGGATTCGGTGACTGAGTCGGTCAGTTGGCCTGTGAGTCCTGCAGTGGGTCTCTCATTTTCCTTGTGGAGGAGGCCTCCAACAGCGGCACAGCGCGAACTGGTGATGCCCGAGGCAGGACACTCTCGGTGACATAGTGTGGGTTGGAAAGCCTGGAGCGGGACTTTGGTGGTACAGCAGCGAAGATGGAAAATTGGACTCTCTCTGAGTTATCTTTCTCTATTTCATTCTCTGGATGGCACTTCTGTACGAGCGACAGTGCACACCTTTTGCTGCATTTTATTTTGAATGTACATGACAATAAAGGATATCGAACATTCCCTTAACAGCAGGAGCGAGGAGAAGCACCCAAGCCTGGTCTGTTAGTGATAGCATGCAATCAGAAGGAGGACAGAATGAAACAAAAAGTAAGTGACCATCATAGCTGACTGTGATAACTTCTAAAAGGCACATGGAGAATTGTTATTCAATCTCATCATGGAGTTCATTGAGTCTGAGTTTCCTTGGCAACAGGCAATGGCCTGCTAAGCTGGAACTCATCACCTGAACCCTTTATAAAGCAGACCCAGTCACGGTGATAAGGTGGTGGGAAAATCTTTCGGTTGTGTGTGGTGACACTTCTGGACATAAATAAAGCAGACCGTTAATGAGATCACAGACTGGTGGTAAAGCTGTTGGATTAAGGGCTCAGTGGCCCAAGAGAATATTCTTTGCATTGCCCATAATGGGCTTTGCATGTAGACTTCTAATTGACTGCATTGGCAATTTTTCTGGTGGTGGTCAGTAGTTAAAACAATTTATAAAAGTCACGGTGGTTTGGTGATGAGAAAACCATTCAGTTTTGTGTGCTAACACTTTGAGACATAAAAAGATTAAATAAAACATCAGGGCCTGGGCAGGAGAGTGTTGCGTGCGTATAACTGCAGATTGCAGTGGTTCATGGACTCCCAGCCCACCTGTTTATTTTGCAGTGCTGTGGAGTCATTAGATTTTCCTTGGGGAGGAAGCATGCAGTGCCCATTAATGTTCTCGAACCCTTTAGAGAGAGGTGGGCACCATGGGACATACAGTACTTTATTTGCCCTCCAACTCCATTCTGCTTTAGCCCTTCTGTCTCTCCCAACATTTTTAATAGTATACATTGTCCGTAACTAGCTTTGTATTTAAACTTTTAACTGGCTACATGGGTGATTTAATTGTTGCAGTTGATAGATAAAAGCAAAAGAAAAGTAATGGTGCTTTGGCAGTGGAAAGCCATTCAGTTATGTTTGATAGTACTTCTGGATACGTAGTTGTTAGGCTATATAATAATAATCTGGATCTATAAGAGGTGTGCTTTGGTGGTGCAGTGGTAGTGTCTATACTTCTGAGCCAGGTTCAAGTCCCACCTGCTTCAGCAGTGTGGAATAACATCTCTGAATATGTTGATTAGAAAATATAAAATAAAACAGACCCCAGGATCAATCTGCAGAAATGTCTATACTGGGGTCAAATCACCAATAGACACCACAAGTACTGGCTCTATTTTAATATTCCAGTTTGGCTTCTTGAATTAATACAATGATGACAGTAGGAAAGAAAGGTTTCAGAAGCTTTGTCTTTCAGTGAACGTGGTAAGACTGTGATGGGGAAGTATTAAAAATGCCACTGTTTGGGAAACTGGAGCCTTATGATGCGGGTGTGGAGCATTGGCCCAGTAGGATAAAAGAATTGGGTACTTTTGCAGGCAAATGGAATAGAAGGAGCTCATCAACAAAACACCATTTCCACACCACTTGTGGGGCTCTGCCTTTCAGTTTAATTTACCAAGCAGCCCTGGAGTCAAAATCCTTTGAAGAATTGATTGGTATGGCAGCCAACCAGTGTAACCCTAAACCATCCGTTATGTTGCAGCACTACAGATGTAACCTGGCAAATAGACTTCGTGGGGAGCCATTTACTGTATTCTTGATGAGACCCAAGTGATAACGCTTCCAGATATAGGAAAGAAAAAGCAAACCTAGAATAAAAAACACAGAACCAGGAATGGGTATGCAGAACTGCCTGTCCTGGACTGGAGTAGGCTATATACATCACAAGTAGTGGCTCTGTTTGTGTTCACCAATAAGTGATGTGCCTTTCATAGAATCCCTACAGTGTCAAAACAGGCCCTTCAGCCCAACAAGTCCACACCAACCCTTGGAGCACCCCACCCAGACCCATTCCCCTAATCTACAGACCCTTGAACACTACAAGCAATTTAGCATGGCCAATCCACCTAACCTGCACATCTTTGCACTGTGGGAGGAAACCAGAGTACCTGGAGGAAACCCACACAGATACAGGGAGAATGTGCAAACTCTACACAGACTCTACACCTCTACACCTGAGGGTGGGATTGAACGCAGGTCCCTGGCGCTATGAGGCAGCAGTGCTAACCACTGAGCCACTGTACCACCCTCAGACTTCACTCAGACTTTCCACTCAGACTTCCTGAGTTAATACACTGACACTAGGGGAAGAAAGTGAAACAGAGGCGGGAAGAGGAATGATAGAAGCTGGAAGCACTGTTATGGGTTGTTTTGACTCTCTTTGCTGTTGTAGCTGTGATATTATGGGCTGGGAAATAAAGACGGCGTCTGCACTATGCTGGTATTGGAAATCATCACCCATGTAGATGAGGATATTATGACGCTGCACTACAGTGTCACTGTCAGTAAATTCCCTGTTCCACTGGCAGTGTCCTTCTTTAACCAGAATAACTAGTTAAAACTGGATATTGCAGATTTTTTGACTTACACAAAACGTCATTTCCATTTATATTTTGTGGGAACTGACGCTCAATGTAAAAAGCCCTTTCTAAATTTGAGTGCAAAGTATTGAACAACTGCTAAAGAACTAGACCATAACTGCTTGCTTTAATGATATTTTGCTGTGTTACTGCTGAAAACCACCTTGCCAATGTAAATTCTGCACCATACTTCAGTGATCGAAGACTCAATATGTGAAGAAACCATCGATTCATTTAAATAAAAGTGCAATAGATTTTGCTCAGAACAAACATTTTTGGATACAGAAAATAGGAAGAAACAAAGACACGCAATTACTTAGTGCCTTTCATAACATGAGGTCATCTGAAAGCACCTTACAACTGACAATATTTTTTGAAGGAAGATTACTGTTGCAGTGTGGGTCATGTGGCAGCCAAGAAGCTTAAACAACTGCATTTCAAACAAAAATGTCGCTGTTACAATATTACTTGAGAGGTAAATTTTGATCATGACGCTGGGGATACTTTCCATGTTCTTATTTGAGATAGAGAACTGGGATCTTTTATGTCCACCTGTGATGGCAGATGCTGTTTAACTTCTCCCGTAAGTAATAACAGCTCTGACAGGGCAGTACTGTCTCTGGAGTGGAATTGGAACCTACGGCCTTCTGACTCGGAGGTCTGAGGTTTGACCAACTGAGCCATGGTTAAGTAACTTGAGCCCTGCTATGAAAGGAGTTGCATGCTTTGGAATATCAGGCAATTTTGGACCCAAAGCTCTCCACTGCTTTGATATTCCTTGCATCATGGCGATGTCTATTATGCATAGATCGTAGGAACAGGAGTAGCTCGAGCCTATTCCAACAATCAGTGAGATTGTGGTCGATCTGTGGTCTAACTCCATATACTTTCCTTTGGCCCATATCTCTTAATACCTCTCCTTAACAAAATTTATCGATCTGAGATTTAAACTTAACAGCTGATCCAGCATTCACTACCATTTGGGGAAGATTAGCTGATATAAGGAGTTAGCAATTCTGTTATCATATTTTGCAGTGACCAGGAGAGCACAAGGGGAACTTAATTGGTTTTGATCCTTTCTCATCCTCCAATTCCTATGCTTCTATCCAGAGCAGCTTTTCATGTCGCAGAGACTGGAAATGTCACCTCGATTATTGGAACTTGGGCCTCATTAGATGAAAGCCAGAAATTTACTCTAACGTTCTACCCAATGCTATAAATTTAATTGATGCTAATCAAATGTTTTGAACAATAGCAAGACATGAAAGTCCTGACTAAATTTCTGGAGAGTAATAGCTTTGTCTGCAGTGCTATATTCTGCTGGAATTTGAGGGCACCATTCTTAAGTGTCTTTTGATGTTTTGAAGAGGTACATAGAGAACACATTAGGATGAGAACTGCATCTTATTCTTTTCATTGAACTCTCAAATTTAAGTGCAAAGGATAACTGTTGAGGAGCTCAAATAGTCTGTCATGAATCTGAAACATAATGTACCAATAACCCCACAGACCTTTGAAAATGAATGTTTTAGATGGGAATATAGGAGGCATTGCTGGTGAGTTTGCAGATAATACCAAAATTTGTGGTATAGTGTACTGTAAAGAAGGTTATCCAAGATTACAAAGAGATCTTGATCAATTGGGTCAGTAGGCTGAGGAGTGGCAGATGGAGCTTAATTTGGATAAATGTGAGGTATTTCATTTTAGTAATATAAACAAGGACAGGACTTATATAATTAATGAGAAGGAATTGGGTAGTGTTATAGAACAGAGAGACCCAGCAGTTCAGGTATATAGTTCTTTGAAATTTGCGTCACAAGTAGACAGGGTAGTTTAGAGGACATTTAGCACACTTCCCTTCATTGTTCAGAACTTTGAGTATATAGGATTTGGGACATCATGTTGAGGTTGTACAGGATGTTGGTGAGGGTTCCTCTGTAGTATTGTGTGCCATTCTGTTTGCCCAGTTATAGGAAAGATATTATTAAATTGGAGAGGGTTCGGCAAAGATTTATCAGAATGTTGCCGGGAATGGAGGTTTTGAGATATAAAGATAGACTGGACTTCTTTTCAGTGGAATGTATGAGGTTTATAAAATCATTAGGGGCATAGATAAGATGAATGACAAGGGCCTTTTCCCTAGGGTAGGGAAGTTCAAAACTAAGGGGCATATTTTTAAGGCGAGGAGAAAGATTTTAAGAAAAGGTCACAAGGGGCAACTTTTTACACAGAGTGGTTTCTGTGTGGAATGGAACTGCCAGAGAAAGTGGTGGGTGCAGGTACAGTTACAACTTTTATAAGATATTTAGATAAGCTCATGAATAGAAAACGTTTGGAGGGATATGGGCCAAATTCAGGCAGGTGAGACCAATTTAGTTTGGGGACGTGGCCAGCGCAGATGATTTGGACCGAAGAGTCTGTTTCCATGCTGTGTGACTCTATGACTTAAAGCAAAGATTTACTATAACAGATATTTTTGCACAGAAAATAAAGTTTTTTTTTTCTTTAAATGCTACCTAAGCCTGGATATTTGCACTTGGCATACTCTTTGCATGGGAATCTTAAATTTAATGCAATGTGGCACTGTTTGTCTATTTTGATGAGCCTGAAGGAGAAATGACCCATGGGGAGTGACTTAGTTTTTGTAAACCACAACAATGCAAATCAACAAGGTAGAAAATCATCCCGGATGACAGCACAAAGTGGCAGTAATGTTGGTGTTGCCTGTTATACAAGTAAACAATATTCTGTTCCATAGACTGTAATAGATTGCAATGAGCCATAAATAAGGCAATTGATATGACAATGCCCATTCAAAATTTCTGCCCTACAGTGTTATTCAAGCATGAGGTACCATAACATGTTTGTCTGATGTTCACATCAATGTTGTAGTCACTTGTAATGCGGTCAGCCGGGTGGACCTCATACACTTGAGTTCCCTGATTGGGGCTGTTAATCTGGTCCAATCAAGGAACCCTGGCTAACAGATATGAACAGGAGCGTCAGAGGTTCTGTTCACCCTGAGAGCTGGATCTGAGGGAGCTGGATCAGTGTCAAGGACTTGCCATGTGTAAGTAAAGGGTGACTTGGTGACAGGATGTCAGCCTCGGTGGAATTATTTCACATGTATTAATGGCAGATACAACAGCCAAGAGAATGAGCTCTGCATGATGTTTCCTGTACATGTAAGCTCAGGTTGGAGACTCCATTGTTAGCTGAGACCAACAGATTAAACACTGGATCAAACCTTGGGTGCTTATTTGGTCAAGAAACTCATAGTACCTTTGGAAAGTAGATCTTCAAGGAGCATTGTTGATTTCTTGACAATTTTTAAGGTAGCTTAGTTTCTGCAACATTTTACTTGAAAATCCCTTTTCCTTTAAAAGGCTTTTGTATTTGTCACTTATGTGCTTAACACAGCTGACTGAACATCTTCTCGAGTACGAGTTTTCCTCGTGTGATCCTAACATTGGACATTTATAATATTTAATAGTCTTCTGAAAATTGTACTACTGTTGTAGGGAGGCCTGATCAGTGATCTAATACCATCACTACCAGTCATTAATTATGAATCTTTATGCACAAACACCAAGGAAGATATCATCAGTCTTTTTAACCAGACTGTCACTGCCCCTTCAGTGAGCAAGTGACGTTGACTAATTTAGTCAGAATGTAGCATCATGTATCAGTTCCTTTAACAACCTTCATGGTTCTTCTTTCACATATGTAATGGCTGTAAGCCTTGCAAATAACATTAAAAATACTGATGTGTGGACTTTTCAACTTCAGGTTGTGCTTCCATGTGTGCTCTTACCTAGTTATGGCCTCAGCAATTTTCCAATTCATTAAAATATGAACACTTCAGTTTTTTTTATCTAATTGACCTGCTCAGAGATATTATTACACACCTCTCCAGCAGGTGGGACTTGAACCCAGGCCTCTCGGTCCAGGGACGCTACTGCTGTGCCACAAGAGGGCCGTGAACATTGGGGAAGTGATGGCCTGGTGGTATTATCACTGGACTATTAATTCAGAGATCTGGATAGTGTCCTGGGGACCTGGGTTCAAATCCTGTCGTGGCAGATGGTGGAATTTGAATTCAATAAAAAAAAATCTGGAATTAAGAATCTAATGATGACTGTGAATCCATTGCCAATTGTTGGGGAAAAACCCATCTGGTTCACTAATGTCCTTCAGGGAAGGAAACTTCCATCCTTACCTGATCTGGCCTACGTACGACTCCAGACCGACAGCAATGTGGTTGACTCTTGTCTGCCCTGTGGGCAATTAGGGATGGGCAATAAATGCTCCCTAGCCAGTGACCCTCATCCCATGAATGATTAAAGAATTTCATTAGGTGAAAACACAGCATATGTGTCCATTTAAGATGTACTCTGTGAAAAGGCAGTTTGTGGTAGCTTCTTGTCATTTCACAGTATGCTGACTGAGCAATGAAATTCCTGACAACTCTCGCACGTAAAAGAAGTCCAAGAACTTGAGCTAGGTTGTACAAAAGCATGAATTTAGTCGCTGTGCAGAACAAAGTGCTTCACCAGGCGAGGAGTGGTCAAATAGTCTGCTTCTTTGTTCTCTCCACATTAGACCAGAGCTGGCAAGATATTTGCCAATTCAGTGAGTGTTTAACTGTTTAAATGCTGCAATTATAAAGGAACCAATAGGATCAGTTTTCTTGAGAAAGAAGTTAACATTATTATATTTAAATAGATCTAAGTAAAATAATAAAGTACGCATTGACATTTGTGTGCACAGACTCAAAGTCCACATGTACACAAATACAGATTCCGAAGTTGGAAGAATAAATTGGCCAAATTAGTGTTGATAAAAGAGCACACAGATTTCAGGCTGAGTTAATTGGTCTCAGTGCATCTGATTTAAAGGCATGGATAATTAATTTGGTTGTTCTGCTGGTGAAGAACTGTGGTATTCAATTCTTCCTTTGAAATCTCTGTTGCATATGGAGAGGGACTCAAACAACAGTAGACAGGGCCTAAAGCTTGCACATTGTGTGCAGAGAGAGACCTGACAACTTATCAGCTGTTTATACAGTTCTACAGAGAAAACATGTGCTTAACATTCAAAGGCTTTGAGATGCCAGTCATTCAAATGTGATTGTGTATTCCAATTGTAACTTGATAAGCTCATTGATTAACTCATGTCTGGAGAGCTACCTTAACTGGAATTGCATTGTTCAACTCATTAACATTTATGGTCCATTGTCAACTGTTGAATAGCTCAAATCATTGTCATAGACACCTTATTAATGAGGCAGGACGTGCAGGCTCTTGTGGCATAGGGGTAAATGTCCCTGCCTCTGGATGAGGAGGCCTGGTTAAAGACTCACCTGCTTCAAATATGTATAATAATATTCCAGAATAGCTTGATTAAAAAATATGAGGCTTGAGATCTAAGATCTTTCAAACTTGAGAAGGTCATTGTCTTTGATAACAAGCATGGGGCGGGATGAACACAGCAGGTCAAGCAGCATCACAGGAGCAGGAAAACTTGACGTTTCGGGCCTAAACCCTTCATCAGAAATGGGGGAGGGGAAGAGG
>JAHRHZ010000025.1:28110088-28125829 GCA_024137785.1 Ginglymostoma cirratum | reverse complement strand
TGACCTATCTCCTCCCTACCCCCCTACCTACACTCACCTTTACTGGCTCCATCCCCGCCTCTTCGACTTGTCTGCCTCCTCTCCACCTATCCTCTCCTCTATCCATCCTCTATCCGCCTCCCCCTCTCTCCCTATTTATTTCAGAACCCTCTTCCCCTCCCCCATTTCTGATGAAGGGTTTAGGCCCGAAACGTCAAGTTTTCCTGCTCCTGTGATGCTGCTTGACCTGCTGTGTTCATCCAGCCCCACAGCTTGTTATCTCGGATTCTCCAGCATCTGCAGTATCTTTTATCTCTGAAGATCATTGTCTTTGTTGAGTTTTGACGACTTGCTATCTTCATTCCAAGCAGGTTGTAATTTGGGATTTATAGTCAACAAACTAGGTGGTAATTTTCAGGCCCTGATTGCCATTCCTAAGTCAAGAGCGCAGAGATGGGACATTTCCCTTGGCAGGTTGGATTTCTGAGGTGGGGCAGGCAGAGAGGAGGAGAGTGGGATATTTGTGGTTTTGCACGATTTGAAGGTAACCACTCCCACAAGCATGGGGTATGGTGAGGTGGCAGGCTACCATGACCAGTGTGGAAATCAAACCCACACTGTCAGCTTTATTCGGCCCCATACTCTAGTCACCTAACCAACACAGCCACACCCCAACCCCACACTTTAATTCTGCAAAAAAATACTTCCTCCAATCCTCACTATTCACTCTCCATGCCGTCTCAGAACCTTCATGCCACCTTATGTTCCTCTCCCCATCCTATGGCCCCACATATCACTATGCCCCTGTACCCACCACTCTGGGTCTTTACAGGCACTTTGCAATCTATTTTCTGAAAATTGGTTGAAGTAGGACATAGAGCAGCATGAAGTCAAGCTGTTCCTTGTGCAAAGAAGCTCCTGTGAAAGAACAGACTACAATGGAAGAAAAGACAAAGGTATTTCTGGGAGAAATACTTGATTCAGACACAGCCTCTTAGACAGAAGATATTTATATCAGTAGGCATCTCATTAATTTTGAGCTTGATACAGGGACAGATGTCATTGTATTAAAATATGGTAGACCGTGATTGATAAACACTCTACATTCAACAACAGTGCAACTAAAATTTGGGGGTCCATTGTAAAATAGTAGAGCGCGGACAATCCTCTCTGCACTTCAGTCATCAAATATAACAAACTATCTGTCACGATGCAGCGTACTAGCTTAACTCCTGTAGTCAACGAAGGATGGATATACTGAAGTGGATTGGATATTCAAATAGTGAAAAATTCCCAAGATCTTTATGGGCAACCTTCTGCAAGGCCAGCAGTGAATGTCCTACCATTGCCACTGGCAGTAAAATTCAGACTATTGTCTTTCTCCCCAGATACTAGTTGACCTGCTGAGTATCTCCAGTATTTTTCATTCTGCTTTGAAATGCTCAAAATCTGCAGTTTTTGGCTTTTGTGCTGGTATTACAATTAATTTAGTTGAATTAAATAACCTGGGTTTCATTAGGACCTAAGTTTGTTTTGCTGTTCATCCCCATTAACTTAAGAGACTTAACTCTGAAATTGGCCATTTCTGAGACGTTGGATAAATATTTCATAAGTTGTGTAGAATCAATTGTAGGGTGACTGATTGCCATGACACCAATAAAGTGAACCCTTTGATTTGTATCCCCCTTAAAGCATCAGTTTGCTATTTATAAAATAAAGACCTTTATAGAAGTGTGACCTATGAACCAAAGTAATTAGAAAACTACTCAAAGAAAGCCAAGCACTGTGACTTGGTGAGGTACAGGGATATTTATCTAAGTAATTACTTTCCTTCTCCAAACTGAAGTAAATTGAACAAAACTATCAGTTAGCACACAAAATTGAAACTGCTGCTTTTGAATTGGTCAATATTGACACATAAAACTGGCTTTTCAATCCCACGGTTTTGGTGAGATTTCAAGGCAAATGTTAGAACTTGCTGGTAGCGCTGACAGGAGAGTTAATGTAGTTAAACAAAGCTGTTTAACTCACACTGAAACTCTGGAAATTACCACTTGGCCAATTTCTGGTACAATTCAGCCCAAAGTGTTGAATTCTGTTTGGTCTTTGTGTATCGTAACAATTGTGCGATTAGTTTGCGTAATACAATTTAAAACTATGGCAGCTGTTGAAGAATCTCTGCACCACAATCTCTGAAATACATGTTAGTGAACTGCATGCCTCCCTAAATGTGCTTCTATTCTTTATTTATGGCTTTGTGTTTACATTTACTTTGCTTCTGTTTACATCCTATTTATTGCTTCTCCATCTCTCAGCGTTCTCAGCTAACCAATCTGCTTCAAAGCTTCTTCAACAATTTGAACTTTGGTTTTGTCACCAATCTGTCACAAATGTTATTTTCATGAACCATCTCTTTGAGTGAAAGGCAGTTGGAAGTGGGAATTTTTGATGTTTTAAGCATTAAAGTTTTCATTCGAAAGTGACCTGCTCCCTGGACGAATACATGGATAAGAAGGGAAGAAAAGGATACGGATCCTGTGAGTGAAGACAGTTTTAGTGTGGAAGGGCAAAATATGTCAGCACAGGCTTGGAGGGCCGAAGGCCCTGTTCCTGTGCTGTATTGTTCTTTGTTCTTTGACTAGTTGTGTATATTCATGAACAATCATTAACAATGGTAACTGAGCGACACATAGCATTAAATCTGTTAAAGGTGCATTGTACCATAGGGCGGAAGATTGCATGTTACCCCCTGACTGAAAATAGATTAACAAGATGTTCTATATGGCTGGATTTTTAATTTCTTTCAACTTATTTCTGGTTTTGGATGGTTTTGTGTGTCTGAGACTTTTTGCCAGAGATATGAATTGGCATTTCAATCAATGGTAGAATTGCTGGTCAGTAATATTAGACCTTGTACGATAGTGAAGGATCAAGTAGATCAGAATACAGTTGACATAAATATGAAAAAGGTCCTTTTTCCTATTCGCTCTGTTACTTCCAGAATGCTAACCCCACCTGTCATCCATTCCAGCTAGTTAGTTTCTAAGTTCCTAATATCTAGTTAGTTTCTAAGTTAAGATAATATGGCCTCAAACTTCTATCTCAGAAATTCACTTTTGCTATCTTTCTGTATAAAGAAAAACTTTTAGTCACCTGACCTAAATGTATCCTTCACTATGCAATGAGAAGCCTAGATCACAACGAAAGGATAAGAAGAACACAGGGGCTCAGTGGTTAGCGCTGCTACCTCACAGTGCCAGAGGCCTGGGTTCGATTCCACCCTTGGGTGACTGTCTGTGTGGAGTTTGCACATTCTCCCTGTGTCTGTGTGGGTTTCCTCCGGGTGCTCCGGTTTACTCCCACAGTCCAAAGATGTGCAGGCTAGGTGGATTGACCATGGGGAATTGCCCATAGTGTTCAGGGATGTGCAGACTAGGTGGATTTGGGGAATGGGTTGGGTGGGATGCTCTGAGGGCTGGTGTGGACTTGTTGGGCTGAAGGGCCTGTTTCCACAGTTGTAGGGATTCTCTGGAACTATGGAAAAACTTAATAGGCTAAGTGGAATTTGATTGGAATAGCTTAAGCATTAATGAAAAAGAGAGTAATACAAAGTTGGTTGAAAGTTAGCTGAGTTAGGTGGAAATTGTAATGACTAGCAAGGAAGATTTTGAGTAGACACTACAGTCAGGTCTAATTGTTCATACATATTCTGACAGATATCTGCATACTAGATGCACACAGATCTTTACAGCAAGAATTGCTGTACAGTAATAGGAATCAGCATCTTTGAGGCATTAAGGACAATAGTGCTGATCTCTCACTGACCTAGGTGAGAACAAATTCCTGGGACAATGCTGAACTCAGTTCTGGGTGCAGTTGATCAGACATCAATTTGGGAACGCTCAGTCATATAAATATTTTTAATTAACCTGTTCAGATATGTTATGATATACTTCTGGGCGAAGCAGGACTTGAACTCAGGCCTTATGGCTCAGAGGTAGGGACACTATCACTGTGTCATAAGGACCCTTACCTTGGTGTTATAGTGATCATCAATAAGTGTAAGTCACAAGAAAACGGTGCAGTGAAAATGTTGGAGTAATACAGCTGAAAGTAAACTATTTGTCACATTTCTTTATTTGGATTAGAACATTGGATTTATTGCATTTTTGAAACAGAAGTTATTGAGATCACTTGCTTTATTCTACTTATTTCATGGTTCAGGGATTTTAGGTCTGTCATGCAAAAATCACTTGACATGGATGAATGCTTTGTTACATCGTGTTAAATATCGATCATACGAGTAGGACACAACCACAGGTATAGCAGATGATTAATAAGTACATCAGTGTGTTACCTCTATATGATTGGCTCTCACTCTCTCCAAATGCTAACCTTTCACATATAGATTTATTTTGTGTAAACCACCACCCTTTCCCTGCAACTGAGCGAGATTCTTCGCAACACCACAAGCCCCATCGCACCTCATCGATTGCAGTTCCCTTGAAGTAACATAAATTGGACAGGTCACATCATCCAACCAAAAGCCTTGTCACTTTTCTTTATGAAAAAATATACTTCATTCACAAAGAATAATAAAATTACATTCCGTAACTTAAAATTGGATGTCACATAAAGTGTTGTCCAGTTCAAATTCTTTCTGTACAGCATGTGCCAACCTGGGATTTATCAATAAATTTGCAGTTACACACGATATTTATAATGTACATTCTATGGCAGATGTATCACCCAAGTGGTTTTGCAGAGATTCCAGCCCCACAATGTACTATGGGAGGTGGATGTTAGGTTGTATCCTTTGTCCTTTGCGTCTTTGAAACAGCTGCCCCAAGCATTACTGTGGGTTCAAGTAAATAATCATGGATTTTGGAATGCATCAGTCTACAATATTCTTATGCCCCACCTCATGCAAATTTGCAAAGTAGTGCAAATTCAACAGTCTGTTTTATAACCTATGAGCGAACTTTGTACACCTCTCTCATCATCTTTAGCTTGGTGCCATTTTTTCCAGATTTTCTTCTTTCTCCTATTCTTTCATGGAATGTGGGAACCACTGTTTCTCCATCTCTAATGGTCCTTGGGCTATGTGGCAAGCCTTTTACAGAGGTTTTTGAACATACCATGTTGGCAAGGCCAGAATACACACAGCTATCATACATCTAAAAGAATGGCAGAAATGAAAGAAAGTAGAATTCAAATGGAAAAAGACAGAATTTGACTTCAGCAATCATGATTGTAATGCATTTGAAATTATTTTTAAGGTGATAGGAGAAAGATTTAAAAGGGACATGAGGGGCAAGTTTTTGACACACACAGTGGTCCATAGGTGGAATGAATTGTCAGAGGAAGTGTTAGATGTAGGTACAGTTACAACATTAAAATAACATCTGGACGGGTACATAATTAGAAAGGGTTTAGAGGGACATGGGCCAAATACAGGCAAATGGGACTAGATTAGTTTGGGAAACTTGGTTGGAATGGATGAGTTGGACCGAAGGGTCTGTTTTTGTGCTCTTTGACTCAATGACTCAAGAGAAATGAAAAGCTGCAATCGATTTCTTGTCAAATTAAGAATCCTAATGATGGATTGTAGTGGTAAACTGTTATCAATAACTACACAGGCTGATCAATTATGACAAGTTTTTACATCTTTTAAATTGGAATTTAATTACTCACATTTACACCAAATATTTATTCAAGATTATTAAACTGTAATTCTTCAGGTATTTCATTTTCTTACATTTTTCCTTTTTTTTAACACATGCACGTTGTTGTCTTGAGGTCTCCACGCACAACACAACATTTTCTGTGAGAGAGAGAAAGTATGGGAAGATAGCCAGATGTCAGATGTCTGCTGATGCTGCCAACCATTCTGTAATAGAAAGGCCCTCAGGATCTCCTTCTCACTGCTGCTTGGCACTGATCCTTTCCCGACTGGCAGTTGAGATCTGTGCCTAACAACAGGATGTGCTGCCAACGTCTTTCCAAGATTCAACAGTATCTCCGACTCTTACTACACGATTTTTACTTTTGCAATCATGTGTTCTGACACCAGCCGGTCAGCAATGATTTTTAATAAAGGAGCTCAAATCACGATGAGAGGAAACATCTGAAAATGGGAAATGTTTATCCAACTTTTCTTTCTTTTTACTTTATTCATTCAAGGGATGAGGGCATCGCTGGCTTGGCAGCATTTATTGCCCATCCCTAATTTTCTTTCAAATTATCCAAACTTGGTTTCAGTACAGAGGGAAATAGGAAGAGAGGAAATGTAAAATACCAGAGTTATTCACTCCCCTGAATCTAAACCACTGAATCTCAATTACAATTTGTCCCATTATATTTATTGTTCCGAAGGTGAAGGAAAACCCCAGTATCTTTTCCAAGGAGTCATTTTTTTGTAATTGCAGAGAATGGTTTAAATTGTTTTTATGCACCTGGAAAGAAAGTGCGGCAGACTTTTTAACTAAAGGAGGGATGATAATTCAGTGGGACATTTACCGAAGTGCATTTCCATTAGAAAGACTGAAGAATCTCTTGGGGCCTGAGTAGCCCACTACTGTTTCTAACTGAAGTTATGAATTGCAATTGAGATCAGAAGCCTCAGTTCATTTGAGGGCTTTTGAGTTATCATTTCCAATGGAAGAAATTACAACATTTAAAAGATATTCGGACAGGTACATGAGTAGGAAAGGGATATGGGCCAAACACAGTCAGATGGGAGCGTTGAGGGAACCTGATCGGTGTGGATGAGTTAGACCAAAGGGTCTGTTTCCAGAGCATTGGGCTATTCAGAAGAAGGCAGTTTAACAAATATTGTATGATTTTCAGTGTTGAGTAAAAGTCACCTGTAGGAAAGGAACACTGACAACAAGCTCCATTAAGCTAAATACCTATTATGCTAGGATTCTAACTGATGATATTACTCGACAGGTCAGATTCCAAACTGAAATATGGCTTGATAGATCATATTTTGTTTTGTTTTAATTTAACAAAGTAGTTATTTACTGAAACACAATAATGCAATTCTGAAAATTTGTTTTTAAACAATACAACAGAAGTTTGTTGCACAATATAATTGAAGGTAAATAGAACAAGCCAAATTATCTCCATATAACACAACTTGAAAAAGTTCCTACAAACAGTAAAATCTAATCCAACACCATTACTGTGAAGTACCAGAGTGTTTCCATCTCTGTTATGTCTATTGGCTTAACTTATGTGTTTCTTGAATTCCCCATCTTCTGAGTTTGACAGTTGACTATTCACACAGGTGAGTTTAGAAGTTCTCAGTTTCCAATAACCCTTTCAGAGTTTGAGTCAAATACTTCTGGTCTGGAGTTTCAAACTAAAACCCTTACAGTAGAGACAATCCTATTTTCTAGCTGTTGTGAACTGTCTCTTTTCTTGAGAATCTGTGTTCTGACATCTAACTCAACATCGACCGCTGCAAATGGAAACGAAAGCTTTCAAAGATATAATTTTACTCTAAGCAAAAAAAACCATCATTCTTTTAAACAGACAGCAAGCTAATACTTTTCAACATTTCGTCTGTCCAGTTGTCAAACTCTCAATGCAAACAAATTTCCATTATCATTTCAGGAACATGCTCTTGCTCTCTCTGATACTGGAGTTTAAAAAAAAATTGATCTAGAAATACTGACAAGTTAATAATTCAACCCTCTCATACACTTACCAAAATCCAAATGTTCAAATAAATGATTTGTATATAAATTGCACATGTCGTAGTTGGCAGATATCTAGATAATCGGGTGTCTCCCTGAAATTTTACAATGGGATTTTGAAATTGTAGACAGCCAATTGATTATAGCGTACAATACATTTTCTGGGTGAACTAAAATCTTCAATTCATTAAAAAGGTCATTTTTAAAATGGTATCAAAGGGCCGAGTGACCTCCTCCTATGCTGAATCATGGCTGATTCTGTTGCCTGCAATCTTATACCATGAAGTAAGATTTCCTCTAGTTGCCATATGTACTACTGTTGAATATGTTCTTCCATTCACTATGAATAGCAGAATTATAAACATTTTTTAAAAAAAAGATTTGCCATGAATGGAGAAAACTGTTCACAACTTCTAGTAAACATTAAGATAAAGATACGTCACAGAGCTTTAGAAATCCTTACCCCCTAACAATTACTGTGGCCACTTCCTCCTTTCATATATCTTGTAGATAATACCATATTGCATTCCACTTACCGGAAATATATCTTTGAAAATGTATGCATAATGTATAAGTATTCTGAATCTGAAGCACATACGGTAGATTAGTGAGAATTAATGCTTCCTTATTGCTGCATTGGAACCAAGTTACAGAAGAGTGCAATGATTAATTCTTTTTTAACCTGTTTTGCCTAATAACCCTAATTAATTTGTAATAGTTATTTATAAACATGTAGCAAGTGTTATGAAGAGCTTTTGGAAAATGACTTATAACCGATTTGTGGTGCCAACATAACTAACTTATTATTGCTTCTCTGACGTGCCTTTATGATGGATCATAATGTTTTCTCATGCACAATCAACAAACCAAATAAACCAATTTAAAATAAACTTCGAATTAATTCTTCATCCTAGAATCAAAAAATTATATTACACAGACAGAAGTTATTTAGCCAATGGTGTTATGTTAGTTGTTTTAAAGAGATATCCTATTAGTTTCATTGCCCTTCCCCATATTCCCCTTACCCCTTCATATATTGTCCACTTTCCTTCAGATAGTGATGGTATCTACTTCCACAATCCTTGCAGGCTATGCAATCCAAATCATCATAATTCACTGGGTTGGGAATAAAACGTAAATTATGTTGCCACTGGTTTCTTTGCCAATTACTTTAAATCTGTTACGAAAACTGAAATTGCTGGAACAATTTCTAGTTTGGCAACATCTGTGGAGAGAAATCAAAGTTAAAGCTTTGTGTTGAGTGAAACGATAACTCTGATTTCTCTCCACAGATGTTGCCAAACCAGAAATTGTGGAAAGTGTGGACCCCATGCCTTCAACATGCCTTCAAATGCTCAGCAGATCTGGCAGCACCTGTGGAGAGAAATCGAAGTTAAAGCTTTGTGTTGAGTGAAACAATAACTCTGATTTCTCTCCACAGGTGCTGCCAGATCTGCTGAGCATTTCCAGCAATTTCTGATTTTGTTACTGGTTTACAGGACCCACAGCCCTTTTGGTTTTTACCTTAAATCTGTCTCCTGTGTTCATCAACCTTTCTGCCACTGAAATTTGTGTTGCCTTATTTATCCTATCAAAAGCTTTAATGATTTTGCAATAGTTTTTCTTTTTTAATATAATTTTCTGTTTGATATTAGATCTTGAATAACTTCTAAAATAAAGCTTTTCATAGTGAGATTGCTATTACCATCATTGGATGATGAATTTGTGAACCTCAACCAACAATGATCGGCAACGTTTAATTTTACAGTCTGAGGAATGATTATCCTAGCACTGAGGTAGTTGAGCTATCTCATATGATGTGTCAAACCATAGATGAGTGCATTCAGATCTTTAATTTAGTGTGTACAGGAGTCACATCTTTTCTACTCACCACCATTCCTGACAAGCAAAAATCTATATCCAACCAAATTGTGTGCTTCATTTTGTAATATTGGAAAGTTCTGTGATTTAACCTTTCAATCTTTTTCTTTTACCTACAGTCATCAAATAAATCATTCTTCCTTTGCAGCTGGAGATCTGTCATTTCTTGCAATTAACTGTTAAGGGTTTTACCTCTAATTAAATGAATTTCATTTGAACGACAACTTGAGAAGGAAATACGTCTTTTAAATTAACTGGTAAAAATACTCCCATCCTTTGGAATCATTCTTATCAGATAACTGCATATTGCTGTAACAGTGAGTATATTTTTGCCAATACAACATTGCAGTTTGTTTACTACCTAATCAATAATCCAGTTGTGCTCTGCAATGTGTTCTCCAGTGGGTTCACTTTATATAATAGCCTGCAAATGATTTTCTACAGTCCTTTTTATATCTGGAGTGGGGACACAGTGAACAGAAGTATGATTTTATTGTAAGGAAACAAAACTAAACATTGGACTGTGACCAAGATACATTTAGATTGGGATGCAGGTGAAGGTTTGTTGATTGTTAGGTTTGACAGTGTGGACCCCATGCCTTCAACATTAAGGTGTCAACTTGCTATTCAGAAGTTAGAAGTTTCCATCTCAAACTCAATTGATCTTTGTACTGGAACTTCCCATAGGTACTTAAGTTTGTGTGTGTAAGCCTATTCCTTTTAGAAAGAGAGAAAATTGTCATTCAAATTTAGAGAAATAAAGCCATGCTTTAGGAAAATGACTCCATGAGTAAGCTGGTTGGAAACCACTAACTGGAATCTAAGAAAGACTAAAGCTACGTTCTGGTGACTTGAAATTGCAGTCCAAGGCATCTGAACATTTTCGCCCCTGTGCCTATCACATTTCAAAGCCATTAAGTGAATTCTAGATAACAAGTTGTGGGGCTGGATGAACACAGCAGGTCAAGCAGCATCATAGGAGCAGGAAAACTTGACGTTTCGGGCCTAAACCCTTCATCAGAAATGGGGGAGGGGAAGAGGGTTCTGAAATAAATAGGGAGAGAGGGGGAGGCGGATAGAGGATGGATAGAGGAGAGGATAGGTGGAGAGGAGGCAGACAAGTCGAGGAGGCGGGGATGGAGCCAGTAAAGGTGAGTGTAGGTAGGGGGGTAGGGAGGAGATAGGTCAGTCCAGGGAGGACGGACAGGTCAAGGGGGCGGGATGATGTGAGTAGATAGGAGATGGGGGTGTGGCTTGGGGTGAGAGGAAAAACAGGTGAGGGAGGTGGAGATGAGCTGGGCTGGTTTTGGGATGCGGTTGGGGGAGGGGAGATTTTGAAGCTTGTGAAATCCACATTGATGCCATTGGGCTGCAGGGTTCCCAGGCTGAATATGATTTGCTGTTCCTGCAGCCTTCGGCTGGCATCACTGTGGCATCGCAGGAGGCCAAGGATAGACATGTCATCTGAGGAATGGGAGGGCCTGCTGTGTTCATCCAGCTCCACAACTTGTTATCTATAAGTGAATTCTACCTGTCTGCAAAGAATCACCAGGAACAATTCTTGAAGGAATACGAGTGCTGAGCCTCTCTTCTGTCATTAGCAAAGTGTACAGGCAGTCACTGGGGAACTCAACGGGTGGAAAGAAACCTTTAAGCGGAATCAATTGGACAATGGGACTCTTGCTGTGATAGGAATGTGCTCAGATGTAACCCAGTCATGAAACACAGGCACTGGGAATCTATTACACTATTGTCATACTTAGGGTAACTGAGCAGTTAAAGAAAGGTGTTCATTTAAAACCCAGCTAACTCTGTGCGCAATCCAGGCTGTCTATCTGTCTATCAGAATTAAAATTGGAAATAGCCTTTATTGTCATGTGTACTGGAAAGAGTGCAGTAAAAAGTTTGTAATGTCACCTGTCAGTGCCATCTTAAGTACAGGGTGCATAGGTGCAGGATACTGAAGTACGTGTTACAGACTTGAGGGAATCATAGCTACAAGTGCAGCATAAGAGTAAGGGATAAAGAAGCTTTCTTTTAGCAAGTACTCACACACTTTAGTCTTTTAACCAAGACCATGTCAGTTTTCAGGCTGCCGGGCCAAGTGTGTGGGAAATGCTGGGCTTCAATCCTGGAGGCCTTGCTTGCGGTCCCCAAGGTACTCATTGTCGCGCTTCCCCCCCACCCCCCACCCCATGCTGGCTTCTGCTCCATTCACCACCTGACTCACCTGGACTTATTGCCTCCACACTGGCCTGGCCGGGGACTGGGACTCACCTTGGCCGACACCCCACATGCCAGCCCGCATTGGTCTCCACCATTCGCCTCCAGTAAGTAAAAGTTAAAAGTTTGAAAAAACAGAGAGAAAAAAGGAAAAGAATGTGCGGAGCAGAGGAGTTCTGGTTGGAATATCTCACTTGGCTGCCATCTTGAATACATCTATCTGTCTATCTCTCTATGTCTCTATCTATTATGTCCCTACCTCTCTATCTCTGTCCATCTATCTCTATCTCTGCCCATCTATCTCTATCTCTGCCCATCTACCTCTATCTGTCTGTCTGTCTATTCATCTCTCTGCCCATCTATCTCTGTCTATCTGTTTGTCTCTATATATCTATCTGTCTGTCAATCCGTTTATTTCTCCGCCCATCCAGCTATGTCTGTCTATCTGTCTCCCTCTCTTTTGCAAACCTGTTCGTTTATATAGGTTTGGCTGTCTCTATCTCAAACCAGTCTGTTCATGTAGATTTGGAAAAGTCCACATTCTCGTCATTGGAATTCCTTTATAATGTAGTTTATTTGAAAATGTGGTTTGACAGAAAATGAGACACTGGTTCATTTTATTGTTAGTAGCAGAATGAAATGATTAAAACCATTAAAGTTCAGCTTATGCCAGGTATTTTTCTCACTTGAATCTTTGTTCTCTGTTAAGTTGCTGGGGATAGTTTGCTTTCCAAAATCTCTGCTTGATCATCAGAAAAGTGATTGGAAAGGATCATCAATAATGCATCAAACAGTGCTTGCAAAGGAATAGCCTGCCCACCAGTGCCGAGCTTGGGTTCCATCAGGGTCACCTGGTGCCTGATTTTGTTGCAGACTTGTTAAACACATGGGAAAAAGGAGCTCCAGACATGAGATGAGTGACTGACTTCAAAGCAGCATTTAAAGAAATGCAGCATCAAGGAACCCGAGCAAAACTGTAGTCAGTGGAAATCTGGGGAAAGCTGCCATTGGCTGGAGTCACACCTTGCACAAAAGAAGATGGATGTTGATGTTTACTCATGTCAGCTCCAACGCTTCGCTGTAAGAGTTACTCAGCGTAATGTCAAAGACGCAACCGTGTTCAGCTGCTTCATCGATGACCTTTCTTCTGTAATATGGTCAGAGATGTCAATGTTCAGTCATCAGCAAACACTCTTCATCAGCATCTGTGTCTTCTCAGGCATTGAAATGCACTTGCAGCAAGATGTGGACAGCATCCAGGCTTCGGCTGAAAAGTGGCAGGTAGCATTTGTGTCCCACAAATGCCAGGCAATGAAGACCTTCAACAAGAGAAAATCTTACCATCACCCCTTGACTTTCAATGGCATTGCCATCATTAAATCTTCTTTTACAAACACCTTGGGGTCCAACCTGAATTGGACTGGCTGTACAAATATTGTGGCCGTAAGACCAGTTCGGAGGCTAGGAATTCGGTAGTGAGCATCTCACTTTGTGTCTTCCCATCGCTTGACCATTATCTACAAGTCATGGTTTTGATTGTATAATTTCTGTTTGCCTGATGACTGGAGTTTCAAGAACACTCAAGAAGCTTGACACCAGGACAAAGGAAATTTCTTGATTGGCACTTCATTCACCACCTTCAACATTCACTCCATTCACCATTAACACACCGTAACAGCAGTGTGTACAAAGCACCCGATACACTGCAGAAATTTAACAGTCCTCTGACAGAACCTTCCAAATCTGTTAGCTCTACCAGCTTAAAGGAGAAAGGCAGCAGCTACATGGGAATCTCACTATCTGCAATTTCTTCTGAGCACTGAACACCCTGACTTGGAACTTCGCAGCCACTGGGTCAGAATCCTGGAGCTCCCTGCCGATTAGCAATCTGGTTGTTCCTGCTCTCCAAGGGATTTCAATGGTTCAAGAAGACACCTCACCATGATCTTTTCCAGGGCAATTAGGAATGGGCAATAAATGTTGGCCTAACCACCAAAACCCAAATTCCATGAATGAACCAATTCTTCAGTTATCTCACCAGGTAGTTTATTTGGTCATACACATAAAGACACATATTTTCCTGAGATAACAAGCATGGGGCTGGATGAACACAGCAGGTCAAGCAGCATCATAGGAGCAGGAAAACTTGACGTTTCGGGCCTAGACCCTTCATCAGAAATGTGGGAGGGGAAGAGGGTTCTGAAATAAATAGGGAGAGAGGGGGAGGCGGATAGAGGAGAGGATAGGTGGAGAGGAGGCAGACAAGTCGAAGAGGCGGGGATGGAGCCAGTAAAGGTGAGTGTAGGTGGGGGGGGTAGGGAGGAGATAGGTCAGTCCAGGGAGGACGGACAGGTCAAGGGGGCGGGATGATGTTAGTAGATAGGAGATGGGGGTGTGGCTTGAGGTGAGAGGAAAAACAGGTTATGGAGGTGGAGATGAGCTGGGCTGGTTTTGGGATGCGGTTTGGGGAGGGGAGATTTTGAAGCTTGTGAAATCCACATTGATGCCATTGGGCTGCGGGGTTCCCAGGCTGAATATGATTTGCTGTTCCTGCAGCCTTCGGGTGGCATCACTGTGGCATTGCAGGAGGCCCAGGATGGACATGTCATCTGAGGAATGGGAGGGGGAGTTGAAATGGTTCGCAACTGGGAGGTGCAGTTGTTTGTTGCGAACTGAGCGCAGGTGTTCTGCAAAGCGGTCCCCAAGCCTCCGCTTGGTTTCTCCGATGTAGAGGTAGCCACAACGGGTACAGCGGATGCAGTAGACCACATTGGCAGATGTGCAGGTGAACATCTGCCTGATGTGGAAAGTCTTCTTGGGGCCTGGGATTAGGGTGAGGGAGGAGGTGTGGGGGCAGGTGTAGCACTTCCTGCGGTTACAAGGAAAAGTGCCGGGTGTGGTGGGGCTGGAGGGGAGTGTGGAGCGGACAAGGGAGTCGCGGAGGGAGTGGTCCCTCCGGAAGGCAGATAAGGGTGGGAAGGGAAAAATGTCTTTGGTGGTGGGGTCTGATTGCAGATGGCGGAAGTGTCGGAGGATGATGCGTTGGATCTGGAGGTTGGTGGGGTGGTATGTGAGGACGAGGGGGATTCTTTTTTGGTTATTATTGCGGGGACGGGGCGTGAGGGATGTGTTCCGGGAAATGCGGGAGACACGGTCGAGGGCGTTCTCGACCACTGTGGGGGGGAAGTTGCGGTCCTTGAAGAATGAGGACATTTGGGATGTACGGGAGTGGAATGTCTCATCCTGGGGGCGGAGGCGAAGGAATTGGGAATAGGGGATGGCATTTTTGCAGGAAGGTGGGTGGGAGGAGGTGTATTCCAGGAAGCTGTGGGAGTCAGTGGGCTTGAAATGGACATCGGTTTCTAGGTGGTTACCCGAGATGGAGACAGAGAGGTCCAAGAAGGAGAGAGAAGTGTTGGAGATGGTCCAGGTGAACTTCAGGTCCCTCCACACTCCCCTCCAGCCCCATCACACCTGGCACTTTTCCCTGCAACCGCAGGAAGTGCTACACCTGCCCCCACACCTCCTCCCTCACCCCAATCCTCGGCCCCAAGAAGACTTTCCACATCAGGCAGATGTTCACCTGCACATCTGCCAATGTGGTATACTGCATCCGCTGTACCCGTTGTGGCTTCCTCTACATCGGGGAAACCAAGCGGAGGCTTGGGGACCGCTTTGCAGAACACCTGCGCTCAGTTCGCAACAAACAACTGCACCTCCCAGTTGCGAACCATTTCAACTCCCCCTCCCATTCCTCAGATGACATGTCCATCCTGGGCCTCCTGCAGTGCCACAGTGATGCCAGCCGAAGGCTGCAGGAACAGCAAATGATATTCAGCCTGGGAACCCTGCAGCCCAATGGTATCAATGTGGATTTCACAAGCTTCAAAATCTCCCCTCCCCCAACCGCATCCCAAAACCAGCCCAGCTCATCTCCACCTCCCTAACCTGTTTT
>JAHRHZ010000025.1:28079533-28095088 GCA_024137785.1 Ginglymostoma cirratum | reverse complement strand
GGACAAGGGAGTCGCGGAGGGAGTGGTCCCTCCGGAAGGCAGATAAGGGTGGGGAGGGAAAGATGTCTTTGGTGGTGGGGTCTGACTGTAGATGGCGGAAGTGTCGGAGGATGATGCGTTGGATCCGGAGGTTGGTGGGGTGGTATGTGAGGACGAGGGGGATTCTTTTTTGATTATAGATGCATTTGTTATTTGATGTGCTCTGTGGGATCTTTGACCATATTTGTCTGTTACCTGTATTTATCTCATATTAATTCAATATGTTATGAGATATTGCATATTGTTTTACTGTGCTTATTTTGTAGTGATATTTAGTTTTGTTTGTTCAAACTTTGGTTTTATTCTCTTAGATTTTACTTGGAATCTCAGACATTGTCCATCCCAACCAGATGATAATGTAACTTTGGTAGTTTAGGATCATAACAAGGGTATGTTACTGATTCACCTGGAAGAAGTATTTGGGTCTCTCGAAGATGAGAATGAGGCAGTAAAAAGGCAGTTCTGAGGAAGGGTCAGTGGACTGAAAATGTTAACTCTGATTTATTCTTCGCAGGTGCTACCAGACCTGCTGAGCTTTTCCAACAACTTCTGTTTTTGTTCCTGATTTACAGCATCCGCAGTTCTTTTGGTTGTTATTTAGTAATAAGGCATATGTTGCATCTTCTGTACCTGAATTGCAAGGTGCCATTGTAACTGTGCCTGCATCTACGACTTCCTCTGGAAGTTCATTCCACACACAAACAAAACAAAAATTGCCCCTGATGTCTTTTTTTAAAATCTTTCTTCTCACCCTAAAAATATGCCCCCTGGTCTTGAAATTCCCAATCCTAGAGAAAAGACATCTGACGTTCACCTTATCTATGCCCCTCATGATTTTATAAACATGTATAAGGTCATGCCTCAAACAACTGTGCTCCAGTGAAAAACGTCCTAGCCTATCCAGCCCCTTCTTATAACTCAAACCCTCCATTACTGGCATCTTCCTGGTAAATTTCTTCTGAACCCTATCCAGTTTTATAATATCCTTCCTATAACAGGGCAAGGCCTTACCAATGTCCTGTACCATCTCAACTGCTATGTTCAAAAGGTCTGAGCAATGAAAGCAAATGTACTAAACACCTCTTAACCACCCTATTATTTGGACATAATTGAGAAATGTTGAAATGGGAAAGGAAGGGAAACTGTCTTTGGTGGTAAAATCAGGCTGCAAGTGGTGAAAATGACCAAGCATGATCTGTTGAATGTGGAGCGTGGTGATGGATGAGGACAATGGGAACATTACAGTGGCTTCTTAAGGGAAGCGATTTGAGTGGGAGCATGAAGTTGGATCGATACTATTGATCACAGGAGGGGTTAATCTTCAGCTGAAGGAAAAAGAGACTTATAATAAGGCTTGATGCAGAAGCTGGCATCATCAGATGCATTGGGGAAAACGGAATAAAGTGCTGGGTGCAGTGGTAGAAGGAGGTATAGTCAAGGTAGTTGTGAGAATTGGTGAATTTATGGTGGATATCGATCAATAGCCGACATACAGAAATCAAGACAGCAGATTTGAAGAAGGGAAGGGAATAGTTGTGGACCACATGAAAATGGGAAAGGTGGGAAATTAGAAAGCAAGTTGATAACAACTTTCAGTTGGTAACAAGAGTTGGAAATGGCAGTGATAAACTCATCAAAGTAGCAGAAAAAGACTTGAGGTGAAGTGAGTAGGCATGGATTACAGGAGTTTCATATTACCATGTAAATGGAGGTTTAGATAGGGCCAGTAAGGGCTCTAATTCTCATTGGTAGCATCTGCTTTAATCCTTTAACCAAAATAACCCCATCACTTTCCAATATGATGGTGAGTTCTAGTTTGCAAAGAAATGAAAATTCAGTTGCAGTATGCTGCTCCGTACCTTTTAGTCATGTAATAGCAATACCTAAGGCTGAAGGAGGAGAGCCAATATCAGGCATCAATATCAACAAAATCTCAAGAAAATATTAGACAGATCAAATAGTATTAACAGCTGCAATTCCACTGTCACCTTTGAAAGTACCCGTTAGTAAGGAAATTGCATCAACTCCAAACAGCCTCTCAGGAAATGGAAATTACCAATTCAGAATGCTCATGATCAAGATGTTTTCAGAATGGGTTTTATGATTCAATCTAGCTTGCATCTTTGAAACTGTGTTTTTTAAAAAATAAGATCATTATGAAAATAGAAGTTGGCTGATACAGATAACAGCTTGTCAGGTGCCCTTAGTTTGGTGCCCTTTGAATATGTGTTCTGTATGGATTGTCTGAAAGAAGGTAATTCCCCAAGTGAAATGAGTCTGGGCAGCTTCAATCCAACGCCTGTCAACTATAAGTCTATAGCACATAACAGCTGTCAAATGTGACACTGTTTGGTATTAACATGGTAATTTACCTTGGGCAACAGGGGCCTATGCTGCACTAAATCTTATCACAATTAAAGTTTTAATGACTTATTTGCCCAAAAATAATTTTTTTTTATGTTCAGAAATTTTTGGAATACAGACTGATTTAAGTATTAAAATGTTATGTAGTCATTTTGAAAATCTGTTATCAATGCAATTTCTTCATGTTTCACTGCTTAAGCTGTCTTTACTTAAAGCTGATTTCTGATTGTGTATTGATTCAGTGAATGATACCACTCCTGTAATGTGCTTTGAAATCTTATCTCAGATTGAAGGTTTAAGTCTAAAGAGAATGATTGAGGAAGATGTATGATAGAAAATCATGAAAATTAAAATGACTTATTTTTAATTAGCTGTTGTGATTGAAAATTGACTTTGGAATCTGCCTGTAGAAGGTAACAATTTTATGTTGTGCATCAGGAATATCAATGAATCTCAGGATGATATGTACTATCTCCCAGTGAAGGCTGTCATTTCTGCCTGGAATAAAAAGTGGAACTGTGATAGGGATATAAAGTACGTTGATGTTGAATTAGCAAAGATAAGAAAATGATACAATCAGAACACCACCAATACAGAAATATGTCAAATTTTGGGAATAGCAAGGGATTCAAATCCTATATAAAAAAATCAAGATTCCTAACCATGTAAAATTATAAAATGGGCTTAAGTATGGTAATGTTGTGCAATGTAGAATGAATTAGTGTTTTATCATAGATTTGTTCACTCTAGGGCTGTCCATAAATACCAGTTGGCAATTCTGTTTATGACTGTGCTAAAAATATTAATGATAAAGAATCCAATTATGGGACCTGATATAAAAAAATGTATTGCTAATTAAATTTGAAAATGGTTTGCTATTTTTGGTTAATTTTTATAGGCCATCAAATTGACGCTACCAACTGCTAAATCATATCTGTACAATGAAAAAGCCCAGGTTGTGTGGTGCAGGATGCTAGTTGGAGCCTAGCGGTTGTATGTTTGTGATTTAATGCTGTTTGGGATCCTGAGAAGAAATTGCCACAATTATGCATTTGTGATTTTGGATAACTTGAGGCATTGCTTTGCACGTGAGAATTGTAGAAACAAAAGCTTTGATTTCACAGTATGTCTGCCTTCCTAAAACACATTGTGAATAATCTGTTTGATGCATGTGCATCATTTTGAGTAGATGAAAAGATGTCAGCAGAGAATCATGTTGTGTACGAATGCTATGAAGGGCATAAATATTATGGGTGATCATGATTTATGGTAAATGCAGACCCAAAGATGATGTGCCACTCCCCATTACTTCTAGGATACATGGTTTGGGCTATTTTGAAATGAAAATTACAAAAAATTGCCTCAGTAAATCAAAATGTTTCCTTAGTGAATAGAATAAATTATTATCAGATCTTACCATATCAACTTTCTTACATTTGCACAAAATATGCAGGAATCAGATTGCCTCTCCATTGAACTTAATTAATTGTTGAATAAGTACCACTTTTGATCCTCCAAAATGTTAAAGTATTTTGTATTAATTTCTCCTTCCATATCAAGTATGAAATTACATGTTCTTTATCATTTGGAAATGAACTATTAATGCCCATATTGCACATGAATTCCTCAGTGAAAGTCAATGATCAAGTGTACATCAGGATGTCCAAAAGATGTTCTACTGAATTCCTTCGATGTTGTTGATTCCTCAGTACCCCTGAATTCTTGCTTCTGGTTTCCAGACATGCGTTGAATGGAATGCGGTATTGCTTTTGAAGGTCCAATTACCAGACAAGAATGGGCTGCATGAAACAATAGGACAGCTGCTCACTATGAACAGTGAACCTCAGAGTTTGCAGTATTAACCTCTCAAATGCATCTGATTCTGGAAATTAAAACACACTAATCTGAGAACAAGATGATTTATCTTTGAGTTTAATGAATTCTAACTTGTGAATTAACATCATAACAACTTTGCCACTCATTTCCATTCAATACGTGAAGTGAAGGAAATTGCTTTATTTCATGTAAGCAAACTGTTTAATACCACTAAGCAAACAAAGAGGTGATAGAATAACAAGTTCTGTTCACTGTTCTGGTTTCTGGTAGAATTATTGAAAATATGTGAAGTTTCAATAGATGAACATGTCTTGAGTCAGTGGCTTGGAACAGATGAAGATCATTTTAATCAATGTATTTCAATAAACCAGGCCTTCAGCTGAGCGTCTATCAAATAATAGCGTACCATTATGACAAAGAAATTACATATGCTGATATGAACTGAAAAAGTGCATCCCATGCCATAGTTCAATCTTGATCCCTCTGCATGCCTAAATGATGAAATAACCTAATGTTTGTTTTGCAGAATGCACACTTTTTCTTTCTCATTATTTATTGGTAATTGTCGAGGCGAGATTGATTAGTGTTATGGAGTTCAATACCACTCCGCTTTTAGTGCCACAGCAATCCCAGGTTAGATGGTTAATCGAAGCTTATTCTTCACAACCCAGTCATATGCTTCATCTTTGCTCCATATGTTAACCATCTGTTGCACCACAGTGTCTTTTTTTTTATTTCCTGACTCAGCCATTCTTATAATTAATAATAACTATGAAATTAATGAGACCTATTTCGAGTTTGCACAAGTCAATTTTAAAATATGCTGGATCTGCCTCAAACTCACCTTAGTGGGATTCCAGCAAATACCAGAGGGTAAAACATTCAGTACGTTATTTGTAATTTGTTCTCAATCAAATCCAAACCTGATAAAACATTTTTTTAAATCCATTTCACCGTCTCATCCCATGGGCAGTTTATTCTTAATGAAACAAAGTAGGCCATCGTCAAAATAGATCTGTCAGTTTTATGTCGATAAACAAAGTGAAGGGAACAGTCTGAGAATGAACAGAGAATAAATGAAACAGCAATAGAAATTGCTGGCAGAACTCAGCAGCCCTGGCAGCATCTATGGAGAGAAAGTAGAGTTAACATTTCTGGTCTAATAACCCTCTCTAGGTCTGATAGTAGCTGGGAAAAAGTGGTACATATGCTGAAGACGGGCTGGGGGAAGGGGGTTGGAGTATGTGATGGTTTGAGACGGAGCCCAGAGAGAGATCAGCAGTTAGACAGGCATAGGTATGGATAATGATGAGCCAGGCAAAAAAGAAAACTGCAAATGGGGACCATAAGTAGGTGAAAATGGATTGGCTGTGATGCAAGCAGCCTGTGTTATTACAGAGCTGGGGTATGGGAGTGGGTAAAAGATGTGGGAGAGGGTGTTCAGGACCTGAAGTTTTTGAACTCAATATTGAGTCATAAAGACTGCAGGGTTCCCAGCATGTCATTTCCCTGATTCCCACTAGTGGACCCTGCAGCCTTCAGGACTCAATATTGAGTTCAATAGTTTTAGAGCCTGAACACTTTCTTCAATGTCTTTTACCCACCCCCACACATCCGGCCCTGTCATGACATGGCCGGCTTTCATCACAGCCAACCCATTTTCAGCCGCTAGTGGTCCCCATTATCAACTTTTCTTTCTCCCTGGCTCACCATTATCCATCCCTTTGTCTTCCCAACAGCTGTTCTGTCTCTGAGCTATATCTCCGCCTATCATATACCTCTTCCTCCACTCTCCTCCCCATACCACACCCAATCTCCAGCACATATACCACATTTTCCTAACCACCATCAATTCTAAAGAAGGACCATTGAACCCAAAATGCTAACTCACCTTGCTCTCCACAGATGCTACCAGACCTGCTGAGTTTCTCTAGCAATTTCCATTTTTGTTCAGATTTCCAGTATCTGCAGTACTTTGCTTTTTGTTTAAAGAGAGAAAATTATGACCTTTCCGTATGATTTATGAGAAATCAGAAGTTCTTTATTGAGAATTATTATTCTTTAGTGAGAAATTCTTTAACTCCTAAAATATGAAAGACATATGTCAGTGTAAGAAGCAAGAGACATAACGATTAAGGAGAAAAGATCTAGCTGTTTGATTAGCTTAAACCAAAGAAATGCCAATTTATTTTAACAAAAGTAGGGGAACATGGGATGATGGACATTGAGGGCTCACTGTTGCAAATGATCTTTCTTCCACATCCTATTGATGAAAAATCCTTTCAGTTAATCCTTTGAGTTAACAGGATGTAAAACAAAGTACTTGCAGTTGGTCATTTTAGTTTGAATCTTAAGCTGGCCAAATAACCTCATTGGCTGTGTAAAATATTGAATGAATGAAATATTTATGTACCATATTGGGAAAGGTTTGTCTTGAAAAAAAAAATATAGATTGTAAAGTCTTTTTTTAGGCAGGAGTGATTTCGCCGAGACTAAAAGTTTACTCACTACAACAATGGCTTAGACATTACAATCATAAAGATAAAAATAAACTCTTTCATTTCTGCACCCAATACATGACATTCTGAAGTGCTTTACAGACCACAGCTGTTATCACCAATTTGTGCACAGAAAGCTCCCACAACAGCAATGTGATAATGACGAGAAAATCTGTTTTAAGAGTTGTTGATTAAGGGGTAACGTTTGGGGCAAGATACTTCAAAATAATGTCACAGAATCTTAAAAAAAGCACTTGAGGAAGCAGAAAGGGGAATGGTTTAAAATTTGATTTGAAAGATAGCATCTCCATTTTGTTAATAACAGCCTTGATTCTTGTGTTCAGTTCTCTGGAAATGGCATGAACCCACAAATATTCCAAGTCAGAGGTAAGAATAATACCAAATGCACAACTGACCATTTGTCCACCTTTTACATTTACAAAGTATAACAATGATGGCTGAAGTGGCTGCTTTCGTAAATGGTGTGCGAGATAGAACACTTGGAATGAAATCACAAGGAAAGTTAAGTATGAGGAAAAAATTATGTGGTCTATTAAAGATTACCGAACTTCTAAATTAACATTCAGCTGTGCTATAAATTAGTTCCCTTTCAACTCTCTATCACCGTATCTGGAAAATTATTCTACAGATGTTATTTTCTACAATTTTGCCTTGTTAAATGGGACCTATAGTTTGGATTATCAATAAAATCCTGATTAAACATAAAGACAAATGAAATAGCAGTGTAGGGAGGTGATACAGCTGCACAAACCTCTCCGTTACTCAAGATTATCATGGCTGATCTTTGATCTTCACTCCATCATTCTGCCAATTCTTTTATTCCAGAATTCCCATTCAAAATGCTAGTTACCTCTGCTTTGACTCCACAATAACAGAGCATCCAAAACCATTTAATGAAGAAAATTTCAAAGGTACATAAACTTGTGAATGAAGAACTATATCCATCTCTTATCCTCAGGCTGTGCCCCATGTTCCAGATCCACCAGCTAAAGGAAACAGCTACCATGTTATATACCCCACGCCCATCTTGTGTTTCAATGAGGCCACTTCCAATTCTTATAAACTCCAGAAAGTATAAGCTGATTCTACTCAGTGACGTACTACTCAATCATAAGACTGTCTCTCATTCCAGGAATTAATGTAGTGATCCTTCGTGACACAGCTTCCAGTGCATATATCTCATCCTTGGGAAATGGAGACCAAAGGTGTAGTTTCACCAAAGCCCTATACAATTGGAGCAAGACCTCCTTGCCTTCGAACTCTAATCTACTTGCAATAAATCCATCATTGCCTTTGCTTTCATAAATTGTCTTCAGTCCTTCAGACTGACCTTATGTTTCTTGTCTGAAGACATCTAAATCTCCTTGATTATCAGAATGTAAAAGAATTATTTTCATGTTAACAATATCTGATTTTCTATTTTTATTTCTCATTTCTGCACATTATACTCTGTCTGTCATCTAAATGCCAACCCACTTAACCTCCCAATATCTGTTTGCAACTCTTTGTATCCTCCTCAAAGCTTCCTGTTCCACCTAGCTTTATATGATCAGCAAGCTTGGATATATTACTGTTCGCCCTTTTACCAAATTCATGAATGCAATATTGTTCCTTGTCGTACCCCATTTGTTTAGTTTGGTAGGTTAAAGATATTTATATTAATCCAATTTATTACATTTTATGCTTGTTAATCTGTACACAGTCCGTACAAATACATTACCCTCAACTGCATGAGCCCTTATCTTATGTATTAACCCTTTGTGTGGAACCTTATTGAATATGTTTTGGAAATCATACATCCTACATCTGCTGGCTCCCCTTAATCTACACTACCAGTTACATGCTCATATGTTTTAATTGATTTGTCATACATTATTTCCCATTCCAAAAACTATATTAACTCCAAAAATCACAGTGTGATCAGAAAGACAGCATTATTAAGGTTTTGTTAGTAGGAGAGTCTAGCTTTTTTTGCACGATACATTATGTTTGGCGAACTGCACTGTAGGTCCAATTTTTCTTACAAATTCCTTTCTCAAGTAAAAGTTTTGCAATTACTGCCTTCTAACCCACAAGGACCATTTTAGAGCATTGAGGATTTTAAAAGAACACAACCAACGTTGCACTATCTTTGCAGAGCCATTGGATTCAGGAAATTTGGCACTTCTCCATTCTGTTAGTTTCCTTAATACTTACTCTCTACTGATATTAATTACATTATGTTATTCACTTTCATTTGCCACTTGGTGTTCCTGCAGTTTCATTATGCTTTTTGTTTGGGTTTCCTCTTCTGTGAAAATATTATTATTTTCAACTTCTTTTTCTGTTCCTTTTTCCTCATCATCTTTCCTGCCTCTGCCTACAAAGGACTAATGTTTGCCTTTGCTGCACTGTTCCTGTCTACAGGCCTTCCACTTTCTAAATCAAACAGATGTGACCCACAAGTAACCCTTCAACTACAGAATAAATGTAGTGATTAGCAACTTTGTTTTTAGTGCTCTGATTCTAGAATGAGAAAAATGATCTTTTCAAGTTTATTTTTCTCCATTTACCCCTCCGTCAACAATGACAGAGATATCCAAAATGTATTATTTATTTTAGATATAATAAAATATGCATGTAAGCTTCTCATAACTTGGGGCTGCAACTACAGAGACAGAAGTCAATTGTCAGTGTTCGTTAATCCACCCCATCTTCTCAAACACTCATGATTGAAGGACCTGCTTTTCAATTTCTCTTTCTGTCAGCCTTTGGCTTGGAACATTTAACAACCCTGGGTGTTTCTTTGACTGCTCATCATATGTGTTTCTCTAAAATCCAGTTTGATTGTTACATTAAGCAGGTTACTTGTTCCTTTTCCCTTTTATACACTTCTTCTCTGCTATTAGGCTCAATTGCTGGTTGATTGCTGCTCAAGTATATAGAAATATACTGAAGTGAACTAAACCACAAGTTATTGGCCTAGGTCCATGCCGTAGACCATGTGGATGCAGCTGACTCCACAGAATTTGCTGGGGACGTGGGAACTTCCAGCAATCTCCCAGCAACTGGTACCCTCTAAAAATGTTCTCAACTTTGCAGTTTAGAGTAAGTTACTTACCATAATAGTTTAGTCGAGAAGGTTAGTGTAATAAAAACCTGTCCTAACCCCTGGCTAACAATAATACTGATCACCGATGACTGACTGTTCTCCCCGCCCGCCCCCCCCCCCCCCCCCCCCCGCCCCAACCCTAGCAGCCTTGCAGGCACCTGTTCAACATGCACGCAAACTCAGGCATGTGTACGCATGCATGCACAATCTCAGACTTACTTTACACACTTATTGTCTTGCAGTCGCTGTTGAAGTAGTTTTAGTACCATTAAACTGCAGAATACAGCAGCTACTGCTGCAAGATGCCAACTTGAAAACTCCATAGTTTTTAGGTATTGACCCATCCTTAAACAATGAAATGTGAGGATTCCACAGATAGCTGTGAAATACCCTCACCTATGTCTGTACTTAATTCATTATCCTTTGGAGACTTTTTACTGTCCATAGTCCAAGTGCCTCATGAATTGTGGCAGCTATTCCTGAAGCTTCTTTGGATTCAATTTTTAAAAGTATTAACTGAAAATTCATGACATGCATGTACAGTGTGGGGACAGTATAAAGAACAATTTCCTGGTATTTCATAAGTGTACCAAATGATTTGGCTAAATTCAAACAAATTTCTAATTATGCCACAAGAATAGAATTATTTGGAATTTATTGTACAGCTTGTCTGTTCCCTGTGAAGATGTGACACAAGGAGTAAATACCGCACACTGTAGCAAAGGACACGAATAGTTTTAGTAATCAACAAGATGCTGACTCTCTGTTGAACCTACAGTAATGATATCATGATAGCTAATCTACCTGAGTGAACATCAAAGCACATTGACTGGCAGCCTTTGCAGAAAGAATACAGAGCAAAACAATCACACGGACCTTGAAATAGGACACAACATTCCAACTGGGATTCAATCACAAGCCTTTGATGATTTACTTGATCTCACTTGAGGCAGTAAGGGCATTACAGTAGGCCCTGCATTACAGTGAGAAAGGTTATCCAAGATTCTTGGTCTTATTTATTGTCCAGCCATATCAATAGAAAGTTTGCATGTATGAATGAAAATCAAAAACATTGGGCTTGGCTGTAACAACCGATTATGTTCAAATAACTCCTATACACTCACTGTCTTGGCTAATATATGAAGAAAAGCTACATTATTAGCAGTTTGAATCAAATACTCTCAGGGGAATATAGGCTAAGATTACTGGCGACGAGACCAGAATGACAATACTTTAATTCCCAGTGTTATGGAATGGATTCTCATCAAGATTGCCCATTTTTTCTGAATACTGCTGTGTTATTACACCACTCATTTATTTCTGGATTCAACATTTTAAACTGGCATGAATGAGAGAGAAATGTTAGTCTCGCTCTCTCAAGTGCTGCTGTAAAATGTCAAATTTGGTTTTGTTTCTGTCAAACCAAATTTCAGTGTGTTATAGACAATATATTTTTCTCCTTTGGAACTATAAACTGAAATGAAAATTAGACTGCTATAACTGTAATACAAGAAAGAGTTTGCAACTCAGAAATCAAGTGTAGTTTGTGAACTGTGCAGTACAATGTTGCTCTTTGAAGCAGTGAGAGAGACAATTAAAGACTGAGTGTCTTCGAGTTATGAAAATTCTGCCTGACAAAAGTCCTCTGATTAGTCAGTATGTGACCTATTAAAACAACAGTGACTCTTGGGGACAGCAGAGAGAAGCATCCAGAGCCTGTTAGCAAAAAACACACATCTTTTCCACTCTATCTAAGTGGGGAAAAGATAGGAAATCCAAGGAACCTTAAAAGAAAAATGAATTCTAACGCAAGAAAATACCTAGGTCCATCTGATCAACTGTTGAATCAAAGAATGACGATCACCCTGCTGATAACTGCCTGTTATCATTTCAAAAATCAA
This sequence comes from Ginglymostoma cirratum, assembly GCA_024137785.1. NCBI lineage: Eukaryota > Metazoa > Chordata > Chondrichthyes > Orectolobiformes > Ginglymostomatidae > Ginglymostoma > Ginglymostoma cirratum. The sequence goes on along the minus strand of JAHRHZ010000025.1, from coordinate 28,083,338 downwards.
AGGGACTGTGAGAAAATGACTTTCCATCTTGTGAACTGGACTTTTGATCTTCAGCATCTTGTTTACCCAATCTATATTCCTGGTGTCAGTGTGTTAACCCATTTGTCTTCTGTCTGTTTTAGTTGTGTTTGAGTGTCCCCATATCTGGGCTTTTCCAAAGGGTATAATTTAACTTGCATTTTATTAGATTAGAAATACTTTCTTTTTTCTGCTTCTTGTTCGTGTGTTATAGTAAACAGTTATTTTGCTGTTGCTGATGCAGCCTGGTGTGAATCACTTTTGTCTTGAGCAATAGTCAGTCAGGCAAATTGCTCAATTTGCTGCTCTCTTTGGGATTTAATATGTTTCTATATTTTGTGACGGATGGTGTAACAGTGGGGCACAATTGCCAATGCATGTTTCCCAGTAATGTCATGGCAAGTGGTTAGAACTCAGCTGTTTAAGAAAAATGGCTTGCATTCATTGGCACTGTTATTGTTAGTTTCATTTAGACAAATCACAGGCAGGGGCTGCTTTGTGGGAATTGAATGGACTACTTATGCAAAAAGTGGTGGTCTTCTGAGGTCAGAGTTGAAGCGAATTAGAGAGAACTTTTTGGAGGCATCCTGCTCCTGATCTTACTTCTGAAATGCTGGTTACAAGAGCACTGGTAAATTTTTCTGAATTCTGATCTTTTCTGCCTCCTCCTTAAGATATGTTCATGAATGTATCCAGTGTTTCACTCTCTCTTGGCATGATCTTTCCCTCCCAGGAGTAGTGAGAATAATGTCAGGCATGATGACTTAATCAGGCAAGTGTCCAGAAACCCAATTCTCGCTGTCGTGTAGTTCTCTCTCATGATACTGAGGTGATTTTTCCCTCCAGCAGCCAGCAAGGAGCCTATCTGGTCCCAAGCTCATTCCTGCTTCCCCATCAACACAGGAACAGTCCCAATCTTCACTGGTCAACTTCTTCAACATAGAGACAGACAGCTAAACAAAATCAGCCTTTTTCACATCTGTATTTACAACACAGTAAAATTGAAATCTTCCACAAATTAACCCAATGATTCCTAACTAGACTTGTAAATAAATAATCCCAGGCCCCAGGAATGGACAATTCCGTTGTTTGTATCTTAAACAAACGTCCTGGTAATTTATTAACCATTTAGTATCTTCAGCAGAGTGAAATTAAACAACATGGTAGTCTACGAGTGGTTCTCCGATTAATGCGATAGTCGCATTCATGTGTGACCTCGCGCTATAGAAATCGTGTTGTAGGGAAATCTCTATAGAAAATTACTATACCTGCACAGCAGAAAGTTTGTGTTATCCAAACAGCATCCACTATCCATCAATCACATTACAGCCAATTTGCATTAATGAAACACGTGTTACAGCAGAACTACCTGTAATTGGTCTATGCTTTAAATCCAAAAATCTTTGTTTTCAGCCCTATTGACATAAAGACAGACAGACAAACAAGCACAGTTAAGGGATAAATAAAAGGACCTGACGAAACTGGTCAGATTACTGAAGTAGTTTTGACAATACACAATGCATTCCTGTGCAACATCATGTAATGGAAAATCAAGCTATAGAAATAATGGGGCCTATGGGAAAAGCGGGGTTAGGGGCAGACCACCAAAAAAATCACTCAAAATCACTCAAAAGCCTAACACAAAGGACAGCACGGTTTGAATAAATGTTTAATTCATATCTAATAATGAAATAACAGTAATTTTAACACTTTATCTTGAAGAAAATGTCACAATGACTTGATGGGTGAGGAGGTTTTGTGGTTGCTCTGTTGTTAATGCAAGGGCTGAGGGTTGTCATTATCATCAGCATCGTCACCTTCAGGTGCAGTTGTGATTGTAGTGTTAGGGTGAAAAATAGTTAATCCAGAGTGGATGGCTGTGCTTAGATTACCTTTTGTCTGTTTCTTGGGGGTTGACTTAAAAAAGACATCCAGTTTTTGCTGCTTTGCCATTTTTCTTCTTCCATAAAGAAGCTGTTCATAGGTTGTCAAATAAGATCTTAGTCCACGAACTGCTACCCTGCTTCATTCTGCTTTGGAATTGTCCTGTAAGAGCTGCAACAGCTTCTCAGTTTCCCTCAGGATAGAAGATAAAACAGGAGGGGAAAGTTCTCATGATGCTGCCTCCTGGACTTCATCATCTTCATCTCCAGCTTCCTCTTGCCCCTCAGCAACAAGTTGTCGTAGATCAGCTGTAGGGACGTCTTCACAGTGGGACTCAAGCAGCTCTTCATCATCCTCACTCTCCACTTCTTCAAATCCAGCTTGCTCTGCAAGATCAACACAATGTTCTTTGATTCTTGGGAGCTCCTCTGATGGAGCAAAGGTTTTAAAATCTTGAAAAAAAATCTGGGAGAAGCTTCTGCCAAACTGCATGCAAGCAGTCTTTACTGACATCACCCTAGGCCTCCACGATAATGTCAATAATAGTCTCGATGTTAAAACTCTTCCAACATTGAAGTACACTGTCCTTATCCCTGTCAGTGGCTGCAAGCAGCCTCTTAAATGTGTTTCTTAAATAATAAGCTTTAAAAGATGCTATTATTCCCTGGTCCATGGGTTGAAGAAGGGAAGTTGTGTTTGGGGGTAGAAATAACACTTTGATGTTTTCAGAAAGCTCACAAATGGTGGGAGGATGGCTTGGCACATTATCCGGGATGAGGAGAATCTTGAAATCCAAATCTTTTTTTCCTGCAATATTTTCTAAAAATATCTTCCGAAACATCAACGATAACGTCGCTGATGGAATCGCATTATGGCCAAAACAAGTATGCATTTTAGAAATAATATGCCTCTGTTCGTCAGTTGCGTTATAGCCAATTTGTGTTGATGGAATATACATTGTAGCAGAACCAACTATATATTGTTTCATTGGTATAAATGGTGGTTTCTTGGTTGATTTTTCTCAAGACGTCGATCAGAGTCACCTTTATAGTTTACACAGAAAAGGGCAATAATATTTATAACTGTTTTCTATTCTGTGAATTTCCAAGAGCTGCTCACGGGAAGGCAGGGAGCTTTCAACTCTCCATGTGCCACATCAACAACCAGTTTCCTTTGTCACAGAAAATGTAGTCCAAAACCTATGTCAAACTCTGACCTCTCCATGTCTGACTAACCGTCTCCTCCCGTGAGCTCCCAGTTACTATTCAATGCCTACCATCTATTTGAGCAGAAGGTTCTTTTTTCAGACTCGCTGGAACCAATTCCCAGGAACAGACCTCTTAATAGCCAACTTCTGCTATCTTGCTCGTCTATAGTGATGGTGTGAGTGCAGACTAATTTGATTAGAAATCAGCCTTCAATTAACTTGCAGGTCTGGCCTCATTGAATCATACTCACAGAGATGTACAGCGCAGAAACAGACCCTTTGGACCAACTCATCCATGCCAACCACATATCCTAAATTAATCTAGTCCCATTTGCCAGCATTTGGTTCATATCTCTCTTGAACCCTTCTATTCATATTCCCATCCAGATGCCTTTTAAATGTTGTCATTGTACCAGCCTCCTCCACTCCTGGCAGCTCATTCCATACATACACCCACCCTCTGCATAAAAAGTTGCCCCTCAGGTCCCTTTTAAATCTTTCTCCTCTCACCTTAGAATAAACAAAAGTGTGGTCAGTTTTCTGTTTAACAGAAGCTGCTACCCACTTTAACTCACAGTTGCCAGTTCACAGCTCCAAATCAAAATTATCAAAATAGACTAAAAGTAATGAAAAAAACTAGCAAGCGTTTAAAGTAAAGGTAGTGAAGCTGTACGTGTCCTGATCTCCAACCACCGC
>JAHRHZ010000025.1:28031937-28079433 GCA_024137785.1 Ginglymostoma cirratum | reverse complement strand
CCCCCCCCCCCCCCCCCCCGCCCCCACCACCACCACAGCCACCTTGCTGATCTTGGCCCTCTGCACACAGTTGTAGGCCATATTTTTAAACAGCAAGATAGAAGGAAAGATTGACACTGATGGCAATGGAGACAGAAGTACTTTGAATGTATAAGCATATGAGGTGGTGAGCCATTTCCTGTTTGTAAGAAAGAAGTATAGTGCCCAAGAAGTTAGTAGTTTGAGAATATGATGCTGAGAGCCCTTGAGCTCACCTCGTGTGTGAAGCTGAGGTTTGACGGCAGTGGCTATTTGCAAGCTGCCTGTGCACTGGCAGAATTTGACTGAGTGGTGCCCCTGTAAGTGTGGTGTAGCAGAGTGAAGATGGTGCCCCTTACTTTGTGGAGCAGAGGAGATTAATCCTTTTCTTCCTGCATTGCTAGTGTTCCATTTAGTCCTGGCATGGGCAGCTTTGATGGGATGGTCTCCTGATGCCATCCCTTCTGTCAGTGATTCCATCAAGAGCAGCTAGAAGGAAGTATCACTGAATCAAATAGCTAGCTTATGTTTCTTGGGAGATTTTTTTTTCACTCTTGAGTGACAGGCACACATGAGTGATCCTCTTTTTGATTTGCTGTGTTGCTGACACAGCATCTTGCTTGGTTATGCATGCAATCATGCGAGATAACCTGTCACACAGCACAACAGATGAGTGAATGATTCATTGTGACATATATCTTGAAGATACAGTGAACAGTGTTTTGTCGCCTCGGCCTGGTGCTGTTTTGAGTTCCCACTCTGGACACCGCCACTGCCAACAGTCCAGGCTCTAGACCAACCGAAACGCACCCGTTACCTCCAAATGGAAACTCTGAGTCTCTGTGTAGTAAAAGTCTCGTTGTACGTCCAAACTACATTTTTGAACTGTTGATTTGTAATACATTGAAATGTTTATGATTCCAGTATTTTTCCGGAGCCCTACAGTTTTTGATTCTGGCTGAGTATTTTGTGGGTCCTGTTTCCTTTGTGTTTCGTGCAGAATTTAGAGTATTTTATTCAGTATAAGTTATTAAGTTGAAAGTCTATGTGTGTACTGGTATAACAGGGCAGTCTTCAATACCTGAAAGGAAGTGTCAGAGCAGTATTCCTCCTGCTGATTTGGTACAGAACACATTCCCACTTGTGACCTGTGATTTTTATCACTTGTATCATCCAGTTCTTTCATCCTCATCCCTTCACTTTGAATCACTGGAGTCATTCCCCAGGAATATGTGTTATTATGTGGTAAATCAGGACCTGCCATACTGACAGGCGTCTTGGTGACAGAGTTTATAGAGATGAATGATATGGAGGCTTTTTTTTGCAGTTGGCAGCTAAAAGGATTGATTTTATCCAACAGAGCTCTGGTTTGTTTATCAAGTTCCAGTTTTGGATTGTCTTTCTTTATAACGCATTAAGCTCTGACTAGTAGTACCTGGCAATCTCCTTGCATCATGTTGAAATCTTGTTCTGTGTTCATGTCATTATCTAGATTAAATGTATTTTCAAGTTAATTTAATACAGTAAGTTTAGAAAAAGTGTTTATTGGCATGCTACAAGAAAAGGGCTAAGGCTGACTGAGTAAAGTATGACACTTCACTAAACAGTCCATGGGTTATGTTTGATAATTGGTGGGAAATGTGATATGCTTAACACAATCTGATGCTATGTCACAGTCTTTGTGTGGAGGTTGTAAAGACTGTATCTTTTTATTTATGTATATTTTTGATTCTGGACTAAATGGGAAAATAACTGTTTTAAAAACCAAGGATTGTGGAAGGGATTGCTGTACTTTTTAAAAGCAAGTTACCTGACGCACTTAGTCAGTGCTGTTTACACAGCTTCTTGTTTGAGCAGGTAGTGGAGGTTACGAGCTGGAGCCAGGGAGCTGTATATGAAGGGAGGTTCAGTCAGTAACAAATAGTTGATTTGTCTGTGGGGCTCTGACCCGTTCTTAATGACAAAAGCCTTCTTTATGCCAACAACTATGTGATTGGTTCCCCTGGAGCTGAACAGTTTGTGGGTGTGAATGTTTGGTCAGAAGCTGTTGGACCTCGGGGAAAGTAAGGTGCTGTTTTTTAAGTACCTTAGGGAGCAGCGTGTCCTGATGAACATGAAAGATCATCGCCGTGATGGACAGGGATCATTGAATTACCTTCTCAATCTTTCCCTCAGTCCGTTACACCCAGTCTTTCCATTGTCTGTCTGTATGTGTGTAGGAACTGTTTTATAAGGGGGTTAGAGTTTTAACTTATAAAGTTACAGCATATTCAATGGGTCATAAATGCTTGCACCTAGAATCTGTATATAATTAACAACTATGCTTGTTAAGTACGTACATGTATACCTGCTCTATACTTTCTGTCAACCTAGTTCTAAAAGACAGATAATTAGGAGTTTTTTAATGTTTTTTTTAACTAAATCTTTAACTCTTGTAATGAAGCTAGGAATAGCAGGGTTTGATTTTCAGTACACAAGCCCAGCAAGTCATAATGAGCAACAGTTCATCTTGCATGAAGTCTCAAATGAGACAAACTTGATCTACCTGGCTCCTGATGATTGTAATTATGCCTAACTAGTTCATGTTAATTGTACCTCATGCTACTATAACTATGTAAGACAAGTGCTTTTTCTTGTTAATTCTTTCCAGTAGTTTATCTTCTACCACCGATGATTAGGGAGGCTCTCAGACCTGGCATAAAAAGGACAAGACAGGTTTCCTGTGGTGTAGTGGTAGTGTTCCTACCTGTGAGCCAGAAATCCCAGGTTCAACTCCCATCTGCTCCAGAAATGTAACATAACATCCGTGAACAGGTTACATAAACATATCTGGAAATGCCGAGGGCATGTCCTTGTGGTGCAGTGGTAGTGTCACTAACTGTGAGCCAGTAGGCCCAGGTTTAAGCCCTGCCTGCTCCAGAGGTGTGTACAAAACAAGAAAATATATTTCCATTATCTCTGACTAGGTTGATTAGAAAGTGATGAACATAATTGGGGCATATTTCAAAAGTGTAGATCATGCCTTTGCCCCACTCAGGCTGACTATTGTAACCTGATCAATATTTTGCTTAAAAGAGTAGAAAGGGCAATAACTCCTGTTGCTTTTTTGTTTCAGTTCACATCAGGGGCTGTTTAACATTTACTTTAAAAAAAATAGAAAGAAATATTGTGTCAGTAGACTACCTCAACCACAAGCCAGAAGTGGTTAGTATTGCAAGCCCAGGAGATGCTGGTTTCTACATATTTTCTGCTCCAGCTCCAGGTGGAAAAATGACTCTTCCAGATTTTTAAGCTTGTAGTTTGAATAAAAACAATCTGAACAATGACGGGAAGTTTTGGACGCTTCATATATATGATGTAAAGTTTTGACAAGAAGCTTTTCATCCGTATCATACATTGTGATATTAGATATAGCTGTTTACAAATGGAAGACAGTACGTTATTTTTGCATGTAAGCTAAAGTTTTATTTATAGGTTTCTGTTTTATCCAAAGCTGTTAACTTAAACATACGCAAAATGTAAAGTCTTGTCTAAGTGGGCCTGAAGTTCTGTGTTTCTGGTTCCAGTGGAAACCAAGAAGTTCACAACGTATTAGCAAGAATGTACAGCTTATTTTGTCAATTACATTGAACCAGAGTAAATGTTGGTGAAGATGATTGCAGAGTATGCATTTGGAACATGGCCCATATGTGGTATGTGAATGAATGATAACATCGGGCCCAGTTTCTCCAACCAAAGTGCAGTTTTATTTCACTGTGGATTATCTTGCTTACGTCAGAACTGATTCTTGAACATATGAAGTTGGATAAGGCAATTGCTTCACAATACTTTCAAGCATAATGTAAGACCGTGTTGTTGGTGCCTCCCTGAGACAGCAATGAGACACTTGTGGCAAAAGGTTGGCCTGGGTGAATTGGTTAAGAACACTGTATGGAAGTGTTGTTAGTCCATCAGCAGCTCTTTCTATGAGTCTGACTCAAATACTCGGAAATGACATGTACCTGCTTAAGGGGAATGTAGAATGCCTTGCAAGGCTGTTTCAACATTCTGCCTTTGAATTTTTCCATTAATGGAAAATCTTCAATGTGTAACAGTAAGATCACTTTCTTAATCTTTTTCTTTCTATCACTTTCCACTTTGAAAAAAAATGTCTTGGGTTTAATTGAACTCTTAGATGTTTCAGTTCCAAATTTGCCCATTATTTCTGTGGAGATTAATAGAAATGCCATATCTCCTTGTTTCTGCTTTATAAAGATTCATAAAAAGATCTATTTGCTTCTCAGACATTGGAACATTGTTCTGTATGAAAGTACAGTACCAATAATTTTGGTTTTAGAAAGAATCAAAGAGGAGAGGAGAAGGATTGATTTTATGTTTTCAATTATTATGAGCTGAAATACACCACTTCAAAGGGAGGTAGAAGCAGATTTTCAGTAGAAACGTTGAGAGGGAATTAGATCAGTATTTAAAGGGGGAAATAATTGCAAGGCTACAGGAAAGGAACATGGAATGAGACAAATTGGATAGTTCTTTCAAAGAGCCAGCACAGGTAAAATGGGGAGAATGTGCTCTATGATTCTGTGAAGGAGTTGGCCCTCATTCTGAGGAAGCTGTTCAGGTTATACTCAGGTTACTCAGCCACCGATACAGTTCAAAGTGTTCCATTGACATTCAATTAATGTTGAAATCCAAAGGGATAAAGATAAGGGTTGGAGGGAGAGGAAGTGGTTAAGTTAGATGGTTTATGAAAACCGGCATCCTGATTATTATATGCAGTTAACCTATAATTATTAGTTTCAATGCCAACTTTATGATGCCTTAGTATTTAAATGATTGCTATACCTACATGGCATTAAATGGGCTCTTTGCTACTTAGACATAGATGGTGAGGGTGTCCATCTCTAAAGACAAGGGAATGCTAATGGTGATAAAGCAGTGATAAATGTTTACGTGATAAGTATGAAAAGGCAAAAATAGGTTTGCTTTGTTGAGAGCAAATTCAACCAGATGCAAAGAGGACACAGCTAGGGGAGTGGTGAGGGGATTGGGGCAGTGCTGATGATGGGGTATTTGGAGGGGTATAATAAAAATCCATAGAATCCCTACAGTGTGGAAACAGGCCCTTCGGCCCAATAAGTCCACACCGACCCTCAGCACATCCCATGCAGACCCATCCCCCTATGACCCACCTTATCTACACATCCCTGAACACTATGGGCAATTTAGCATGGCCAATCCCCGTACCCTGCACATCTTTGGATTATGGGAGGAAACTGGAGCACCTGGAGAAAACCCATGCTGACGCAGGGAGAATGTGCAAACTCCACACAGACAGTCACCCGAGGGTGGAATTGAACCCGGGTCCCTGGCGCTGTGAGGCAGCAATGCTAACTACAGAGCCACTGTGCCGCTAAAGGGGAATGTGCATTCCCTGACCGGGAATCGAACCCAGGCCGCTGCAGTGAGAGTGGCGAATCCTAACCACAAGACCCCTAGGGAAGGCTGAACAAAGGCTGACCCGATCAGCAAGCACTTATTCTGTTGAGTGAAGGATTGAGGTCATGCTCTGAAGCTGTGGACTCCTATAGGCTGTATAGCGCCTATGCAGAAAATGAGGCACATTTTCTCCAGCTTGCACTGAGCTTCGTTGGAACACAGTAGCAGGCCCAGGTTGGAAATGTTAGTATAAGAGCAAGATGGTTTATTAAAATGGCAAGCTGCTGGAAGGTCAGAAGATTTCTTATGGATAAAGCAGAAGTCTTGTACAAAACAGTCACCCAATCAGCATTTGGTCTCACCATGTAAAAGAGGCATTGTTATGTCTTGTTGACTTTACTGTCAGCAGAGTGACCAATTGTCTCCTCTTCTTACATTACAACTACTTTATAGTTCTATCCTTCCTTTACGACCATTCCTGCGTCTTTTACTCTGTGCACTCTCACTCTCTGTTCCACTCCCCTTGTGTCCAAAACCACCATTTTCCAGCCCTTTTTAGTTCTGAAGAAGAGTAACATTGGATTCAAACATTATCTCTTTTTCTCTGTCCGTATGCTGCCCGTGCCGTTGAGTTTGTTTTTATTTTGAGTTTCCAGAGTTTAGAAAAAGGAAACAATGGAGATACTGAAGGTGCCTGACAAAGTGGATACTGAAAGGTTGTTTCCCCTGGCTGGGCAATCTAGAATAATGAAACAACGCTTCAGGATAAAGAGGTTGATCCTCTGGAATGGAGTTGAGGAGAAATTTCTCCCTTCCTGGGATTGTGAATCTTTGATATTGTTTATGCTAGGGCATTGTGGATACTGCGTTGCTGAGTATATTGAAGGGTAGAATGATAGATGTCTGGTGCCTCAGACAACTGAGTGATATGGGGAGTGTGAAAGAAAATAAAATGGAATCCAAGGATTATTCATGATCAAGTCAAATAGTGGAGCGCACTCAGCAGGGCTTTTAGTCCACCGTCGCTCTTATTTCTGACAATCTGACATTTTAAAGAATAAATACTACGATAAAATATTGGGAGGATTTGGGGGATATTAGATAATGACTTAGTGAATGTCATTGAAGCAATGTGTATCCTTGGTTCCTCAAACTCCCCAAATTGTTGCTGAATGGAGGTTAAGTTGCAGCATCCTATTCTTATGGTCCCAGATGATATTACTACTGATTAAGTCAGAATGCACTCTGAAATCTATCTTGATAGATCATATTTTGTTTAATTTTTTAAAATTTAACATAGTGGTCTTTCATGAACATAATGCTGCAGTTTTGATTTCAACAATTAAACAGACATTTAGTACTCAAAAGAAATGATGACAAAATGGACCAAACCAAGTTCTTTCCATTTCGAAAGATTTTCAATTACATGGCGACCCAAATCCCAAGTTTGCTGAGACCATCATTTTACCATACTCAAATTGCAGAGCGAGTACCCTTCTGTCTCTCTCTAACTCAACTGTTTGTTTCATTTCCAGGTCTTGGGAATGTGATAGCCTTTTCCTTGATTATTCACACAACTGAGCTTAAACAATCTTATCTTCAAATCACCCGCTTAGAATTATAACAAATATTTCTCGCATGGGCATTTCAAGCTCAAACCTGAACACTGAGTTAACTTACTTCCTAACTGTTCTAACAAATTCCTTTTTCTAAGAGTAACTGTTCTTATGTCTGACCCCAGCCTGGTCTTCTGGAAATCGACCCAAAAAACTTTATAATCTGTGGGTTTTTCCTAAGTGATACAATGAATCCTTGATTCTCCTAAACCAAAAGCAAGCTAATGGTTTTCAATGTTGGTCTCAATGATTATACAACTTTCACAATACGAATGTAAAATAACAAAAGATGAATTCTCATTATCCCTCTAGGTGGGCCCCAGTCGCCTTCTGTCTGAAACATTCTAGTTTGAAATCATGGCTTCAGAAAGACTGACAAGTTCATTACTAAACCTCCTTATACATCTAGCCAAATTCTACTTGCCACTAGTTCAAATTCCAAACTCTAAAATAAATGGTAATGTATATAAATCGCACATCTCACATCACCCCTTCAGATAGGTCCTATGACGGTTATGTCAATTGCTCCTTCTAAAAGTCTAACACACCTTATTCCAAAGCTAGTGCATCATGGCTATGCTGATCGCCCTGACTTGCAATTTTTAGCTTGCCATGTGCTTTTGAGTAGTTTTGTTCAAAGTTAAGGTTTTTTTTGATGATCTTGCTCATCAGGATTGTATTAGGTGCTCCTCTGGCAATGGGCTCAGTGAAGGAGGACTACATGAGATGCACCACAGGTCTCTTTGTAACTCAGCACGAAAGGTTTTTCTTGCTTGACTCTGCTTCTTGAGAGTAACTCAGTGGAAATTGACTGAGTATGAAGTTTAGAAGGCAGGTTGTGACAGAGCTGTGCCACCGTTCTGTACAGATCTCCATATATCTAAAATCCATATAGTGCTACTGACAAAGGCACCTTGTCCCTCAATCGTTATGCAGTTGGCTTTAGCACTGGGGACATTTTAACGTCAACAAATTTTGCTGCACACCGATATATCATAGAAGCCGCAGATCCATTATTCAACAGGGTTAAAAACCTTATTGCTTGCCCTGGAGACCGACAGGAGCCATCAGAGGGCAATGCGTTCTGCAGGCTTGCTGACTTCTCCAGAGTTTGGTTGTTATTGGTTGCACTTAGGATGCCGTGTGCTTATTATGAGCGATTAAGTTTTGACTCTTTCTGGGTGCAGCTATTATGCTACCTCTAGGAATCATTTTATGCCATGCACTGCAAACAACAGTTTATTTTAAACTGCTTGCTTTGTAGCCATCAAAATGTGAAGGTTACCTTCAGTTTATTCTTCAGAATTACGCCAGTAGTAGTTTTGAGGCAAATATTTGAAGGCAGAATATCTTTAATTGGTAGCTTCGTTTACAAACCAAATGAGGTGAGCATTTTATAAGTTGCTATGGTCCCTGTTAGTCTCTGTTGCCTTTGATGTAAAATTGTACTTCATGTTTTGCTCGGAAAAAAAATGTTCTCATGATAGATTCATCTATTTCTGCTCGAGGCTCCCTTTAATACAGCAGTATATTTTAAAGAGGGAATTTTATGAATGGTACCCGTTGAAAAATAGAAACATTAGGATTAATTTTAATGTATATTTTATTTCTCTTCCTGTTTACTTTTAATACTTTTGTTTCAGACATGGTGACTGAGCATGAGAGGAGATGATTTTAAATGCATACATAATACATCATGATTACTGAAGCACCCTGGAGTTTCATCTACAGATGTCAATTGTATTCTGTCACACTATCAGACTCAGTAATTACTTCACACCAGTTTCTCCATTGTTGTCACTACCATTTGCTTTATATTGCCTGTGTTGAGGTGAGAGAAGAGCTGGAGTCATATCTGTTTACTGTTGCAGTAACGTTGTGCAATAATGTAATGCTGTTATGACTTTACTGCAACCAGAGGTACCTTTTAAGTGGAAAATGTTTAGGGTCAGTTAAAATCTGGCACAAAGCTGGTTATACACCAGATCGAATTTTATGCTCTATTGAGATCAATTGGGAGCAATACCAGGTGGTGGCAAACTGCTTTATTTTCACTTGATCTTGCAGCTTTTCCAGCCAGTGGGTTTGATTAAAATAATTTCCTGTGAATCAGAGTTTGTGGGTTGCTGTCCCAATTTGAGTGCAGATTCTAGGCTGTCACTTGAATGCACTTCTTACGGGAGAGATTTTCAGAGTCGGATGCAGTCCTTGCCACCTGAGTCCTTAAACCCAGGCCTTTTCAGGTTGAAGTGAAAATTTCTCTTGCACTAAGAAAGCAGCAACATTTGTTTGGTCTTGACACCTTTCTTCCCTTGTGTAACGCTGCAACAAACAGGTGAACTGGTCACCAAAACAGAAATTGCTGGATAATCTCAGCAGGTCTGGCACCATCTGTGGAGAAAAAGCTGAGTTAACATTTTGGGTTCATTGACCCTTCTTCAGAACTGAGTGGGTGAACTGATCATCCTTCCCATTTGCAGTTTGTGGTCCTTGTTGTTGCACACATGGTTGAGCCATGTTTATGGGGAAGTGATGGCCTAGTGGCATTATCACTGGACTATTAATCCAGAGACCCAGATATCATTCTGGGGACCTGGGTTTGAATCACGCCATGGCAGGTGGTGGAATTTGAATTCAATAAATGTCTGAATTAAGAATCTATTGATGACCATGAATCCAGTGTCGATTGTTGGGAAAAACCCATCTGGCTCACTAATGTCCTTTAGGGAAGGAAACTGCCATCCTTACCTGGTCTGGCTTTACATGTGACTCCAGACCCCCAGCAATCTGGTTGACTCTTAACTGCCCTCTGGGCAATTAGGGATGGGCAATAAATGCTGCCTAGCCAGCGATGCTCTCATCCCATGAATGAATAAAGGAAAAAAAATCTATTTACGAATCAAAATAATCCATTGTCCCGTGAAGCAGCTGGAGAATTCAGAATATAAGAGATGATGGAAGAAGCTCTAACTGAAAAAATGTCAGTGGTTTTCCTGGAATCTGTACATTATAGAAGCTGGCCATTTGGCAGATCAAGTCCACACTGAACCTCCATAGTGCATCATACCCAGACCCAGCCCCCTACACCATTAATTCCCCCTACACCATTCCTGTAACCCTGCATTTCCCATGGCCTATCCACCTAACCTGCATATCCTTGGACTGTGGGAGGGAACCCACATAGATGCATGGAGAATGTGCAAACTCCACACAGACAGTCGCCCAAGGGTGGAATCAAACCCAGGTCCATGGCGCTGTAAAGCAGCAGTGCTAACCACTGAGCCACCATGCTGCCTACTTTTTGGAAGTAGCTGGCTGGTGAAAATGGCTGAAATTAGTAACCTGACAGGAAAATGGCTGCGATCCTCCCTCTACTTCTACTTTTAACTGCAATGTGCTCAACCATGTGTGAGAGACTCCCTTGAGGGGAGGTTTGTTGCCATTTTAAATATATTAAAGTATGATTAGCAACTATTTTGACTGGATTTTTCAAATTTAACTCTTTTTAGTGCATGGGCTTTGTAGAATCCATCGGTGAACTCAAGGCAAAAGGACGACAAGAATGGAGAGGGCTGGCAAAATGTATTATAAATGCTTAAAGCTCACACCTGGTTCTTTGCTTAAATGGAAGGCTTTTGTTACAAAACTTGTTCTGAGAGTCTACCTTCACTGATTTGGAGAGGAATTCCAATATTTTGGAGGTAATTCCTTCGAGTTTAGGGTTCCATCCTTCTGATCTACACTTTGGGCATGCATGTGCTAGTCATGCCGATTTACCTTGCACCTCAGATGAGGAACAAAGTGAGCAGCAGCTTTCTCCTCCAACCTGTTGTTCCATGGGATGGATTTGCTGAGCATAGAGGTTGACAGGAGATGATTACCCCAGATATCTCAAAGGATCAGTTTCCTGGGTATGTTACAGCATCAATGCGTGCATTCGATAGTCACTGACCTCTGCACCCATCTGTAAGAAGATCTCCTACCAAGTGGAACATGCAGAGCCAAGTCCCATCAAAGTCATCCATGCACTTAATTTCTTGCCGTTGACTCCTTCTGAAGATCTGTAGGAGATGTTTGCAGAATCTTGCAATCTGCTGCCCACAGATGAGTCTCAGGGGTGAGCTATACTTGCATCGTAGTCAGCTTCAATTTCCATCCCTCAGTTGGGTGTTTTACTTCACTTGGGTGTGCGGCGTCAAACGGGAGATATGTGTTCTGTTGAACGGATGTGTGGATGTATATGACACACCCACACTGAGAAAGACCCCACACGGGCAGCAAATAAGTGTCAATTGGCCGCACTTAGACCAGCTGTTCTCTGTTGTACTCTGCATATAAATCAACCCCTGATTATTGGGAAAGTTTTTTCGAGACTTCAAAGGTTTGCTTATATGCTGCTACTATGGTAGTGCAGAAGTGAGGACGAGAACTACAGAATAAAGAAGGCAGTGAGTGCACTGGCGCATTGGCTGATGAGGAACAGGAGCAACACGAAATGGGGAGGAGAAAGGTGATGTGCCAAGGGCAGAAACCGCAGTGCAGTTAACGCCAGGGATGTGTGAACCTGTGATTCCATCTGACAGCCACATTCCGACCCTGCTTTGTCCCCCATCTAACAACACCGAGTAGTTACATAATCAGTACAGCATCCTTGCCACCCTCTGTTCACCTTGAACTCTTACTATTTATCACAAATGAGTAGGACACTTGACTAGCAGCTGGCAAAACAAGAATATGGCGCAAGTGAGTCATTTTAATCTTGCAGAAAGTTTAAATGGGAACTAAGCAACCCAACAGGTTCTTAAACATCCATGTGAATACTACTGTTCAACTACAAATCTTTATCCCATGCCCACTGCTGCTACATAGTGTACCCCTTGTGGTGACTCATAGCACTGCTCTGACTTCTGAATTGCTCTTTCATGAGGACAGGATGTGGATAGTTAGGCCAACATTTGTTGACAATCACAAATTGACCTTGAAAAGGTGGTGATGTGCTGCCACCTTAAACTGCTGCTGTCTAAATGGTGTAGACGCACCCACAGTGTTAAGGATGTTGTTTGGCTTGAACAGGAACTTGCAGCTGATGGTATCCCCATGTATCCGCTGTCCTTGGTCTTCCAGGTAGTAGAGTCCATGAGTTTGGAAGTTGCTATTGAAGGAACTTTGTTGAGTTGCTGGCCTGCATCTTCTGCATAGAATACATTGCTCCCACCATTTGTCTATAACAGAAGGCGTGAATATTGAGACTGTCAATCCAGTAAGCTGCTTTATCCCAGATGGTGCTGACCTTCTTAAATATTGTTCGAGCTGTTCTCGTCCAGACAAGTGGAGAGTATTCCATCACAATCCTATCTTGTGTCTTGTGAATGGTGGACAGGCTTTGAGGAGTTAGGAGATACATTGCTTACCAAAGAATTCCTAGCCTCTGACTTGCTCTTCAAGTCACTACATTTACATGGCTGATGCCAATCTATTTCTTGTCAAAGCTAATTCCCTCCTTCCTGCCAAGTGTTTGGTGGGAATACAACAATGTTAATACCGTTCAAATGTCATGAGGATTGTTAGATTCTCTTCCATTGGAGATGGTCTTTGTACAAGTATGTCACGAATGTCACTTACCACTTTGCAGCTCAAGTTCACATGCTATCCAGACCTTGCTGTGTATGGACAGAACTGTGAATGATGCTTAACGTTGCGCAATCATCAGTGAACATCTCACTGCTACCTCAAGGAATGACATTGATGAGCAACTAAAGCAGGTTGGGCCTAGGACACTATCTCCTGCAGCAATGTTCTGGGGCTGTGATGATTGACCTTTAACAATCTCAACTATTTTTCTCTGTACTAGGCATGACTCCAATCATTGGAATATTTCCCCTGTGTTTTCCATTGACCTCCATTTTGCCAAGGTTCCTTAATGCCTACTCAGTCAAATGCTGCCCCATGATGTTTAATGCTGTAACTCTCAGCTCCACTCTTTCGTTCAGCTATTTTGTATATGTTTGGACCAAAGCTGTATTAGGGTCAGATCTGGTTTAGATTAGTCCTGCTTTTATTGTGGGCAGAACATTCCTAGTCAGTTTGCCACATTATTGGGTGGATACCAGTGTTAAAGGTGGAAGAGCTTGGTTAGGAGTATGGCTGCTTTTGGAACATATCGCCTCAATACTATTGCTGGGCTGTTGTCAGGGCCCAAAGCCTTTGCAGTATCTAGTTCACTATTTTTTGATATCATGAGGTTGGAATTGGATTGGCTGAAGATTGGCATCTGTGATGCTGGAGACTTTGAGGGGAGGCAGTTGTCCACTTAGCTTTAGAAATTATAAGAGTTTCACCAAAGATTGCCCCACCCACATCTGTGCTGGATGGGGCAAATGGGAACAAAACGGGTAGGGCAGGGTGAATGTCAACACTTTACCACATGTCAGTGGAGCACAGAAGGGCCAAGACTGTGTTTTCATTAATCACATTAAAGGTGTCATTCAGCGTGTGAAAACCATTGCTAAGGGCCAACATACATTTGTTTAATTGTCATTCTTTGTGCTTTACGTAGGGTCTCCCTGTCTCTATGCATTTTGGTATTATTCCAAGGAACTGCAAGAGCATGGCATTCAGGACTGAGAAAAATTCTTTCAATTTTTCTGCTGCAAATTAGTATGTTTTCATGGAGAAAAATTCTTTCAATTTTTCTCCATGAAAACATACTAATTTGCAGCAGAAGTCAGCCATTAAAGCCTGTTTGCTGCATAGCTAAGCTGCTCGTGTTCGATCTCCATCTACCCATCCAACCTGACCATAACCTTTGATTTACTTTCCTAACAACATTCCATGTATCTATTTGATAGACTTCCTCTAAACCACCTTCTTAAATAAAGAGTCCAAAACTTTAAGAATGTATAGTGTAACTGGAAAGACTGTCAGCACCTCACATGTGTTGTTGTTCCAGAATTATTCTTTTCATAGAAACATGCCATTTGCATGTTGCAGAGAGAGTCCATTCAATTTTATGCTGTCTGTGCCAACCGAAAAAGAGCTATCTGGCTTCATGCCACTTTCCAACTCCTGGCCCCATAGCTCCAGCAAGTAGTTTTGAACAAAATTGTTTTGAGTAAAGACATGTAGAGAATGGAAAATATTAATGCTGGACCTAATTAAATATAATTCCTAAAATAGTAGTTGGTAATATGACCGTTTCAGTGAACACACTCAATAAATTCCTATTGCAATATACCACATGCCGATTAAAGTGAGAGGAGTGAAACTCCTTCTGTATGATTTAGACAAAAAATATTGGGAATTGGAGTAAAACATGTGAAATGTGCAGCCTGTTGATTTGACTGAATACTTCAGTTCATTTCGGGATGGTTCTATGACATTGTGCAAATTGACGAGCATCCAATGCTTCTGTTACTAAATTAAAGACAACAGTTCAGAGGTGTTAAGATGAGAAACATGCCAGGTGTTTAAAGAATATCTTGTGATTCACATTACTTACCTAATGTCAGAAACAGAGATAGTGCTCTACTTAGGTTCTAAGGCACGAAGCAAGCTGAGTGGACAATTGAAATGTTAACTGCTGCAGCAATGTTCATTCTGTCAGTCACAGTTGGGTTGGCATCAGTTGGCACCATTTAGTTTCATATGTAGTCATGATCACTGAGGAGTGTTGTTCCATCAAAAGCAAGTTATGGAGTGATATTATTTTCAAGCACTGTCACTGATACGAGCAAAGGGATTGGTTCCTCTTGTGATCACTTCATTGCTGGCAACTGGTGATTTTGTGAGGTAATGATTCAGTGATCCTACGCTTCTACTGTAACAGATAATGGTCAGACTTCATGAAGTTGTGAAATAGTTTTCTCATAAAGGGTTTGATGAGAATTTATTGTTTGTGCAATACCTATCATGGTAATATTACCTCACAATACATTAACTGTGTGCAACAAGGTTGAGACAAATTATGATACATTACTTTTATTATGCAGCCCCTTCCCAAAAGTCAGTCTCACTTTAAATAAGGAATGATGGTAAAATCAGCAGGGAACAGGTATGAATCAGTTATTGAATAATGTATTGAATAGGGAGCTCTGATCTGTCCACATTTTTCAGGTTAATGTGATTTTAAAGAAGTTATTTATTTTTTTATTGACTAGCAATCAAAATCAGTGTTATGAACAACATTATTTACTGCTGGATTCGAAACACCAACCAATCTCTGGACATCTGTGGATGAACCTGGTCTCTTTGTCCCACGTTCTAACCAATTATATCCAAAGTACCATATGATTGAAAAATGACTGACTGAGACGTGAAAGTATGTCTTTGGTAGGATGAAATGATTTTGTTAGTTATTATAATCACTATAATACAGAATATGATTAGCAGATTTCCAAATCAGATTCCTTCAGAACTGGAAAATTTGGTTTCAGGCACATCTTCAGAATGTTTATTATAATATGCTAATAAACTGAATTTGCCCAAGGTTAACTAACCAGAACTGTAACCTGTGAAAAATGCTAAGAATATGAATAATTCAAACTTTGAAGAAGATTCTGTTATGAAATATGATGATGATTAGGGTGCATTTGGCCTTGTCTATTAAGTCTCATACAATGTAGACCTTTTGGTGTATGACCAGATCCTCAAAGACATCAGAATTCTACACTGAGAAAAACATAGATTTTGCAAACTAATTTGTCCACACACTGCAAGGCAGTTAACGACAGGTAGTAAATGCTGGGCCTAGCCAGTGACACCAACATCCCATGAATTTTTTTCAGAAAGTTATTCCTTATTAAAAACACACGTTTTAATTTGCATGTCTTAAATGTTTGAAGAAAAGTATGATTTGAATTGTCATGTGTAAGGATGTAAGATTGGAAAATAATTTCTGTGGAAGTGCATTACTGCTGGACTTTTCACTCTGTACCCAGAAAATTCTCATTGGAATTCAGAATTACAAAATTCAGCAGGAATTTGCACTAGTCAACATGTGCCTTCTCTGTTGAAAGGTTGATGCTTCAGTTATTTTTCTAGTCCATTACAACAGAAAAAGGTGTTTCCACAATTTGCTTTTGAATGTAGTTCTGGTTTGCCTGTGATTTATTTGACAAGAATCCACAAATTCTTACATCACTATATTGTAGAAATCAGTACATATTTATTGTTTCTTTAACTGCAGCAGTTCAGTATAGCACTACTGGTGAAAATGATCTTCTACCTGCAATTGTTAACAGTGACTGTCACTCACAATGCATTGAAGTTAATATATCGAAATATAATTGCCAAATGAAGTTCAGTTTAAATCTTTGATGATGTGATAAACTGTTGACTATGAATCATGTTGGTTTCCTTTCTGGTTGAAATATTAACTGACCTGAATCCATCGTTCTACTTAGATCATTTGTTTAACTTCCGTGGGCCTAACTGACAATGCAATTTCTGTTTTGTATCAGATGTTTTGGCACCTGGCTTAGTTCTGATATGCAGTTTGTGATTGATCTAAATTCTCTTTTGTTATTGCATTTCACTGAATGTAAAGCAATTTGAGATGTACTGAGGTAATGAAAAATACAATATAAATGCAAGTCCTGTCTTAGTAATTGTATAAGCCAAAGAGTTTATGTCTACTTTACACTGTACAGAAAAGCGAACAGTTTTGCCCAGGTTACATGTGACTGGTTTAGATCTCAACGAATAATTTAAATAGGCAGAGAAATAATTTAAAATTACTAGCTGGGGATAAAGTAACCATGTGTGAAATAAAGTTGATGCAATCTAATGCACGGTTTGACTCTATTCTCACACCTGCACCTGTAGACTGCTACATGCGGAACTTTCCGTTTAGAGTGCAGGCAGAGTCCAAACTCTCGAAATATTAACAAACAAAAAAACTGGTTTGAATTATAAGCCAATCAGAAGGTGCAGCAGAGCTACCAGACCATCTGCCTTAACAATACAAGGCAAGTTTATTTTACAGAGATAGTAGGAACTGCCGATGCTGGAGAATCTGAGATAACAAGGTGTAGAGCTGGATGAACACAGCAAGCCGAGCAGGAAAGCTGACGTTTCGGTTTCACGTCTAGACCCTCCTTCAGAAAAGTTTGTTTTACATGCAGCTTCAAATCCAGTAGAGAGACTTCAATTCTCTTGAATGGATTCTGGGGTGAGGCAATTAAAATCCAACTGAAACCCAACACTTCATTGCAACTGCAAAGATAAAATACAACAAACTAGTCCTCATTTTATGGTATCCTCAGGAATGGTAGAGGATTGGTGAAGTATTTATTGGAGGATGATTCTAACCTGACTTCAGCATTTTTAGGAGGATGCTGGTCTCCTGAACCAATCAATGTTTGATCTGGCTCAGGCTGCTTATTAGATACTGCATGTGTTCTTAAAATAATTCCTTGTTTCCACACCAGACCTTGAAGATCCGCAACGATAACAAAGTTTTCACAGACAGGGGGTGCACTGAAAATGATATTTATTAAATGAGAGGTCTACATTGGAAAGGGGAATTTATTTAATACCCTATCTCGTCCAAAATTTTGTTTGATTATTGGAATCATTGGTAATATCCAGGGCAACAATTATTTGAAAAATTGGACTTTGCAGTGCTTGTTCAGTGCTTGATACCAATATATCTGTTGGTGTCCTAGGCTCCAGAATAAGGAAAGTGCAAGTTTAATGTGCCAACTTAAAATGATTTTTTAAAAAGTGCAGAAAAATTAAAATCATGTAAAACATTTAGACACAGCACAACAAATGTTTAACCAGTAAATTTAAAGAGAAAAACAATGGGGAAGGCAATGTGCATGTAAAAAGAATGCATTCTACAGCTTCTTGTTATACTATGCTGTTAACATTGCTTCAAATACCTGTTAATATTTATGCTTGTTCAGTAAGAGCTGAAATCTGAAAATAAAAATGATTTAATGAGAAACCTGAAGTTGCAATCAGACACACATATATAACATAGAATGTACAGCACAGAAACATTAATTCGCCCCCAGAGTGTAAGCTAATGCTTATATTCCATGGTAATGTCCTGTCACCAACTCTATCCAACCGTATCAGCATATCTTTCCCATCCCCTTTTCCCCTAGTAAGTGCATGCTATTCACCTGCACCACTATTTGCAGTGGTAAGCCCACTGTTATTGCCACTCTCTCTGATTTAAAAAGAACTATCTCTGAATTCTTTCTGATTTTGGTGACTATTTTATGTTAATGATCTCAAGTTTTGGTTAGTGTCGATAGTCCACAACATAAACATTGCTAAACATTTCCTCACAGATACTGCCTGACCTGCTGAATGCTTCACTATTTTCTAATTGTATTTCAAGTTTACAGCACTTTCCTTTTGCCATTTTGTAAATAAAATGATCCTTTCCTTTGGGATAGAGATTTAGTAATTGGTCATTTGAATTCTTTTTGAGTATGTGTGAATTGATAAGGTTTAATATTCATATACAGAAATCGTCTGGCAAAGACAAGTTTTGTTCTAAGAGTTTGAAGACTTCGAGGCACACAGTAGATCAGTAGATACTGGTTTTCTTATATTAGGGAAGGTTCTGATCAGGGATTTGCTATTAAGTAGTTTTCTTCTCTTTTTGCAATATGCTCTGGTTTTCCTGGATGTTTCCTGCACAAAAGTATATGGGGAAGTCTTGACATTATAATGCACATCTATTATTATTTTCAATCCATTGATATGAACTTCCTGCATCAATAAATTTAGATATGAATTTTTAAAAAATTGCTTCATATCTCTAACAAAATATTTGCACAGTGTAATTTGAAAGCCAAGAAAATACCAGACCCATCCTTGAAAAGACAGTCCAGATGTTTAGGAGCAAAATGGTGACACCCAATAGAAAAATGGGCTGGAGATATCAGCAACTGCTTTATCTCAATATTCTTTATCTCAGTTTTTGAATGATATGATTGTGTTATTTGAGGTAGACAAAACCTCCTGTATGCTTTGTACCATGTGGAAAATACCCACTCCTATAGATTGAGCTTTCAGAACTGGTCGGGGCTGAGCCATTTCTATTGGGTTTCATTTGCTCTTTGCACTTGGATATTTTTTGCACTTGTTGCTGCCTGTTGCATACTTTATTGTTTGTTGTGAATTGTTATGAATTTGTGTTCTTCACAGACTGATCCATGTGAAGGAAAAGTTGAAGACTATTTTTGGTTTAGATTCCGAAGTAATACCTAATTATTCATTAATACAGAATACTGTCCTGCATGGTAATCATGGACATACCAAGCTCTGATGTACAGTTACATTAGGTAAGGACTAATCTGTATTTTTCCTCTGTTCATGTCTAGGTGTTCATATCTAAACTCATAGGGTGGAATCAAGATAAAAGTTAAAGGATTTCTCCTAACTCTAGATTCCGAAGGAGTGTTGTGCTGGATTCAAAAAGTTATATTAATTTCTCTCTCCGCAGATGCTCCCAGACCTGCTGAATTTCTCCACCACATTCTGCTTTAATTTTCAACTCTGAATTTGTCCAGTGCTTCAATATCTTTTTATTCAAATGCTTTTTGACATTTTTCTTCCTGATACTTGGAGCACATATCCTAGAATGGCTGGGAACACCATTTGCTTCGCAATTTTGGAATAACTTTTTAATGCTTTCACCATTTTAAATACAAAGCTGCCTGAATGCAGTGTGACATTTTTTCAGGTCATCCACATTTCTGCACATGTGTTAAGAAATATCTAAAATACCTGACTCAAGCTGCTAAGCATTCAGAGACCAGTCTGTGATTTATTTAGTAATTGGCTTCCATACTCAACCGTCTTTAAATCTTTTTCTCTTTCAGGTTTAACGTAGTCCAAAAACTGTGGAGCAGCTGTGACTGAAATAACTACAAAAGCAGATGAGACAATCAGGAAAATGATCTCTAGATTTACTGACACCAGAATTAAGTGAATGGAATAGCTCTGGGGAAAGAATGAGTTACAACATAATTAATATTAAATATTCAGTTTTTCTCATTGTATGCATTTTACCAGGCAATAGTGATTGATTCTGGATGCTCAGAACTTTACTTACAAATAACCTTTCAACTGAATTGGTTATGGCGTCAAGCTTTAAAGAAAGTAATTACTCCATGCATACATCATAGACAGATGAGCAAATTAGTGGAATATGCAGGAGATTCACAAAAATTTTCATTTAGTCCTATGTTTCTAAAGAAACTAACTTTTCTAGTTCTTCACTGACGTAGAATGCAAATTTGCACTGTTTCTTTGACATGTCGGTAGGGTAGCATGGTGGCTCAGTGGTTAGCATTGCTGTCTCACAGTGGTAGGGACCTGGGTTCAATTCCACCCTCAGGTTGCTGTCTGTGTGGAGTTTTCAAGTTCTCCCTGTGTCTGCATGGGTTTTATCCCACAGTCCAAAGATGTGCAGGTTAGGTGGATTGGCTATGGCAAATTGCCTATTGTGTGTAGGCTAGCTAGACTAGCCATGGGAAATACAGGGATAGGGTAGGGGGTGGATCTGGGTGGGAAACTGTTTGTGACGTCATTGTGGGCTGAATGGCCTGTAGGGTTTCTATGTGTTTTCATTCAATGTTTTCAAAAAATGTACTGGACTGTATTTTACCCAAAATCAACTGTCAATTTTAGCAAGCTTCGTGGAACATTTCTCTCCAGGGGCCCTCGTTAGTTTCCTCATGCTGTCTTCTCAGGCTTGTGTCATTATTTATACACAGTGCCCAGTGGTGCCCCGCTCGTCATATTCTCCCATTTGCCACAAGCTAAAGTTTTGAATCTCCTGTAATTCCCAGCACTGGCATCATCTTTAAAACTCAGTTGTGCACCTGCCATAGCTGTCCTGAACAGTCTGTTTCATTTACCAGGGACAGATCAGACAGATGGTAATTGGCACCCCACCTGGAGGTCCTGGTTGATGGTGGGATGCGTGGAGTTGCTGCCAATAGAGTATGTTATGTGATGTTGCTGTTCAGGGGAGGGTCAGAGGAGCAATTGGCAAGCTGGAGTCATCAATTTACTGCCCTGACTTCCATGTCAGGAATTATCATTGTTTAGTGTCTATCCAATGGGTGGGCGGATAAGAAACTGCATATCGTTGAGGTTAGTTAAAGTAATAATGAAGATGTTAATGTGCGCTAATGCTGGCAAATAAGCCTTTCGCTGCTCTTTGGTGAGAATTATGTCTCATCATTCAAAACTTGTTTGGAAAATGAGAAATTTTGACGCTCTCACGTCATAAAGCTCCTCATTGGTCCTTCATGTAATTCCCCTAACCTTCTTACCAATGTCTATATTGTTCAGGGGCTGGAAGATACTACCTATTGCTTTCATTGATCTCTCTCTAATGGATTAAATGCATTTTGCTGGAAAGAGCTTTGATGGAATGAATAATGGATGAATTAACATGTCTTTACACAAATATATGACATTGAAACAGGTCATTTGGACAAATCTGCCCATCCCAGTCTTAATGCTTCACTAGAGTCTCCACACATCTTTTCTCTTCTAAGTCTACCATTGTAATCATCTTTTTCAACACACAGTTGTCTAGTTTTTCCTTAAGTGCATTTGTTCACTTCACCCATTCAGGGATAATGTTCCACATTCTTGCCACTTATAGAACATTTGACAACTTTTCTAAAAAAAAGGCTACTGCTGGTACAAATATGTCTTGACCATTTTTGTGATTTTCACACAAATGACGTGCAGATTGTGTTTGCCATTTATTTCAGAAATGATCTGTAATTGGGTCACTAGATTGATGATAGAAGAGCTACTGTTACATTGCAATATTACATCTTTGAATCATTATCACTGTACTGTTCATGGGCTGGAAATATACAGAGGTTCTAAGTGTACTTCATGAGGCAACGCAGTTGTTCCCAGCATTGTAGTTGGATTGAGTTAAGTAGAGAGAGCAGTCAGTAGTTGTACATAAACAGAGAATGCTGAAGAAATGCAGCAGGGATTGCAACACAGAGTTAACGTTTTGAGTCCAATATCATTCTACTTTGGAACTATCCTGAAAAGGAGCCTTCGGACTCAATGTTAAAACTGTTTTGACACCCATAAGCTTCTGCCAGACGTGTTGAGTTTTTCCAGCATTCTGTGTTTTTATTTCAGATCTCTGCATCCGCAACGTTTTGCTTTTATTTTCGAATATTTATTATAATTCTTTATTATTAATATTTAGAATATGTAAGTATTTATTTTAGTGGCTCCTATCCCGAGATAGTAAAAGGTGGCATTTTAATGAGCAGAAAGTTCATCCTAGATGTCTGCAAGTGTTACAAGGGAGTTTGGGCCATCACAACCCTGTTCCTATTACATGCACAACATTTCACAAAGAGATTTATAAGTCACCATTTGTTGGCTGAAGATTGACCATTTTATTTGAAGGCTATAAATTTGTGGGAAATTGAGCACTGCGTTTTAATGGAGGGTGTAATTCAGAGTTTTGAGTTAAAATATAATGGAACAAAATCTTCACCGCTTTCAGAATATCCTGCCATATTCCTAGTGGAAAAATGCTTGGAGCACTTTTGAGTGCCTCCCACAAAGCCAGTGATGCAAGGCAATGCAGGGGGCTCAATCAAAAAGAAAGGGGTTTACCAACCTTCTCCTTGGTAGTTCCATGTTCAAGTTCTAGCCCTTGACTCCTGAACACTTAAGACAAGATCACTTCCCTTTCAATTTCCTGTGGCCCCCTTACTCCTAGAGAGGATGTCGCGTACTCAAGCCAAAGGTAGCAGCATATTTGTTCAGTGTAGAGAATGATGCTGTATCTGACCTGAATGTCTGTGTTGATGCTGGATGTAATGAGCAGAACAATTCCATTCCAAAGTCTTTATCCTAAAATCCGCAGAATATTTATTCAAGCTAATCTCCTACTTGTTATAGTTTGCTTTTTTTAAAAACAGCACTTCTCAGCAAACAAACTGAACACATGATGTTTATTTGACACCGCCAAGTGTAGTTTATTGATCCTGTTACTTCTGGAAGGATATCAGGCTGTCCTCTTGCAGACTAATTCCATGCTCTACCTCTAACGAAACCCCAACGTTAATGCGTATTGCAGTGCTGCATAAGCCTATTACAGCATTGCGCACTGAATAGAGATTGACATTCATTGAAAAGGAATGTTATACAGAGCCTGCAGTGAGAATCACAAGCAGTTACATTGATTTTCACAATTTAGCTGATGGGGCTTTGTGCTTGTTACTTAGCAGTTAGCCTTTCTTGATCTCACATCAAAAAACAACTTTAAAAACAATTGAAATTATTCAGGTAAATTACACTTTATTTAGGGGAAACAAGTAATTAATGAATATTGGGGAAATATCTACTTTTGAAATCTTCTATGACCTGCTTGAAACAAAAATTATCTTTCAAGAAACTGCACATTGCCCAATCATCCTTGTCTTTTTTTTATTATGGTGGAGAGAGTGAGAAAGTCTTCTGTTGTTCTTCAGAAAGAGAAATTCCGCCATCTTTCAGGCTCATGTCTAAACTTCACAGCATGAGGACTTTTTGACCTTAGCTGCAAGACTAAGAAAGCATCAGTCCATTGCCCGAGAGTACAGTGTCATAGCAATCATGTTACAAGGATAACAAACCAGAGGTTGGGAATTAAGTCCCACATTGGCGAGCTCTATAGAGTAAAGGGTTAATTGTACCTTTGGCTGTGACAGTAATGACTGAGCATGTCTAACAGGACTCAAGTCACTGTGATACCAGAAAACATAGATCCAGAGTTGAAAGGGTTCCAGAAGATGCCCTCCTGTGCCATTTCTTTCATATAATTACACTTAAGAAAGCTTCTCAATGTTCTCTCAGAGAACACACAACATGGTAGCAGCAGTGAACAGACACATGGAACTGGAGGCAGACATCTCAAAGTAGTTTAACCGAAGCCCAGTGACAATACAGTGTTATGGGTGGAGAAAGAGGTCTCCTAGTGATCTGAACCTGGAAGTGGGGGGAGAACATAGAAACTAGGAGTAGGATTCAGCCATTCAGCCCTGGGAGCCTGCCCCATCATTCAATATGATCTTGGCCAATCCTTTATCTCAATGCCATATTCCCACTTTCACCAAATACGCCTTAATTATTTTAATATCTAAGACATAGCCCTGTCACCTTCTTGAAAGTATTCAGTAATTTGGCCTCCACATCTTCTCTGGTCGAGACTTCCACAGATTCAGTGTACATTGATTGAAGAAATATTTCCTCATCTGAGTCCCAGACTTCAAGAGAAGCTCAGTGGCGACAGGAAGCAGTGACCGATAGATATTTAACCCCCAGCCACAGAAGGGGAGAGGCTGTCCAAAAGCAAAGAAAAAAGCCTACAGCAGAGAACGCAGCAAGCAACAAGAAAATGTCAATCATCCACATTGCGTAGTGAACGCCTGTAGATCACAAAGTTTTACAGACCATGGGAAGGGGAAGTGCTGAAAAAAACGTAAGAAAGCAAAGAAACGTTTTGGTCATCACAGCCCATATCACACATACACTAAACATGGAAAAAGCCTTGCCTTTTCCACATCCTCTTGAGAATACAGAGGGCCCTGACCAGGCTGTGGATTGCATACAATAGCTCTGTCGGTTTATCAAATGCTCTACCACTTCAAGCCTCAATACAAAATCAAACCAGCAGACTCCTAGCCACGAGGTGAAGCCCAGCGCGGACTCCCGGCCTCATGGTGAAACTCAGCATGGACCCGAGTTGAAGCCCAGCAAGGACACATCTGCTTCATCTACTTTTATTTTTTCTCTCTTTCTCTGCTTTAAAAAGACTGTATTGCTGAACTTTTAACTTTATTTCTTTTTCTAATTTATACCTGAGACTTTGTACCTAGGCACTTCTTTACCTAAGATGGCACTGGAAGTGGTGATTTTGTACACTTTGCACTGTACTCGTGTATCCCTGTACTTGAGTACATGTGACAATGAAACCTAATTCTAAGCAATGAGGTTGTAGACTTGCTCTCCAAACCGTGTGTTTGGTTGCAGACGTTTCGTCACCCTGCTAGGTAACATCGTCGGTGCGCCTCTGGTGAAGCGTTGGTGTTCTGTCCCACTTGTTATTTATACGCCTCACTTTGCTGGGGTGTTTGGCATTACTTCCGGTTCTGGTTTTCAGTGGTTTGTGTATCGGGTCCGGTTCAATGTGTTTGTTCAATTCTGTCATGGAACTCCATCAACAAACTGATGCAGTGACGATGTTACCTAGCAGGGTGACAAAATGTCTGTAACCAAACACACTGGCTCGACGAGCAAGTCCACAACCTCATCCACAACCTGTGCTATTTTCTCAAAATTTTCTCAAAACCTATAAATTCTAAAGAAAGACCAGGGCAGTGTGTTGCTATACATGACCAACAATGCTGGAGAAAGCATAGCAGAAGTAACTTTAACGTGCGACAATGTAATCAGCTTCTCTTTGAGTTTAAATTTGAACTGCATCATAGACGGGGCAGAGTTTTAACTGGTACAGCCAAGAGCCAGCTGTGATTGTTGGCTCCTTCATATATGATTTGTAATGCTATATGGATAATTGCCATTTTGGAAACTTGGGTGTTCGTACAGGAACACATTGTGGTGGAAATGCAGGAAAAAGCCTTATCAGAGTTTGTACAACCTAAAGAGGAGCAGGATTGGAGGATCAAATGGCCTGTTCCTGTTCCTAATAAGCAGCATGATGCTCCTCTTAGGAGAAGTGATAATTCAACAAATGTAAGAAGGTTGGGAAGAGCTATCCTTGGAAAAAGGTACACTTGAAGACAATACGGATCACTTAACAATTTTGAATGTTGAGCATAGCAATCTACAAAAAAGCTAGTACAACCGTGAACCTGAGTCCCATCAACTGCCTATGGAAGCAAAAAGCAGGAGGACCAAACAATAGAGCTTTTAGAGATGCAGAATGCCTTTAAGCTTCACCAAAGTCGAGCAACAAAAGGAGCTTGAAGAGACCAAATTTAAAAAAATTTGGACCTGTCCAGCTACTTTAAAGTCTGATTATTAACAGCCTCACTGCAATCAAGCCTTGGAAACTGAAAACTAAGTTACAGCAGATTTTCAAAATCTTCTCCAGAGACGACAATGTTCTCACATAATTGATACAACAATGGACGTACATTGAGAGGATAAAGACTCTTTCACAGAAATATTCAGAGCTCCAAAATCACTGTGAGCTATTAGTCAAGGAAAACATTTTGCAACAATTACTGAGTGATGATTTCATGTTTAAGCAATACACTTGAGAGAGAGAGAGAGAGAGAGAGAAAGTGAATTAAAATCATCCTTACAGTTTGCAGAGCACTGTCATAGAGAAGTCCTTGAAATCAATAGAGATTTCCTCCACAAAAAAGATGATATTTTGAAAAAAAACTTACACATCCCAATCTAACCTGGTCCTATTTGCCAGCATTTGGCCCATAACCCTCTAACCCATTCATATACCCATCCAGATGCCTTTTAAGTGTTGTAATTTTATTCACCTCCACCATTTCCTCTGGCAGCTCGTTCCATCCTCATGAAAAAGCTACTCCTCAAGTCCTTTTGAAATCTGTCTCCTGTCACCGTAAACCTGTGCCCTCTAGTTTTGGACTTTCCCCAATCTGGGAACAACACTTAGGCATGGATAGCGTGAATAGCCAATCATGATTTTATAAACTTTGAAAAGGTTACCCCCCAGCCTGTGATGCTCCAGGGAGAAAAGCCTGTCTCCATAACTCAAACCCTCTAGTCTCAGCAACGTCCTTGTAAATCTTTTCTGCACCCTCCCATGTTTAACAGCATCCTTCCTATGGCACGGCGACCAGAGTACTATGCGGTGTTCTAAAAGTGGCTTCACCAAAGACAGCTGTAACAAGACATCCCAACTCCTGTACTCAATGGTCTGACCAATGAAGGCAAACGTGCCAAATTACTACTTTTTCATCCTGTCCACCTGCACCTCCACTTTCAAGGGACTGTGCAGCTGCACCCTGGTCCCTTTTGTCCAGCACACTCCCCAGGGCCCTACCATTAATTTTATAAGTCCTGCCTTTGTTTGTCATACCAAAAATGCAACACTTCATATTTATCTAAATTAACCCTATCTCCCACTCCTCAGCCCAATGGCCCATCTGATCAAGGTCCCATTTTACTCTGAGATCTCATGTCCAACAAGAGAAATTCTAACCATCAATGTTAATAATGTTAACGTTGTTGAATCCCCAACTGTCAATACATTGAATGCTACCAGTGACTAGGAACTGAACTGGATCAGCCATTTAAATACTGTGCCTACAAGAAGGTTAGTGGCTATGACTTCTCTGGTGAGTAATTTCGCTCCCGACTCCCCAAAGCCTGTCACCATCTACACGGCCTAAGCCAGGTAAGTGATGGAATATTATTCAGTTGCCTGGACGATTGTACCTTCAGAAAGATTTAAAATGTTTGACCCAGTTCAGACCAAAGCACCCTGCTTGACTGGGATTCCCTGCACCACCAGCAAGAAGGGAGGAGGACACGCACCCCCCCCCCCATCTACATCAATGGTGCTGAGGTTGAAAGGGTGGAGAGCGCCAATTCCTAGGAATGACGGTAACCGACAATCTGACCTAGAGTTCTCACATAGATGCGCCAGTCAAGAAGACCCAGCAACGCCTCTTCTTCCTTAGGCAGCTTAGGAGATTTGGCATGTCCACAAGGTAGACACCAACTTTTCAGATGCACCATTGAAACCACACTGTCCGGGTGCATAACAGCCTGGTATGGCAACTAAGGACCATAAGAAACTACAGAAGGTGGTGTGCACAGCCCAGACCATAACAGGAGCCAACCTTCCATCCATTGACTCCAGTCATGCTCCTCGTTGCCCAGAAAGGCTGCCAACATCATCAAAAACCCATCTCACCCCGGCAATGCTCTCCTACAACTTCTTCTGTCACGGAGAAGATACAGAAACTCGAACACACGCACAAGCAGGTTCAAGAACAGCTTCTTCCCTGCCGTAATTAGACTGGTGAATGGACTGTCTAACTTCAAATAATGCTGATCGTGCTCATGTAGATCTTGCTTAGAGCATGCCCTGTGCGATGTAACTTATATGCTTCTGTCTAGTTTTTTTTCACCCTATGATCTGTATGTCCTTGCTTACTATGACCTGCCTGTACTGCTCACGAACAAAGCTTTTCACTGTACTTAGGTACCCATGACACTAAATCAATCAAATAAAATCAAACCTTCCACATTGACTCCCTGCACCACTGGCTGTCAATGGTAGCAGCATATACCCTTGACAAGATATCGTCACAATATTTACATTGCTAATCCAGTTCATTTTCTGGTCAATGGCAGCAACAGATCAAGGCTGCCCCAATAGCTTATTCTCAATCTGTGACCTCTTCCATCTAAGAGGATAAGAGCTGTACTTGATCAGGAGCACCACTAGCTACAGCCTTATCTGCAAGCTACAAGTGATCTTGCTTTGGAACATCTGTGACCATTCCTTGACTATTGCTGAGTCAAAATCCTAGAACCCTCTTCCTTACAGTACTGCAGGTGTTGCTATAACATCTTACCTCGAAGAATTACAGTTCTTCAAGAACATACTCACAACCACCTTCTTGATGACAACTAGGGGTGAGCAGTAAATTACTGCCAAGTCAGTGACACCCATATGTCATGAAATAATTAATTTGTAAAAACTGTTGGAATTATACTCGTGAGAAAAGTCTCTAGGAAGAAGATACCTCAATACCATCTTCTAAGAATAGCTAATAAATAGGACTTGCAAGAATCAGAAACATTTGGAGTTTAATTGGACAAGATATTTTTCTTCCACCCCTGCAGCTTTTCCCCATAATTTGCATTGTCTGGTCAACTGACCACAATATATGTGCAGTTATTGGCTTATTCTGAGGTGTGAGGGCCAGAAAAACACTTAAACAAACAAATAATTGAGACAAATAACATTATTCTTTATCTGTAATGGGGCTTGTACAATGGGGATTTCATTGCATGGTTATCAAAGGAATTAAGACATATATGCTGAATGAATCAAACTATTTGTTTGTGATTCAGGCTGTAACTAAAAGCAAAGTGAGATGTATAATACAAATAAATCCATTGTGATTCCTATAAAGCAAAAGTGCAATACTTTCATTAAAAACAATTACAGCAGAACTCAGAAAGCAGCAATAAGGTGACAGGGATGATTGATAAGCAACACTAAATTGAGCTGGGGCTAATCTCAATGTTGCTTTAGCTTGAAAATGTGTTTTAAAAATGTCTGCACTAGTTCAATAACCAACTGATTTGTACTTAATCTTATTACAAGTGAATGAGACAATTGGGTGATTTCTGTTCGTTCTTCTGTCTTGAGAAGGTCATTTTAAAAAAAAATGTTGGACATGATCTATTGTACTTCAATGTTCGCTGAGAATATTTTCTTCCAAAAATCAATTAATTTGTAATAAATATAGCTACGGGCACAGTGGGAAATGTTAACATTGTTTTAGAACATTGTGGACTTCTTCAGTTCATTTTGAGTTTCTATAGAATTCACCATATACAGGAAGACACCTCAAATACAGACCCATTAGAAAGTAAAATCAGTGGGTATTGAGGATTAACAGAAAAAAAGGAATTGGGGAAGTTAATGAGGGAAATCAAAAGGTACAGCGTGCAAGAAAAAGACCTGGTTCTGATCTCTGTAATCTGGATTTGGCTGGGTTACTATGGGTAGTAGGCACAAATAGGCGTTTTACTTCAGTGAAATACCCCCTCCCCACCCATTGTTCCCCCAAGTCTGTGGCCAGTTGTACAATATTGTCGTGAAACATTGGGACAGGCTGATGTGCAGAAATCTGCAGAAGTGCTGGTCCACCAATTGTATTTGAAAAATACCATTGTGTTTAAAGCAAACCTCTGCCATCAGGAAGAAAGAAAGAAAGAACTTGTGTCCTATATCTTATTATTAAGCCTCTCACACTTGAGGACAAGTGTTTCACATACAATGCGTTTCCTCAAAACACAATCACTGATGTTATTTTGGGAAACAGTACAGGCATTTTGAGTGTGATGAAATGAGATGAATGTCCAGTCAATCAGTTTTTGATTAAGGGAGGAATGTTGGCAATGTACCAGGAAATCTCCCTGATCTTTTCTGAACAGTATCAAGGGATCATTATTGTCCAACTGAACTGAACTCAAAACTAGGGCATCAGTTTGGCGTTCCAGCTATAGGACCATGTCTCCTAGTGCACCCAATGTAACAGCGTAGATCCTGAGCCCAAGCCTTTCTGATCCACAAGTTATTCTAAACCAGCAGGAAGACAGCATTCATCCATCAACCCACCACTTAGCCATTGCTCTCAGTGTTGCCTGTTGGGTAGCCGGTCCAGATTGTAGGCATCATGCTGAGATGATGCTGTCTATAGCAAGGTCTTCAACAGCCAGAGTTGTTCAGGGTAATGCTTTAATTCCACCTGCAGTCTTCCTTACGGAGAGCCAGGAGCCTTCCGTCAGCCATGCTGCAAACTGCTAGGACATGCATTGAGGAAATGCATAATGGCGACTCACAATACTGCGGTTTGCAATGATTTAATCTATACAGTTTGTGGAGTGTATTGTGTTCTGTCATTTTGTATTGTAGCCGAGCAGATGCTGTGAGGGTCAGTGGGAGGGAGGTGCTGAACTGAAGGTCACTGAGGAATTGGGGATTGCAGTTACTGGCACCACAGCCAGATAGGAATTTCCTGGAGAGCCCAACTGGGGAGTAGCTGGGTGGGTTCTTTTTAACGTTTTCCCAATCGCTTTCTTCTTCACTTCTTGCTTCTCATTCTCCTTCATCTAGACATATTGATAGCTCCTCAGGCCACAAGTGGAGGCCGTGGCTGTCTCAGCGCGATGGTAAGATTGTGCAGCATTCAGCAGGCCAATCCAAATTATGGCTGAGTGTATTATGTATTGAAGAATGGCTGGCACAGTGAAAACATTGTTTGTTCAGTACATTGAGGTGCACAATCACATTCTTTATGGCATCATGGCTATCATGCTTTACATAAGCAGTTAGGCCGAGCACTGAAACCTGTAAAATGTTGATGATACTTTTCTTCCAGTTTCTACCCTTTGGTTTGCTGTGCTTGTTGAAATGCACCTGATGAATGGACTGCCTCAAAATCAGGTCATTGTGTCAAGTCCCAGACTAGATTCATGGAAATTTCTTTCAAATAAATATTTGGAAGACCAAAGCAACTGTTTCTTGTCACGACTCCAAACTGAGTTTCCTTACTACCAACTCGGACCAGAGATGGGCAGGTTAGGTGGATTGGTCATGCTAAACTGCCCATAGTGACCAGGGATGTGTACATTAGATAGATTAGCTATGGGATGTGCAGAGTCACAGAGATAAGGTAGGGGCTGAGTCTGGTTGGGATGCTCTTTGGAGGGCTGATGTGGACTTGATGGGCTGAATGGCCTACTTCCATACTGTAGGGATTCTATGATTCTGTAAGTATCACTGGAAGAGGCGATGGCCCAGTGGTATTATCTAGACTATTATTCCAGAGCCACAGGTAATGTTCTGGGGACCCATGTGCGAACCTCATCATGGCAGATAGTGGAATTTTAATTCAATAAAAATCTGGAATTAAAAATCTAACAATGACCACGAATTGATTGTTGGGGAGAAACTCATCTGCTTCACTAATGTGGAAGGAAACTGGCATCCTTACCTGGTCTGGACAAATTGTGACTGCAGACCCACAACAAGGCAGTTGACTCTTAACTGCCTTCTAAGATGAGCAATAAATGCTGACCTAGCCAGCAATGTCCTCATCGCATTAATGAAAAAAAAATAAGTCAGCCCGCTTCCAACAGTTGACCCTAAGGTAAGATTACAGTCTTTTATTTGAGCCATCATTAAGACAACATATTTTCATTTACATGACACTGCCCCCCAGTTTGCAACCCTGCATCAGGCTATCTGCTGCTGAATCTCTCATTACTTATAGATTGCACTTCCAATATGCTCCTGGTTGATGTCCCACATTCTACCCAGCAATAAACGTGAGATCATCCAAAACTCTGCTGCCCGTGCCTATCCTTGAAGTAAGTCCCATACCCCTACGCTGCATCACCGACATTTGCTCCTGGTCAACTGAAATCTTGATTTTAAACTTCTCATTCTCGTTTTTATATCCTCCATGGCCTCACCTTCCCCATCTCTGTAATTGCCTTCATCTCCATGATACCTCTCCTTTCGACTCAATTTCCTTCTAGAAGTTTGGAACTCTCCTCCACAAAGAGTTGTGGCCTCTGGATCTGTTATTAATGTTAAATCTGAGCTAAGTTAAGGCTAGGGAAAGCTATTAAGGGATATGGGCC
Organism: Ginglymostoma cirratum; assembly: GCA_024137785.1. Lineage (NCBI taxonomy): Eukaryota > Metazoa > Chordata > Chondrichthyes > Orectolobiformes > Ginglymostomatidae > Ginglymostoma > Ginglymostoma cirratum. The sequence goes on along the minus strand of JAHRHZ010000025.1, from coordinate 28,046,962 downwards.
AAAGGCAGGTATATGGAGTTAGACCATGATCACACTGAATAGTGAAATAGGTTCAAGGGGCTGGATGGCCTACAGCAACAACATCCTTGTGGAGCATATTAAGGGACCGATGTGGAGCGGCTAGAATACTCGGAGGTTTTTCAGATGAGCCTGACCAATGTTATGCATGCTGGTGCATGGCTTTTGGGTTCACTGCAGTGCTTGAGTAACTATTTGCAGCGGTCTTTTGTACAAATCTATGAGGCTGACCATGCCAACCCAACACACTGGTCCTACCTTGTTGTGCAAAGCTGCTGTCCACCTCCTTCCACTTCCAATGGGGCACTTGCCCTATGAGGCACCTGTGGGTGCCAAGATCACATCTTGGCCAATTCTTATGTGATTGAGTGTTGTACTTTGTTTTATAATTCTGTTGTGAAGTGTTTTGGGCTGTTCCTTCATAGTAAAGGTGCTATATAATTGTAGTTGTTGTGACTGTTGTCCCAGGATCCTGGGCATTGAACTGCATAATTTGCTGCTTATGGTCACATACCAGATGGGTCTTGAGGGAGTGGTAGCATTTTCCATTCAGATGCAGCAGAGTTATCAGACAATGCCAACAAAACGATTCATATCCAATCAATGCCACCTAGCTCTGTGAGAAGTTGCATTCCCAGGGAACTGTACCTGCTTCTCTGTGATAAAACAGAATTAAATGTAGCCAGCTTTCATTGAGTGGAGACCCTCCCTTATGCAGCAGTGGTTGGCAAACAGTTACGGATTGCACACGCTTGAAAGGATTCAGGTGCCTGTAAGTTCCTTGCCATAAGTACTGCTCCTGGCTGTGCCCTGACATTGCAGTTATGCCTCAACAAGAGATGGATTTTAGTGATATCTTCACTGCAGCAGCGATGCTTCACACATCATTCCTTGTTGAGGCCAGAAAAATGCTGCCCAACTTCCCTGGGCAGAAGACACTATCAATCCCTCTAATCTCCCTCCCTCCTTCCTCTTCCAGTGACTCGCCCTGTTCTATGTGACCTCTCCTCATTTTTCCACTTATGCTATATTCTATGGAATGCCAACTGGTTCATCCATGTCTGGAAGCAACTGATATGTGCAGAAGTGTTGAAATCAGCAAGAATCACTTAGCACTCACCATACCACGCCTTGTAGACTTCTGCAAATTTTAACATTGGGTACATGGCATCAAATATTTGTTCAATCAGACCAACAACCAGAAAGCATCAACCAACTACTAACTTGTAAGTTGTTGGTGGTCCACTGGCACTGTTGAGGAACTCTTGGTGCTCATGAGCATGTGGGCAGCTCTCTGTTAGCATTGGCTAGACAGTTTATTTCTAAAATGATAACACTGGTGTAAAAAAACAATCAGCAATGCATGTGGAGTATCCAACTGCTCTGCATATTTTTGGAGGCCATTCAGTGTATTTGCATTAACCCCACATCAATGAGACATCCATCACAATTTATCCCAAACGTGCATGGACATGACTTTGATGCAATTTTGGAGCTCTCAGTGCTCCTAAAAATGATATTAAAAATCCCAATTTTTTTACCCCTAGTGTTTCAATCTGTCTAGTCCCTTATACCCTCAAAATCTTCATCTATTGGCAATTTTTTCCCTCTCCTCTCTACATTTTAATTTACTGACACGAATGCACTGCCTCACTGATAATCGTCGCTTTTACAGTGTTCCTTTTGTATTATGTAAAGCTCAGAATAACATTTCTATTTTTGCTACTGTGAACAGACATTTCATCTTGTGATAATGTTGTTCACAGGTAACAAAGGAAATGGACTTCACTAGTAACCCTCACTGACTCACAAAAAACTGTTAGACTCACACCGGAATAAGTTAACTGTGATATTTTTGGACTTTGATGAATGAAAGTCAAATTTTGTCCTTCTCAAGTTATAACTTAACTCTGAGTGATCCGTGGCAAAACTCAGTAATCAGAACGTGCCGTGAACCAATTAAACTCCATTATGTCATAGAAACTGAACTAGGCAGAATTTTACAGTACCTCATTGCTGGGGAAAGGGTAGACTCTGAGAATTCCTTGGTGATCCACTGTCCTGGTCGTGACCTGTCTCCAATTTTAATGGATCTGCTGGCGATCCACTGTCGCAGCCTGCCCTTGCCCCTGTTGAAACCTTAATTGGCCACTTAAGAGCTGCTTCTCAATAGCCTTGTTGTAAGGGAATGTTTAGGAAAATGTGACTGTGATATGATAAAATTTGCATCAAGTTTCAAAATGCAATGAAGGTTCAACGAACCAATTTCTGGCATGGATGGATTGTACTATGTGGAAAGATTAAATAGACAGGGACTTCATTCTCTGGTTTTTAAAGGAAAGGGAGATGAGTTAATTCAAACGCAATTTTTTACATGGCTCAACAGTGCCAATGCAGAAAGAACTTTTCACCTGGGTATAGGCTGCTCACAATCTCAGAATAATGAAGAGGCCACGCCTCTGAGGTGGGGAGGAATTTCTTCACTTGGAGGGTCTTTTGAATTCTCTGCTGACAGATGGCTGTGGAGGCCCAGCTGTTCAGTATGTTCTGAACCGAAATTGGCAGACTTTTGCATATTAGAAACAGCAAAGGTTGCAAGTGTGGGGGAAATGGTGTTGAAGTGGAAGATTGACCACAATCTTGTCAAATGTTGAAACAGGCTTGAAGGGTTGAATGGCCTGCCAGTGCTTCTAGTTCTGATGTGTTTTCCTATTTTTAGTTTTGTCACCTTTTCTATATCATTTCAAAAGGCGTTCCCTTTCTAAGGTACAATGCATTCTATAATATATCAATTTTGATGTAATTTCAACGGTGGCAGAAACTTCTAGTTGACATTTTATTAATAGAGCCAACTTGTCTGAATCAGGGGCCTTTTCAAATAATATAACTCATCCATTTTCAATTTGCTGTGTAGTACAGAAGAACACGAACACCTTTGTTTGTGTGTGTTTTCTTTAATAAGTTTATCATGGCCAGAGGGCATGAAGAAAACTCCCATAGAGAACAGTATCCTCTCCTATATTTCCATGTTTAAAAACTGCTTCTTTTTAAAAATGCATAACGTTGCTCAGAAAATGACTGAGGCTGATCACATGGTCGTATCTCCCATGACTTCTGAACTCTTTGCCATGTACGCACATTTCAGTGAAAGCTGACACAGAGTGCTCTGTTTTGAGCTGCTTGCTTCCATCCAGTCCTAGACAAAGGAAAACCTCAAAACCCATTATGTTCAAATGGGCACTAATGGTGTTACAGTTGCCTCTTAACCTTAAATGGTTCTCTGTTGGGGAAGGTAAAGTGACACTGTTATTGTAACAAACTTCAATTAGTTCACCGAGATGGGCCCCTCAGCGCATGAAATGGCAGTCTTTCTTACCTGACTGAAATTTGAAATGTTGAAGTGTTTAAGTATACAATTGTGGAATTCTAAATCAGTCACTACTTGACTACCAAAACATAAGCAGGTCTCCAGGCAGTATTGGCAACATGTCTTGGACTCTCCTTCTCCATTTTCAAGTTGCTGGCCGGATAGAAATCTATACTTTGCCTGCAAGAAGGAAAACTACTGGTCCCAGCTCATTGAAGAAGCTATTCTTGGGCAGCAACCTCCTGGAGGTTAGGGTTAGGACTATAACTTTCATAAACTGATTTTTTTTTTAAAAAAACCTCCTGAGTTAACCAAAGTTTGTGATTTATAGCCTTTCTACTATTCTGCTTTTTTTTAAAATCTCCTCAGTGTTTTTGTGTGTGTGTGTGCGTGTGTGTGCCCGCGTCTGTGTGTGTGTGGATAGAGTAGCAAAATAATCCCTCTTGGATTTTGAATCATTTGTTAATAAACCCTGTCTTTGATATAATGTTGAGGTCTTTGCAGTAGATTTATTTTAAAAGGTCAGATTTTGAAAACCAAGGTTTGGACAATGCCTTTCTGCCCGCCACAGGAGGAAATGGGAGTGAAATGGAAAAGGACTAAATCAAGCAATGCCTCACAGTCTCAACATTCTGAGGGGAAAGCAATCATAGTTAAAGTTCAACCCCACTGCCGCTTTGTGAAAATTTTGTGACAAATGTGGGCAGGTGCTTTCTATTTGAAAACTTTGACCATAGTCTGTAGTTGAACAGACACACAATGTTCTGCCAGTATGATTAATTTGCAAGCTTGACAGTGCTACCCCTTTTCCTGAACCACACGCTGCAGAATGAAGAATAGGTCTTATCTTTGATGTTGAGTTATTTACCTTTGCTTTCAAGTATATATTTCTGTGCTTCTGGAGATTATTTTGGTTCTGAATATTTTCCTTTTTCTTTGTAATTCGACCTGGAATTATGATAGGTCATTGCAAAATATAAATGGAACTTGGAGAATAAGATATGCTTTTAAACTGAACATCAGTTAAATATCTGTCTTGAAAAGATCAAGGTTTTAATTGTTTCTTGTTAAGCTCTTTTTTCCATGGATACAATGCAATCAGGAATCTCAGTGGGCTGCTTTTGTCATGACAGAAAGAATGGATTAAAATGATCAGCTTGAAGGGGAAAAATATTCATCAGAGAGCTTGAGATGCTTCAGCAACAATTCATTGAAGCCACTTTGGAAGAATATCATTTACTGGAACACAATGATTTATTTAAGATTGATTCCTGAGTAGGAAATTAGTATGTATTCAGCATTATGCAAATAGAGATAAAATAAGGGTAGCTTGATATAAACATGAAAGAAGTAAAGAAATGACAGCAAGATATTTTATTTATGACAAATTTTATAATCAACGGACATTCCAAAGTGCCTCACAGAAAATGTATTGTTTTTAATATGTGCTTGCTGGTGATTTGTAGACAAACATATAGCGAATGTTTGCCTATCAGACCATGACAAATATCAATGAAATAAATGAATAGCTAATTTGTTTTTTGTAATGATGCTTTTATAATTAATGGTGGTAAGACAGAAGTGAAATAAATGACCAGTTAATTCATTTTTCTTTTACATGAAGCTGAGTGAAAATAATGGCTTGGCCGAAAATATTAGATGAAGTGTAGAAAGATATTTTAGTCTTTAAGACTGGTCAAACACCATGCAAACTAATTGGAGCTTTATACTGAATTTCTGATGAATGTACAGTATAGGTTTCCACTTTAGCATCTCATCAACTTGATGTAACTGGTGGAGTTGGCCATGCAAACTTAAAATCATCTCAGGTTTAACATATGGTTCACAATGGCTTTGTTAATCTCAGGTATGTTGCAGTGGGGTGATAGGGTTGGATGGTGCAATACAGAGAGAGTACCTAATAATTTTAGTCTGAACTGCATGCATGCAGATGATGGGTGAATGCAAATTTTGACATAGATTCAATGGCACCTATTGTCAAATAAACCAGCAACACACTCTGCACAGGCATTAATGTCAAAACCAACCACTTTTGCAAGTTCTAGAAGGCCAACACCTTTGTATTGGAGGGCAGATGTCACATTTTGCAGTCCTCGCCAGAGAAGAGAGGGAGCGCCTTGATGTTATTTGTGTTGAAGGTTGCAAAGCTGAGCTAAATTTAACTCCAAAGAGGTTAAATTTACAGGACAACTGGGCTCCAGGTATATTTTAGATTTCGGATGAGGCATCTGGCCAGCATCCTGAAGGAAATAGAAGATAATTTGACATTGTGTTTGCAGTAAGTCTGTTCATGTTAAGTTGTACTGGGTGTGATGAATGGGAGGATGATGGATTTCAGACATGAGAGTCAAGCTTCTGAAAAACAACCACAGGTTTCAATGACACAGTTAAGCATAAGTATTTTGAGAAAGCCAAGAGGACATATGTCTGCAAGGAGAATGATCCAGTCTTGGGCCGAAAGACAGAACGTAAAGGGGTTAGCCTGCTTGTAAGGCACTGGTCAGACCACAGCTGAAATAGTGTGAACAATTTTGGGCTTGAGTAGGGTAGACCTTACTCCTCGGAATTTAGAAGAATGAGAGGCAACCTTATAGAAACATGTAAAATTCTGTGGGGATTTGAAAGGATAGACGCAGAAAGGTTCTTCCGCCTTGAGGGAGAGTTTAGGATCAGAGGGCATTATCACAGAATAAAGGATAATACTTTAAAGACAAGGATGAGGAGAAAATTCATCTCTTCGGTGTGGATAACAAGGTGCGGAACTGGATGAACACAGCGGGCCAGGCAGTATCAGAGCAGCAGGAAGGCTGACGTTTTGGGTCGGGACCCTTCTTCAGAAACGTGGGAGGAGAAGTGGGCTCTGAAATAAATAGAGAGGGTGTCGGTGATAGCAGGTAGATCGAGGAGAGGTGGGAGAGAAGACGGACAGGTCAAGGAGTCAGGGATGAAGCTAGTAAAGGTGAGTGTAGGTGGGAAGTGGGGGTGGGGATTGATCAGTGAGGTGGGAGGAGCAGATAGACGGGAGAGAAGACGGACAGGTCAAGGAGGCGGGGATGAGTTGGGGGCTGGTCTTGGGATGAGGTAGCAGGGCATTCTTTACTACAGAACGCTGTTAAGGCTGGGCCATTAAGTATATTCAAAGCTGAGATAAACGGATTTTTATTCAGGAAGGAAATTTGGTTTGTAGGGAAAGTCCAAGAAAGTAGGGCTCAGGATTAACAGATCAACCATGATCTTACTGAATAACAGAGCAGACTCAGTTGGCTGAATGGCCTACTTCAGCTCCTACGTCTTGTGGTCTGATGCTTAAATAAAGCAAGTCGCTGTTTCAAGACCTGATAGTGTGGCATCTTCATTGTTCTTATCATATTGTTCTGAGGTATGTTGTAGCATTGACTTCTAATTATTGCTCTGTGTATTCACATTACTGTGGAATTAAGCTGCTTAACAACTCAAAACAAAGCCTCCATCTATAGGATTAACTTGGCCTTCCTTTGAAAATATATATACAAGCTCTGAAATGCATTTATTGCCAGGCTGGCTACATTAGCGATACAAGTCGACATCAGGTAACGTGAAACAACCTCTTCAAAGGCAAAATTCATTGCCGACTTACAGGAACAGTGAAGCCACAGAACCTGAGAATATTTCCAAGGCAGACTGAATTGCGTCATATCTGGTTATTAGGAGACAATTAGAAGAAACAAAAGTCTCAATGATCATTAGTAATATCAAAATACATCCAAATGAAATCATTCTAAGTTAATTAGTCAATTAATCTAAATAATATTGTTGACCAGTGATTAATTTCCCACAAGAATAGGGTGAAAAATATAAAGTCACAGTGTACATTTTTCTATCTGTTCAGACCAGCACATCAGAATCCTCATTACCTCTCAGTCAGAAACAAAGGAATATTACGCTATCATGATGAGAGGCAAATGTTCCACTTCGGGATTTGCTTAACATTCCTCTTAGTATTTGACCATCTGCACCTACTTTGACTTGAATAGGATGCCTGAGTATGTGGTATTTTGTATTTGAGTGCTTGATTCTGTTGTTAAGTACAAAATAGAAGATGTTCTGTTCATAAATGCATTAACCCTGATTTTGAATAGATCAAATTCAGCTACGCTTGATTCAAAATGGACTTTGAAATGGTGGGCTTGCATTATTCATGTTATTGGGCTATTTTGAGTGTGTGCTGTAATCCAAGCCCTACTTGTGCTCCACTGGAATCAGCCAGTAAGTGTTGATTTGGATCATCAATTCCAACCTTTGCTCCTCATATCTGTGACTTGTTCTGCTGATCCACTGCACCTCCTCTGAATGTGAGAGCTAGGTGCTACAAAATACCATCATTAGTCCATAAATGCTCACTAATTTTTGATATCTGTTAACAATTGTGCTTCTCTTGATTATCTTTGGTGAGTTGGAAAGAACTGCCATGACAACACTAAGAAAACCAGCTAAATGATATTTTCACTGTGTTTCCTTGGAACATCTGCTGAAGTTAAATGGGACAATCTGGAGAAGCTCAGTGGGGATTTAACTCGTATATGGCAATCGGGCTTTCCTTTAGACCGCTCAATGAGTTTCAGCCTCTATTCAGTTCCCAGTCTACATGGGCTACGGATCAAATCTGTCTTTAATGTAGTTGTAGTTGTAATTGGCAATCGCTGTGCTACAGGGTGACTCGGATGTGAAATGAATAACAAGGTCCCATATCCTGATCAAGGGATGATCATCTGAACTGTGTTATTAAAGTAACGTTGAAGATACTTTGATCTCCGTCTGGAAGTGCCGGATGAATATTTTGTGTGCCATGCCCCAGCAATTACATTTCTCACCTTCAAACTTTAAGAGGGGAGAAGATGACCAAAGGCCACACAGAAAGGGAAGAACTTGTGGCTATATCACTGCAAATATTCAACTGTATGTTGAAGAAACTAGAAAGTATTGAGGTGTTGACTTGCTCGCCGAGCTATGCTAGGTAATTCTATGATTCTATGATAACTTGTGGCTGTATCACTGCTAATGTTGAATTGTTCTATGACGACAAAGCCATTATTAAACAGCCAAGTTACAGCCATCACCCTTTGGTCCACTTGTCTGGATTTGAAAAGACCACGTAGCCTGTAATGTCTGTGTTGCTTCATTGCTACTGCTAAATGATCATAATCTGGTTTTATTCCCCAATTTTTGTGCTGTCTGTGGTTTCAGGACGCATAAACTCTCAGTGCATGGACATATTGTAAGGGAGAGATAGTAGAAACTGCCGATGCTGGAGAATCTGAGTTAACAAGGTGTAGAGCTGGATGAGCACAGCAGGCCAAGCAGCATCAGAGGAGCAGGAAAGCTGACGTTTCAGGTCTGGACCCTACTTCAGAAATCGGGGAGGGGAAGGGGAATTCTGAAACAAATAGAGAGGCGGGGGAGGCGGCTGGAAAATGGATAAAGGAGCAGATAGGTGGAGAGGAGACGGACCGGTTAAGGAGGCGGGGATGGAACCAGTAAAGGTGAGTGTAGGTGGGGAGTTAGGCTGGGGATTGGTTAGCCCAGGGAAGACAGATTAGGTCAAGGAGGAGGGGATGAGGCTGGTAGGTAGGAGGTGGGGGTGGGGATTGAGGTGGGAGGAGTGGATAGGTGGGAGAAAGGACGGACAGGTGAGGGAAGCAGGGATGAGCTGGGCTGGTTTTGGGATGCAGTCGGGGGCGGGGAGATTTTGAAGCTCGTGAAGTCCACATTGATACTATTGGGCTGCAGGGTTCCCAAGTGAAATATGAGCTGCTGTTCCTGCAACCTTCAGGTGGCATCGTTGTGGCACAGGAGGAGGCCCAGGATGGACATGTCGCCCAAGGAGTGGGAGGGGGAGTTGAAATGGTTTGCGACTGGGAGGTGCAGTCGTTGTCGCGAACCAAGCGTAGGTGTTCCACAAAGCAATCTCCAAGCCTCCGCTTGGTTTCCCCAATGTAGAGGAGGCCACATCGGGAACAGCGGATACATTACTACATTAGCAGATGTGCAGGTGAACATCTCTTTGATGTGGATGGTTTTCTTGGAGCCTGGGATGGGGGTGAGCGGGGAGGTGTAAGGGCCAGTGTAGCATTTCCTGCGGTTTCGGGGGAAAGTGCTGGGGGTTGTGGGGCTGGTGGGGAGTGTGGAGCGGACAAGGGAGTTACAGAGAGTGTGGCCCCTCTGGAAGGCAGATAAGGGTGGGGAGGGAAAGATGTCTTTGGTAGTGGGGTCAGATTGCAGGTGGCGGAAGTGCTGGAGGATGATGCATTGGATCCGGAGGTTGGTGGGATGGTACGTGAGGATGAGGGGGATTCTGTTTTTGTTGTTGTTGTGGGAGGGGGTGTGAGGGATGAGTTGCAGGAAATGCGAGAGATGCGGTCGAGGGCGTTTTCAACCACTGTGGAAGGGAAGTTACGGTCCTTGACAAACGAGGTCATCTGGGATGTCCAGAAGTGGAATGCCTCATCTTGGGAGCAGATGCGGCAGAGGCAAAGGATTTGGGAATCGGGGATGGGATTTTTGCAGGAAGGTGGGTGAGGGGAGGTGTATTCTACGTAGCTGTGTGAGTTGGTAAGCTTGAAATGGATATCGGTTTCCAGGTGGTTGCCAGAGATGGAAATAGAGAGGTCCAGGAAGGAGAGAGAGGTGTCAGAGATGGTCCAGGTGAACTTAAGGTTGGGGTGGAAGGTGTTAATGAAATGGATGAACTGTTCGAGCTCCTCGTTGAAGCGCAAGGTGGCGCCGATACAATCATCGATATAATGGAGGAAGAGGTGGGGTTTAGGGCCAGAGTAGCTTCGGAAGAGGGATTGTTCCACATATCCTACAAAGAGGCAGGCATAGCTTTGGCCCATGTGGGTACCCATGAAAGAATTCCTTTTATAATTTCCACGTTTTTCCTTCACTGTAAACTTGATTTTAATTATTCAGGCTGTTGTCCTGTGAATTCAGTGAATGAATTCAAGGCACATCATCGCAGGCTGAGAATAATCGAAGTTTTATTTTGAACTCAAGTCCCCTAGTATTCTGTTTGGGCCATGGTTACCTTTTGCAATCAATTCTATGACAAATAGCTCAGTTGGTTAGAAAGCTAGTTTGTAATACAGAGTGGTGCCAACAGGGTGGGTTCATTTCCTGTACTGATTGAAAGAACCATGAAGGACTTGTCTTGTCTGAAGCATGGTGACTCTCCAGCTAAACCACCACCACCAGTTGGTTCTGTCTTTAATGACAGAGTGACCCTATCATCTGATAGGACAATGGCAACTTTGCCATTTGTACCAAGTGGCTTTTTGTGTATGAATGCTCTAGTTCATACAGTGCTTTTATCTTTCTTTGAAGACTGACTTCTCCTATCAAATGCTTCTCTGAAGTAATCCAGGAAATCAAAATAGTTAATGGTAAATCTTTATTTCAATGGAAAGATTTTGTGCTTTAAATTAATGGTAGCCTTGATCCTCTTGTCTTCCCATCTCAGTTGGCAGCATAGAAACTAAAAAGGAAAGCTCTTGCATACTCTAGCCAACAGATCTTCAAATAAATTTCAAGTTGCATTTTCGAGACAGGTATTAGTTGTATTAATCCTGATTTAGACTATAACAGTCCAGAAGATTATAAATTGCCATCAGCAGATGCAAAATGTGACAGTATTTCATTCAAAAGCGTGTCTTCATTTACAATAATGAGCTGATACTCTATCATGGTTAATAATGGATTCAGAGAAATTCTTCCATCAAATAAATTAGGAAATATTTCCAATTTTTTAAAAAAAGTCAAAAATAGATTTTTTTGCTGAAGAACATGAGGTATTTAATTTATTCCATTAATTTTTTAATCGGTTTCATAAATCTACTGTTATTACAGAGAACATCCTTTATAACACAAAGATGTGAACTTTAACTTGTGTTTCGATGAACACTGAACAACTTATCAGTACCCGGGCACGCGTGCTGTTACTGGATGAGATAATCTACTCTGTTTTGGCAGCAGCATTTTTTTTGACCATTGTCTTGTGCAAAAAAATGTTAATGGAATGCCCTACAGCCTAGGAATGTTTGCTTCAAATCTGTGAGTCTTTTAAGTCAGTCATCTGAAGTCATACTGTGAAACTGGAGGAGTCTTCATTCCTGGTTGATTCTCTTTCATGTTGGATGTTTGCCTCATTACACCTGAAGGACTAAGAAAAAAATGCTAGGAATCTCAATGAATGCTAAAAGTTAACTAAAGAGAAATAAGCACTCTCTATCTGTCAACTTCGTTGCAAAGTTCTGTTCATTGTGACTTAACTTACAACACACACAGTACAGAAGGCTTCAGTCACGTGACCAAACTATATTTTTACAATTGAAAGACGTTGCAGAGGCTTTTGGACCCCCAACAAGGGATTAGTACCTTTGATGTCACGGAAAGTTGGTTGTGTTGTTTGATTTTCAGCTCACTCAAAGTTAGCTCTTGAATGAAATTTTCTACCTTTGTATTTATTTTATACTATTTATCACTGTAAGCCCACCAACGAAGCTAAACATTTCTTGCTACTCTGACACTACAGTCAGTGTTACTGTTTCAAGCTCTGCTATTCCTTTTGTGTCATTCTAATGCCGTTCCATTCCTTTACATTATATTTGTATAAGCTAGGTGCACCGATATCTCGTGGATAGCAGCGGTTCAAGAAGGCAGCTCAGCACCACCCAGGCGATTAGGGATGGGCAATGAATCCTGGGCCAGCCAACAGCATCCACATCCCATACAAGGATAAAAACAAAGCATTAGATCTTTCATCTTGCCCTTAGTTTGATGTCTTGTGGTGCAGTTAGTTATTTAACACCAATTGTATTCTGAGTTGTGTGATGAGTTAAGTGCTGAGCTCGAACTTATTGGAGGGAGAAATTAAAAACTAAGGCAGGTCAACTAGTTGTGTACATATATACTTGTGTATGTTTGGGGATGCATGTACATAATGTTGATTTCTGCTATAACCTGATTTCAGCCACACAACCTGATATAAATTGGAAGTGTACGTCTATGGTGCTGTGTTCCATCTGTGCATGTGCAATTACAACTACAATATTATGCCTGCTCCTGTTCTATTTGCCCATATAAAGGTTTAACTCAAGAGCCTCAAAGTGCAGAAATGGATGTTGAGAGATTTGAGTCTTAAAGTGTGACTTGATTCCACGTCCTGTTACATATTAAGAATGTGATTATTTGAAAAGGTAACACTACCACTGTAGGTCACATTTTCATTAATCTAATTTCCGTAAGAAAGAAAGATAGACTGCCTATCCACAGGCTATCTGCCAGAAACATAGAGGCAATTTAACCAGTAAGAAATGAGAAAGCATTGAGGTTGTTGACTTGCTCGCTGAGCTGGCTGGTTCAGACACTTCATTGCCATGCCAGGTAACATCATCAGTGCGGCCTCCAAAGAAGTGATGTTGTTCTACTCCACTTAGTATTTATATGATCTGGTCTGTTGAGGTATTTTGTGTCATTTCTGGTCCTGTTTTGCAGGATTTGTATATGGGATCTAATTCCACATGTTAATTGATTGCATTATGGGTAGAGAACCAGGCCTCTAGGAATTCCCGTGCACGTCTATGGTTGGCTTGAGCTAGGGTGGCGTCATCGTCCTAGTCAAATTGATGGCCTTCGTTGTCTGAGTGCACTGAAACGAGGGAGAGTTCATCATGTTGTTTTGCTGCTAACTGGTGTTCATGTATCCTTCCTGTCTGGTCGATGAAATATTTTTGGCAGTCCTTGCAAGGTATTTTGTAAACTACCGTGCATGTCGTGGGTATGGGGTCTTTGGTCCTTGTGAGTGTGTGCCATAGTGTGGCTGTGGCTTTATGAGCTATCTTGATTCCTAGTGGTCATAGGAGTCTCATTGTCAGTTCCCATATGTTCTTGACATATGGTAGTGTGGCCAGTCTATTAGGTCGTATTGTGTCCTCTTGGTGTTATCTATCTAGTAGGCATCTGTGGATGAAGTTGTTGGGGTATCCATTGATAGAAAAGACCTTGTACAGGCGCTCTTCTTTCTTCTTGCAAAGTTCAGGTGTGTTATAGTGGGTTGCGGTGCGTTTAAATAGTGTCTTTACACTAATTTGTTTGTGAACGTTGGGGTGATTGATGTGGAAATTGAGGATTTAGTCAGTGTGGGTTGCCTTCCTGTATACTATGGCTTGTTACTCCCCATTGGTCGTACATTCTACCCTGAAGTCTAGGAACGGAAGTTTATTGTTGTTTTCCTCTTCTCTTGTGAATTTGATCCCGGTGAATACGGCGTTGATGCGGTGGTGCGTCTCTTCCAACTTAGTGCGTTTAACGATGACAAATGTGTTGTCCACAGTATCGTATCCATAGTTTTGGTGGAGGTGAATGCTCAGGAGTTGGACATTTTTCCATTTTACCACAGTTGGGTAATTCTGTTGAATGAGGTTCGATTATTGATGACTTTGAGCTCTGACCCTTTGTTTGGTTGATGGGCATTTCTATAACACAATGAGTGTATGTTTGGTTCACTTGAAATAGATACAGCACCCAGACCTTTAATCTTAGTATCTTTTTTCCAATTTGAGTGTAATATGAAATAAAGCAGAAAAGGCTGAAGAAACTCAGCAGGTCAGGCAACATCTATGAAGAGAGAAACAGAATTAATGTTTTGAATTTAATGACGACTCCTCAAGAGTACCATTAACTCTGTTTATCTCTCCACAGATGCTACTGGACCTGTTGAGTTTCTCCGCCACTTTCTGTTTTTATTTCAGGTCTCCAGCATTCTGCAGTATTTTGCTTCTACTTTAGATGGATAATATAATGTTCTACTGGCTGTTCACTCTTTTATCATGGGTTTGATAGCATGCTATGAGATTGGATTCATGAAAACCTCATGCAGGAGAAAGCAAAGTTAAGACTGTCTTCAGGCTAAGGTTTCAAAGTGACACTATTGTCTATACATTAATTCTAAATACTGTTATATATGATGCTTATAGATGTATAGACTCTGACTTATAGTTACAATAGGTAAAGACTAATCGATCTTCTTTGTATGTTCCTGTCCATGTAGTCGTCTGGTTTGGTGTAAAGTACCAGAGAACTATAATTCCACCCTCATGTTGCTATTTATGCTTGATGTGCAATTTTGTGACATTATCACAAGGCTTTGCCAGGGCCCTGAAGCCCTTACACAAGACTCTAAATGTTGGGAGTCTTCGTAATCATCAGCTTGGAAATCTCAAAGATGCTTTTTTGAACATAAGTCTTACGTATGAATGAATGTTTATTGTTAATGGAATATCACCATTCCACTGCGCACATGTTGTCAGTTTGTTTCAGTGAAGCATTCAACTCTTCTATTTATTTAGATGTTAATAAATTCTAAATGACTATGTCTCTGTGAATGAATAGTGAATGTAACATAAGTCAATACAGTTGGCATAATCTTTTACTTTGAGTCAGGTAGGACATGTAATTAGACAGAATGACATTGTAATTGAACCCGAGATAAAAGGTACTGCAGATGCTGGAGAATCCGAGATAACAAGCATGGGGCTGGATGAACACAGCAGGTCAAGCAGCATCATAGGAGCAGGATGCTGCTTG
>JAHRHZ010000025.1:27984944-28026937 GCA_024137785.1 Ginglymostoma cirratum | reverse complement strand
CCTCTCCACCTATCCTCTCCTCTATCCATCCTCTATCCGCCTCCCCCTCTCTCCCTATTTATTTCAGAACCCTCTTCCCCTCCCCCATTTCTGATGAAGGGTTTAGGCCCGAAACGTCAAGTTTTGCTGCTCCTATGATGCTGCTTGACCTGCTGTGTTCATCCAGCCCCATGCTTGTTATCTCTGCTAACAAAGATCGATTATTTTATAACTTGGGTTCCTTAAATTCCTCTTCCCTAGTCTTCTGTTTATCCAGCATCTTCTTCAGTCTAAAACACTTTGGCAATAGCTAAGCTAACAGCACCTTTACTGCTGTAGTGCTGTTCTCCCTGAAAGGAACTTGTATTCTCCCTAGCCTTGTGGATAGTCGTATCTTTCTCAGAGAAGACTGTATCCCTGTGTCAAAGAATGCCTGTATTTCTAGCAACAGAGCATTTTATTCTCTCTTCTACCCTTGTTTTTACAACATAGCAATAGAAGCAAGCTTGGATTTGGAGGGAAAATATCATGACCCATGTCCTTGATCTTTTGAGAGACTGAGGCTTCTGAACAGGCTTTGGTAAAGTTATGCTTGTCATATTGCTGCTGTGCTTAAAGTAAAGGAGATTCGAAAGAAAGCCTGGGAACAAATGAGTGTAATAAATTTTAAGTCACTTTAAGACAGTTCAGTTATTAGATACAGATTTCATATTGGTAACAGTTACAGTTTTTATTTAAGCATAAGTGAAATTTAATGCATTACAGTATCTTTGCCGCAGTTTACAAAATACAGAGCAGAGTTGAATTACCAGTTACCATCCTTTGGGTAAATGTCATTACTCATTCATCGATTGTTATTTGGCACATTTACTCTAAAACCTTGCAGTTGTCCTACTAATGCCATACCTGACATGGAAATTAAATACTTAGCATTGTCACGATCCCCACAGAAACTGAAGACTTTAAACTGCAGGCTTAATTTTTCTTTAATAGCTGAAAGGACATCACATGATTTCAGATCTTTAGTATTTTACTGTAATATCAGACTAAAAGTGCTATTGACTAAACACTATTTTTGTATGGGGCGGGATTGGTCTGCAGGGGATCACATTCCAACATGAGGAATCAGAGAGACTTCCAGCCTCTAGCTACTTTCTCTTTTTCTCTCTCTCTCTCTCTCTCTCTCTGTCTCTCTATCTCTATCTAGCCCAGAATATGGCAGAATAACCGTGTCAATGGGTTCCTGGGGTTACCCTTCGACCTAGGCAAGAAAAGGATATCTGCTTCCACGAATCACACAGGCCATATATCCAGATAGAGTTGTTGAGAACCCAACTCTTTCCCATCTTGGAACTGAATGAATAGTTGGTTCAATAACTGGAGGGTGGTACAGAATAAAACTAACAGTGCAGCATCAATCCCCATATTGGTTGTGGAGGGCCTGCATCCTCACCTTAACCTATGTTTATAGAATGGTTACCCTCAAGCTATATATAAAACCAGTTGCCTGTTTCTAATTCAGAGAAATGCCAATGCTCCTTTGCAGGCTATGGCTCCCTACATAGATTTTTGTAGATACCTTAGGTGCTGCTGGAAGAGCGGCAACTTCAATGTTGGTTGGGCCCAGTGTGGATGGTGTCAACAGAAGGGGGAGGGATGGCAATGAAAGCATCATTGATGATGAGTTGGCTCAGGACCAATGGACTCTGTTTAGGCTATACCTTTCCTGTTTTTTTCCTTATTCTTAAAACTATTCAAAATAGCACCAGATCATGGCGTCAGTGAGAAAACTTTTCACTGTATTTTACTGTTTTCCTCGCTATAAAATACACATGACAATAAAATCATTCATTAATTGAAAAGAACACACCTCAGGGGCATATGTTAACCTGTCCTTTAAGGAGACATTCGTTTCTCACAGAAACAATTCAAAATAGTTAATCCGTTGCTTAGCAAAACGGGATGTTTCTCTTGTTTTTTGGAGCCAGCTTCTTCACAAAAGAGGACAAGTGTTCACAATGAAGTCATACAGACTAAGTTCAATTCCAATTGTGTTAGCTTATTTTCCTTGAGCAGCAGTTGAAACACAAACATCAGTCTTTGCCGACCTGGTGTTGAAAGGAGGCATAATCGTGATTCCTACTCTGTTAAGGATGAGGGCAGGTTTCAGTAGCATGCTAACATCCTTGGCAGTTTGTACTCACGCGTGAAGTTTGATCAAGTTACTGAAGGGCACCCAGTGTGAATTGAACTTTACTTCAGCATGGATTAGTGTTATCAGGAAAGGAGGAGTAGGGAATAAAATATTATTAACAAAATCTAAAGCAATATCGCTGGACTCGCCACATTAACACAGTCACTACAAGAGCAGGTCAGAAGCTAGGAATACTGTAGTGAGTAACTCACCTCCTGTCTCCCCAAGCCTGGTCACCATCTACAAGGACACAAGTCTGGTTTCACATTTAGCACACAGGTTTAATTCACAGTTTAACACTTCAAGAAGCGCTCTCTCTCTGCCATCGACACTCAGGAGCAGCAGTGTGTACTATCTACAAGATGCACTGCAGAACTTCACCAAAAATCCTGAGACAGCACCTTCCAAATCCATGACTGCTTCCATCCATAAGGACAAGGGCAGCAGATACTTGGGAACACCACCACCTACAAGTTCCCCTCCAAGCCACTCACCATCCTGACTTGGAAATATATTGCCATTGCGACACTGTCACTGGGTCAAAATCCTGTAATTCCCTCCTTTAGGGGCACCAAGGGTCAACCGACAGCAGGTGGATTGCAGCCTTTCAAGAAAGCACCACCTTCTCAATGGCAGCTAGGGATAGGCAATAACTGCTGGCCGGCCAGAGATGCCTATGTCCTGCAAGTGAATAAATAAAAAAAATTGTATTATTCATTGGTAGCATAACAATGGAGAGCAGACAACATACTTTATATATGTACAATTGGATGTATTCAGCAGCTGAATTACCCTTCTCAGCTCAGACCCACTAAATGCATAGCTCTTGATTCATGTTGGTGTTATTTCAAGTCTGCTCTCCCAATCAAGACTTTGTCCAAAGAGTAAATGGCCAAAGTTGGCTTAACTTTAAATGGGAATAGGGAATCCTGTCCCATTGGAATCACCAAACATAACATTCCTCTGTACGTGACCAGGGAATTGAGTTTATGCAATTACTGAGGTAATAATGTACACATAGTCATTGAAGCAACCTTGGGTTGGTGACTGGCAGTAATAATTCAATCCATGCACACTGTCAGACTTGATCTGCTACTTCATTTACGCAATGATGATCTAAACTAAAAATAACAGGAGAATCTTCAGGGTTAATGATTATTCTTATTTACTTTTTTCCAAGATATTGGTGCTGAAAATTACTAAAATGCAACATATTTTTAAAAATTACAGTTCTCATTGTTACTGCCAAGAATTAAAGTAGGGGTCGGGGGAGAGAGAGGTCCAACTAGTTGAACTCAGAGTCAACTTGGCATAAAAATAATTAGGGAAAGAAATATTTTGACAGAATAGATTGGAAGACGTGTTTCTCAGCATTTCACACCAATATTGCAACTTATGGTTGAAAGAAAATAGAGTTTTTAAAATTTCTTTGTGGGCAATGGGCACCATTGGCTAGATGAGAATTTCTTGACCATCCCTAATTGCCACTGGGGAAGGTTCTGGTGAGCTGCCAACTTAAACTGCAGCAGTCCTTGGGTTTAGGGCACCACAGGGTTGTTAGGAAGGACGTTCCTGGATATTGATCAATCAATATTGAAGGGATTATAAGACACTTCCATGTCAGGATGGTGTGAGACTTGCAGGTTGTGATGTTGCTATGCATCTGCTGCCCTTGTCCTTTAAGCTGGGAGAGGCTGTAGATTTGGAAGGTGCCAACAATGACCCTCGGGGAGTTATTGCAGTGCATTTTTAGATGGTGCGCACTGCTGCTACTGTTCATCGTAGATTCATAAACACTGAAAAGGCCCTTCAGCCCATCGAGTCTGTACTGACATAAATACCACTAAATGTGTGCTAATCCCGATTTCCTGCACTTGTCCCATGTCCTTGAATGTTATGATATTCGAAGTACTCATCCAAATATTCTTGAAAGGTTGTAAGGTTTCCAGCCTCCACTTCTTTCCCGGACAATGCAAAAGTCAGTGATGAAAAGTCAGTCCCTAGTCAGTGGTGGGAGGAGTGAATGTTGAAGGTGATGGAGAGAGATCCAATCAGGAAGGCTGTTTTGTCCTGGATGGCGCCACGCTTCTTGTGTTGTCAGAGCTACACTCATCCAGGCAAGTGGAGAGGATTCCATCACACTCCTGACTTGTTCTTTGTAGATGGTGGACAGACGTTGGTGAGATAGGAAGAGGGTTACTCATCACGGGATCCCTAGCCTCTGACCTATTCTTGTAGCTACAGTATGTATATAGCTGGACAAGTTCAGTTTCTGGGCAAAGGTCACCCCCCGAAATGTTGATGGTAGGGGATTTGGTAATGATTGAATATCAAGGGTAATGGTTAGATTCTTTCTTGTTGGAGATGGTCATTGCCTGGAACTTGTGTGAGGTTAATGTTACTTGACATTTATCAGTCCAAGCCTGAATGTTGTCTTGTTCAAGCTGCATTTCGACACTGCAAATTCGAGTGACAGTGCCTGTTCATCTGCTGTTACTTCACTTTCTCCACTGACTGGGAAAGTTCCAGTTTTTGGGTGTTTGAAATGAAAAAGGGACAAGTGTAGGATTACAGTAAGGGGAGAGCAGAAAATAAGAATTGCACACTTATACCACCAACAGTGTGTGAAGACAGCATCAGTTGAGGGAGGGTGGAAAGGGCAAGAGTAAATATGCAGATACTGTCATCATCTAACTCTGTAGCTCTGCCAATGGCTACAATCTCATTGATATCCCTTCTTCTGATAGCTAGCTCCACCCCCCCCATGTTAAACCTGTAGCCAAACCGATCCTATCCCAATGCTTTCTTGATGTAATGTGCCACCTTCTTCTTCAAGAAAGAGGGAAGTGTGTGAGTGTATATACTGTAATGTGCTTAGGTGATATAGCTGCCACCTAGATAGTTGCTAGGTTGTGTGATTTGAGACTTGTGCATGCGAGGTTTGTAACGCTGGTGGGAGTGAAGTGAAGTAAAGTGAAGGTGAAGAATTGAAGGGTTAATACTGATTGATTGAAATCTTTAGTGGGTGTGTGATGGCAGTAGAGAATACTGAGAGTGGACGAGACCACTGGGAGGATATGCCATTTTGAAGCTGAGCTCATTCATCTTCACAACTCACGCGAGATCGTTACATTTCTGCACCACATCCACATTTTTGGAGCAGTATTCTTGGCATTGGCATCTATTGTTGCTTGCTCGCACTCGTCCTGAAATATTTCCAAACAGCCTCCAGCATCTTATCCTCTCCTCCCAGGGCATGTCACCTCTCTTCTCAAAGTTGTTTCTAAGTCTCCAGAATATTGTCAGGAAAACTTGGTGCTCACCCTCTCTGGCATTTTCAGCTGGTTCTCAAAGTAACAAAACCCAGAATATCTTTGGATTAAATTCCCATCCCATTAAGTGGCTGCATTCTGCCTTTAAGTTGAACCAGTCATTTTCAATGTTGGAATGGCAGTTGATGAAAGCAGAAGTGATGTCAGGTATCATGTCTAAATAAAGGGAAGATCAATTTAATATATTGCCTGCAATGAGAGGCGCAGGTGAGTCACATAACATCGAGACAAAACGAAGGCATTCCATATTGCAAAGACCAGTGGCAGGTTTTCACAGGGTTACGAGAAAAGTAATGAAAAGAGCAAAGGTAATTATGAAAGAAAACTGCGCAAAGTATGAAAATGAGTAGCAAAAGCTTTTCCAATTACATAAAAAGGAAGAGAGTAGCCAAAGTGAATGTTGGTTCCTTGGAGCCTGAGACTTGAGTTAATAGTGGGGAATGCAGAAATGACTAAGGCAGTAAATAATATTTTGAGATAGTAAGAACTGCAGATGCTGGAGTCAGAGATAACACAGCGTGGAGCTGGAGGAGCACAGCAGGCCAGGCAGCATCAGAGAAGCAGGAAAGTTGACGTTTCAAGTTGGGACCCTTCTTCAGAAATCTAATTCTTCAGAAATCTGAAGAAAGATCTTGACCCAAAACGTCAACTTTCCTGCTTCTCTGATGTTGCCTGGCTTGCTGTGTTCCTCAAGCTCCACACTGTGTTACCTCTGACTCCAGCATTGGCAGTTCTTACTATCTCAAAATAAGCGGCTAAGTCAGTTGCAATGAAGGAAAAGGAAATTTACAATATGATATGGATACATTAAGGCAAAATTTGGCAGATGTGAGTTTAATGGGGATAAATGTGAACTTATCTATTTTGGTCGGTAGAATAGAAAGACAACTTATTACCCAAATGATAAGAAAGTTCAGAGTGCTTTGGTTCAGGAGGATCACGGTGTCCTCGTGCATGAATCACAGAAAACTAGTGTGCGGGTCCAATGTATAATAAGGAAGGCAAATGGAATTTTGGCATTTGTTGCTAAAGGAACAGTATATAAAGGAGGCAAGTGTTGCTACAACTGTATAAGACATGACTGACGCTGTACCTGGAGTATTATGTGCAATTTGGTCCCCTTAATTGAGGAGGGATGTAGTTGTATTGGAGGCAGTTCAAAGGAGGTGCACTAGTTTGATTCAAGAAATGATGGTTTTGTAATATAAAGAGAAAATGCTCAGTTAGGCCTATACTCTCCAAAGTTTCAAAGAATAACAGGAGATCTAATTGAGATGTACGAGATGCTAAAGAGGATTGACAGAGTCAATGCCTCACTAAATTACTTCCAAGATGTTAAAGAAGAAAATCTCTCCCAATCCTTTGAAATTTCTATAGAATAGAGCTTGCTATTTACTTGAGGTTTTAAACCATTCTTAGTCTTAACTATCAGGCTGGCTGAAGAGTGTTGTGTTAAATCTACCTGTAACTCATTCTCAAATGATATGCCTCTGACTGTAACTTTTTGACATTCCTGCATTGTAGCACAGAACGTTGTATTCATTAGTAAGTATAGAACCTGTTGTTCTTGAATCCTGTGACTGTTCACATTCCATTGTCAAACAATGATAAAAGAAGACAGCAGCGCAATCAGATTGTCCCTGCCATGCACCCTTGCATTACTGTGTCACTTACATTTTAATCTACCTGCCAGTTGAACTTTAGAACAATAGCCTGTGTGATTTCTGTCTTGAGTTGCCATTAATGGCCTGATTCTTAAAAAAACACTCAAAAAATAATTGCAATATTAAGCGTCAGAATTGACAGTGTGTACACTGGTGATCTGACGTGGGTTGCAGTGTATGCAGAGCCGTGGAGTCACACAGCACAGAAACAGACCCTTCAGTCCAACCAGTCCATACTGAACATAATCCCAAACTAAACAAACCCCACCTGCCTGCTCCCGACTCAGATCCCTCCAAGCCTTTCCTTTTTGTGTAGTTATCCAAGTGTCTTTTAAACATTGTAATTGTACCTACATCCACGACTTCCTCAGGAAGTTCGTTCCACACACAAACCACCCTGTGTGTTTAAAAAAAAATGCCTCTCAAGTCTTTTTTAATCTCTCTCCATTCACGTTAAAAATGAGCCCCCTAATCTTGAAATCCTTCGTCTAGATAGGATCAAACAGTCTTATTTTTTCGGCAATTCCTTTCTTAACATCAGCTCAACTCATGCAGTAAGTGTGCCTGAAGTTTTGATAAAGTCTTGACAGTTAGATCACATATAAAATCGCTGGCAAAGCTGACAAATGCTGTCAGCACAATTCTAGACAGTCAGCATACTGATAGCACCAGCCTGTGACTGGAATTTTTCGCTGTAACATTAAATCTAAAATAAAGTTGAAATGTGTTAAAGCACTTCTAAATCATGTGATGTCTTATTTGTAAATCCTGTGAAGGACAAACTGATACGAAGAGATTTATTTTTCATGGGTATTTGGAATGAACATTTCATCAAAAAGACAGAAATGTGAGAGATTTATAAAAGCTCTCCAGCTGCACAAACATGCTGTCTATTTAAACAGTATTTGAGTGTTTAGTTGATCAGAAGTGAATTTGATTTCACTTTCCCTATTGACAATGATTCATTAATTCTCCATAATTCTATCCAGAAGTTGCACTAAAAGTCAAGTGTTTGTATTCATCAAACCGTCATCCGTAATACT
Source organism: Ginglymostoma cirratum (assembly GCA_024137785.1). Taxonomy (NCBI): domain Eukaryota; kingdom Metazoa; phylum Chordata; class Chondrichthyes; order Orectolobiformes; family Ginglymostomatidae; genus Ginglymostoma; species Ginglymostoma cirratum. The sequence goes on along the minus strand of JAHRHZ010000025.1, from coordinate 28,018,725 downwards.
TGTTACACAATTAGTTGCGTTACAGTGAAATGTGATGACTGGATTTGGTTATGTACAACCTTTTGTGACTATTGTCGGCACTAAACCCAGTGGGTCGCTGACACACAATAGGCCATATGCAGCACTGATTATCCTTGTCACTTTCAGCTCTCCATTTCATAGAAGCTCGTTTGGTCTTTAGTCTGATTTGCTTTTAAACAGGACAAAAATGTTCCAATATCATTGTGTGGCTTCTTTTTTTTGTGAGAGGGCAGAGTCCCAAGGCATTCCCATCACATCTCCATCTCTTTAGCTATGCACGGCTGCTCTGCACTGCCACTCAGCAGCACTGCAGAGGCTGAAGCCTGAAGCAAGCAGTCCTGCTGGTTCTGCCCTCCTGCACTACTCTGCACATCCAGCTGTCCCTTTGGCCAAAAATCTTGGCCCTCCCAAAGACAGACATTCACTCAGCAGCTCACTGAGGCGCCGCCGTACACAGATGGTTCCAAAGCTTGTCATCGTCTGCGGTTAATACTTTCTAGGCAATTGAGCGGAAGAGCCAAACCAAACTGATGGACTTGTGTGAGAAGTCAGTGACAGCCTCCTCCATTCAGGTACTTTGTGCTGAATTGCTTGTTAAAAGGATCTGTGAATTAATTAGTTAGGGAATGCAATACGCTTAGAAATTCATATTATTCCCTTTACCTGTTCCTTTAGGGAATAGTAAACAAACATTTAATCCCTTGCATATTGAGTATGCTGCCGTTTCATGCACTAAATGGTAGTTCTTTCTGCTTTTTCACACACTGCTGTCTTTATATTGACATGTGGCTTAGCATCCAGAAATATTTGAGGTTTTTGAGTAGAAACAAGACAACTAATAATATAATCACAATAGTCCACTGTGATTACTGTTTGAAGTATATGCATATGCTGGAGTACAAATGTGGTCCAGAGGTCCTGTCATATTGTGTCTTGGAAACCTGTTTTTTCAGGTTGCAATAACATTGTGAAACAAGATAAAGCAAAGGGACAAAGTTTTTTGTTCAGGTGATGTTTGGTAAACAGTTTGTTCGATAGGGCCTTTGGGTATTAAAATAAAGAGAGAAGGCAACACATATTTTGTATAAATGGGAAACCATATTCTCCTCAAGTGTTGCAATGTGTCAATTCTTACAAATGAGGAGCTCTATTACACGGAAAATTTATCAATGTTACAAAAATTAGCCAAACCTGGGAGTTCCCATAAGTAGCAGCAACTGTAACAGACTGTAATGCTTTCAAGAGAGCTCCTTGATTTTTTTACCCAATTTCAGATGCATTTGTTAACTATTTAAAATGTACTTAGAGCACTGAAATAGGCAATTCAACTCAATTTATGAGACTGAATAAGTCAATGCAATTTCTTTATGTCGTCCATGCTGTCTATACTCCACAGGAGGCTCCTTCTACCCACTATCATCTCACCTCATCAACATATCTGTCAGTTCATTTCTTCCTCATATGCTTATCCAGTTTCATGTGTCACCTCTGGCTCAGTTAGTAGCACGCCTGCTTCTGAATTGAAGGTTGTGGACCTAAGGCCTACTTGTCAGCCTTGAGCTCAACGCGTAGACTGACATTTCAGTGGCAGTATGGAGGGAATGCTGCACTCCCAGGATTACTGTGTTTGAATGAGATGATAAACCTCTCAGAGGAATTTTTTTTAAAAATTGCACCATTTTGAAGAAGGACTGGGGAGCTGTTCCTAACTTCCTGACCAATATTTATGTCTCAACCAACAGCACGAAAACAGAGGGTATCACAAATAGCGGTGTGACATTGATGTGTGCAAATTGGCTGCTATGTTACCACAATGCTGATGCTGGCTGCATTTCATTGACTTTGAAGCATTTTGTGATGCTTTGGCCTAAATGCAAGATTACATTTCTTTAACTTCATTCATAATAATCATAAATGGCACTAAAAGTATTTACCACCAGGTGGCGATGTCCAGTTCTGAAATAAGTCACACGAATCTTACATCAGATGAAGACCAACACTATGTTAAAAATGTGAAACTCTTACGAAATTCACAAAATCACATGCTTCTCATTTTATTAAAACAATACATTCTTTTCACTTTTTATAGGCTTCTGTTGAGGTTGCATAAGGAATATTTTCCAGATGTACAGAAGCATTCGTAGCATATGCATGTTATGGGGCAGCACGGTGGCTCAGTGGTTAGCCTTGCTACCTCACAGCATCAGGGACCCGGGTTCAATTCCACCCTCGGGAGACTGTGTCTGTGTGGAGTTTGCACATTCTCCCCGTGTCTGTGAGGGTTTCCTCTGGGTGCTCAGTTTCCTCCCACAGCCCAAAGATGTGCAGGTTTGATGAGTTGGCTGTGGGTAATGCAGGTTTACAGGGATAGAGTAGTGGGGTGTGTTTGGGTGGGATACTATTCAGAGTGGGCTTGATGGGCTGAATGGCCTGCATCCACTCCATAGGCATTCTATGATAACTTAGAGGGGCACTATCATTATGAACGAGTTGAATAAACCACATGTCAGTTACAGCATGATGCAGTTAATAAGTATGATCAAAATACATGATTCTTGATTGTGACACTACAATGATTAAGATTATGTATTCTTTGCAGTGTGCAACTTTCTTAAGTGCAGACATGATGGGCTGAATGGCCTCTTTTAATGTAACTTTTCAATGGCTCTACGATGTACCACTTTTCAGGATGGAGAAGGTGATGATTTGAGCATAGGTCAGCCAAAATGTTTTTGGACAGATCAATACTTCAAATACCATGTGGACAAAGTAGGATCTGTGGAAATGATTCAGTCCTAATAATGACAATAATGGGCATTTTGTGATGATTCACATGTCAGTTTTATTACCTGGGACTTTTTTTTAACTGGTGTCTGGGGAATACAATGCACAAAGGCATCATTATTCTCTTACAATCACAGCTACTGGTTCATGAGATTGAGTAAGTCAATGCCGTTTCTTTATCTGGGACTTACTGATATTTTAGGTAGCGAGAATTTTTATCTGCTTTTCTATGAAAACTGAAATCGAGTTGCCTTAGAAGTAATGCATGGATCTCCTGACTTCCTTCTGTCCCCCAGTGGCCTCACTGCAAAACTAATAACAACATTCATTGGCAGGTAGCTGATACATTTATTTATGAAGAGGAGATACTGAGTCTAAGCATTTCAGGGTGAGATGCTTCAGCCCACTGTAATGAAATGATTACCAAACGAATCAGAGATAATAGCTAATATTAATTCACCTGCATCAGACTCAGTCACTCCATCCAGACAGTTCCAGTGATTGCATCAAAACTCAATGTTCAAGTAAATATTTGGGGGCGGTTCATTTTCATTTTAGTGCCTGGATAGTAATTATGGCAGATTGCTGCCTCATTGTTACACCCATCTAATTCTGATTCTAATGGGAATTAAATTCACGAGCAGGAATCTTGCAATGGCAGTGTAATTGCAAGGCACAGTTGGGCAAATTGACCCCGAAAGCAGAGCATAGCCGACCACTGGGTGGGAGATTTCCAAGGGCTGACTGGTTAGTACATCTCAGTATTCTGCAACTTTGCCCCAGTTACATTACATAATTCTAGCTGCTCTAGCATTCACCTGTCAATGACCACCAACCCCTTGTAAAGCCCTTTTCCAATTCATTCCCCAGCCTAATCCCTTGACCCTTCATACTTCCATGTGTCACTACCATGTCCTTGTTTACCTCTATGACAACTCACCTGGTGCCTATCCTGGACCTCTGAAATGAAATGGAATTCTGAAGATTGAGTATAGACTTGGTGGTTAAGAAAGCTCCCATTCATGAAAGCTTACTCAAACTGATATTTGTTTCAGTCCCCAAGTGTGTAATTTCTTATACAAACTTCTTTGGAAATCAGTCAAGCATTCATAAGCAGCTTGTTAAGAAATTTCAACCACCAGCTATTTGAACTGCTAGGACAGATTTTTTAAGCCCTCAATGACACTTTTCTTTTCCATTTTTAAAGGGCCAAGCAATTGGCTAATTTCACATTATGACAGTTAGAATGGACCTTAACTACCCTTCAAAGCATTTATATTTACTCAGTAAATTAGTGACTCTCACTGTATGGGTTTTGTTCCTTGCACCAGCCAAAATAGAGTCTGCTGGAATTCAGCATTGCATTGAAAATAGTCCTTCTTGATTGTAGATTTCCCTTGTGTGAATCACACCCTGCTCTCTTTTACGTACTGGCAAAAATTAATCCTGTCAGGACACACAGCCTTACTTTGGAGTCTTTAGGCTGGTAGCACATTGATGTCTGTTTGAAAATGTAGATACATCTGTTTAAATTTTCTACAGTGATTTGAATGTTTCAGAGGATTTCCATTAATGTCATTCGCAATCAGTTCCTTTAATTGGATCCTAAAGATGACCTCTCCTGAAATCAGAAACTGTCATCCCAGATTATTGGGATCCAATGATAAAAGTTTTGTTTTTTTTTATGTTATACTGGGCTCAGGTTCCTGAGGTGCTGTGAGATATGGCTCCATTAACCATTTTATACTTGTAAAGAAAAATTTCCATTGCTTCTTCTGTCAATCATAGAGAACAGGTTTTGAGAATTAGATCTTATTTGCACATAATCAGAGCTCCAGGAAAGCTTAATTGAGGTCCAGTGAGAACTAGGCAAGTGTGATTATATTCCGCAGCAAACATTTACTGTTTATCGTTTATGTAATTTGCATTTATATTGCAAGGTTTAAGGATAATCATAATTAATCAATAAATAATTACTCTATTTTGGAGTAAACTCTACTTATTAAATATCGTACTTATTGGTCATTGTTGTCAGGTCCATCAGTACTAAAATATGTGCACATTTTATTATTGCTGAGAAGTCTATGTTTACTGAAAGAATCTGGAAGGAGTGACTAATTCTGAGTGTGAACCTTTAAAAGAAGGAAAGAGCTGTTGTTTATATCACATCTTCAATTGTGTCGTTGCAAAATGCAGTGATTATTGCTATGTGGTAGCCATTTTGTACACTTTGGAAAAGAATGAAAATCTCAATATGATGCTGTAGTCTTCTTCTCAGTTTTTTACTTCACTTTTTCAAGTCAGTGCGAAGATGAGGGATACTCACGCACCAGAGAATCTAAGTCAAGAAAACAGCACATGTTAAATGTAGGTTGTGAAGGACTGGACAAAGGGAGAGAGCATTGAATTAACATAAAGCAGTTGAATGGGTGTGAATATAGCAGATTGAAACAAGGGTCTACTGGGTTAGTCCTCTTTGTCAATATTGGAAAAATGGCAGGAGTAAAATTACGTGATGTTGGTAGTTAGAATTAGCTTTATTGTCACGTACTCACGTGAGTACAGCGAAAAGTTTACAATTCGCCACTTGTGGTGTCATCTTAGGTACCTAGGTACAGATTCTCAAATACAAATTCTTAGGGAAAAACAAACAAAATAAATAAATAAAAAGCCCAACAGTAAATTAGACGAATAGAGAAAAAGAGTTCAGAATAACAGTCCTTCTAACTGAGTCTGAACTGGGCTCCACCTTGAAGCCAGGAGTGCTCGGAGTCCAAGTCCACACTGAGGCCAGGAGTCTGCATTGGCTTTCCCAGACATTGCCAGTGATGCCGAGGATGGGAGGTAAAAACAAAGAAAAAAACACGAAAAGAGAAAGAGAAAAAAATGCAACGAAGCGGATGAGCAGATGTCCTACTCTGCTGCCATCTTGGAATATGCCAAGTTGAGCAATGAGTTTGAAGGCAATAAAGAGAGGGAGGTGGGTAGAAACCACGCTTCTTCTCTTCCCCCCCCCCGCCCCAGCAATTCAGTCTGTGGTGGGAAGACCCACAGACACCAATTAGTAATCACTGAAGGACCTTATCTGTCTGTGACTGGCATTATCCTGGGGGCAAGCAGCCCCATAGATGTTTGCTTGTTGGCTACTGAGGGGCCCATGTTCAAAGGCACTCAAAGTCGCAAAGAGGCAGCCCAATGTGATTTACCCATGGTGCCCTTGCCAGCTCCTCTCACTAGCATGATCCATCCCTGTTGTGACCTTGTGAACCCTTCCCACCATGACTCACCTATGGCCTGGGATTCAGAAACAATCCTGGTCCTCTGCTGGGTGTCTTACTGGCAGCAGCCACCATGTTGTTGGTGATGCTGCCATTCCTTAAGCTGTCAGCCTGTAATTGTCTGGCAGCTCTTGGAAGGCAATGCAGAAGCAGTCTCTTGTGGCAAGTTGTGTGAATATACTTAACAGTTTTTCAGTTGGCGTTTGATTTTCCTGGTGTGCTTCATGTTCTGTGCCTGCCCTGCAAAGATATCAGAGTTGGCAGCAAGGTGGGATTGTCAGGGTTGCTAGTCGAATGAATTTTGGCTCAGGAAGGAACAAACATGGAGCAAACTCTGACAGAAAGAAACAAGATGAATCTTCATTAAAGTAACACAAATATTCTGTTAAACCTTTGTTATAATGTTAGCCTTTTCCATCTTTGGTCTGTTTTGTCCCTTAAAGCATTAAGCAAAAAGTGAAGTCTGCAGCAAACTAGCCTGGAGTTCCTCTGAACCCATACGCATCCATATGTAGGCTTTATACCCTTGAATCAGATTGCTGGTTTTGCCAAACATAGAAAGATACTTGGCAAATGTGTCATCGTGTCTTGTTTTGCTTTTATGAAAAAAAGTTTATTCCGGTTTGATGTCGTGTTTTTGACCAGTTCCATCTGAGAAAGGGCAATTTTCTCTGTGAGCGTGTCCACTGATCCTTGTGGGTGACTGGAACTGTCAAAGTCCGTGATATGGGATTTTTCTCTCCTCCATTATTTCTTAATTCTAGGCGTGATTTCTCCCACTGATAAGGTCTCAATTTTTGATAATATAGAGATTCAGAAATCACACAGACCAATACCCAGTACTGACCAGCAAAACCAGCAACCTGATTCAAGGGTGTAAAGCCTATGTATGGATGCATATGAGCTCAGAGGAACTCCAGACCTGTTTCTTGCAGACTTCTCCTACTGCTTAATGCTTTAAGGGACAAATAGAGTAAATATGGAGAAGGCTAAGATTATAACAAAGGTTTAACAGAATAGTTGTGCTACAATGATGAAGGTTCATAATATTTCATAAAATCTCCAACAAAATATGCCTATTGCTGAAATAGGCATATTTTGTCAGAGATTTGATAAAATGCACCTTGTTTCAGCAATCCTTGAGTTCTGTTTAAAACTATTTAATTTTATTTGGGAACTTGTGTTGGAAAATAGAAGTAAAAGGGAATTTTGGCTTTCAGCTCTGATTTTATGAGGTTCAGAAACTCATTTATTTTAGCAGCACGTACAAGCAGTATTTCTGAGAAATTGTGTGAATTAAGCTAAGTGATTAGATAAGGTACCTGGTGAGAAAATTGCTGTAGTGTTTGTAAAGTTGGGCTTTTATGGTTCAGGAAAAGAGAGGCCAAAGGAAGTTTCAGTTCAGAGGAAAAGATCCATTCCAGCAGATTTAGCAACCGAAAATTAGTCAAAATAGCTTGAAATCGTCTTTTTATTAGAGTTTAGAAAGAAAAGTCAATAATTCAGCCTGTCTCCTTGCATTTCTAGGAGAGATGCAGAGAATCACATCTGGTGAATATTCAAATTGTCATTGTAAGAAAGTGTTTCTGATCTTGTCAGTAGAGTAAAATGATGAAAGGAGTGATACTTCACTAGGGTTGAGTATCTGCAAATGATATTGTGCAGAAAAAAAGGGTTGAGTCTTTCTTGCTACTTATGATCAGATCATTCCAATTTGTTGTATATATAGTTTCATATTTTCCTTTTGTGCAGTAAACTTTGATGCCCTTTGTTAAAATACATTGAACCTTTTGTAGGTATGTTCAGTGATTGACCATATTTGCAGTTTGGTTGCTGATATAAAACCCATGGTCTATTAAGTCAGGTTTCACTCTGAAATCTGACTTGTCCAGTGTTCATATCAGCTGACACCATAACATTACTCCCATAATTGTTGCACCAAAGGCAGACAGCAGTTTAAGAATATATGATAACAATAAATGAACTCCAAGTCAAATGCCGGAGTGCAATCCATCCAGTAGTTTGCAATCCAGAGAGAATCTGTTCACAATGTTGTCAAGAGGCTTGGTATTTTTAAAACTAGATCTGATGAATGCCTGTCTTCAAGTTGATATAGTTGAATCATATTCTTGAATCATAGTCTTGGTTTCATGGGATGTTATTTGGTGTCACTGGAATTTTTCAAGTGGTAATGAACTAAATTTTGCAAAGAATTCAGCAGTGTAGTGCATTATTTGAATAACATACTTATTTCAGCTCCAAATGAACAGACCCGTGATGACAGCCTAAGGAGGCAATGTTGGTGAAAAAAAACATAAGAGTTTGGTTGAAGGCACACAAGTGTGAAATGTTTTAAATTTCAACAGAGAGGGTTTTTTTTCTTTTCAAATGAAGATAAAGTTGCTAGTCATGGCAGATGGCATCAGTAGAACAACTCATAGGGACTCCATATTGGCAAGGGTGTAGGACTACATCTCAAATGAGTGGCCAACACAGACGGGAATTAGAAATCAAGCCATTTGTCTGTGGATGAATGAGTTGTCATTTAATAAAGGAATATAGGGAGCTAGAGTCAAGCGAAAAGCTATATTTAATGACCACTGTCAGATAGGGACATAATGGAAGTATGTAGAGTATATTAAGCTGTAAAAAAGTGGCCACTAATAGTACTGTGGAAATGGCCAGCGACAGTAAGACAGGGATGGCACCTTGATTTTGCATAATTTGAAGAGCAACAGCTATTTGAGATAACAAGCATGGGGCTGGATGAACACAGCAGGCCAAGCAGCATCATAGGAGCAGGAAAACTTGACGTTTTGGGCCGAGACCCTTCATCAGAAATGGGGGAGGGGAAGAGGGTTCTGAAATAAATAGGGAGAGAGGGGGAGGCGGATAGAGGATGGATAGAGGAGAGGATAGGTGGAGAGGAGGCAGACAAGTCGAAGAGGCGGGGATGGAGCCAGTAAAGGTGAGTGTAGGTAGGGGGGTAGGGAGGAGATAGGTCAGTCCAGGGAGGACGGACAGGTCAAGGGGGCGGGATGAGGTTAGTAGATAGGAGATGGGGGTGGGGCTTGAGGTGGGAGGAGGGGATAGGTGAGAGGAAAAACAGGTTAGGGAGGCGGGGATGAGCTGGGCTGGTTTTGGGATGCGGTAGGGGGAGGGGAGATTTTGAAGCTTGTGAAATCCACAATGATACCATTGGGCTGCAGGGTTCCCAGGCTGAATATGATTTGCTGTTCCTGCAGCCTTCGGGTGGCATCACTGTGGCATTGCAGGAGGCCCAGGATGGACATGTCGTCTGAGGAATGGGAGGGGGAGTTGAAATGGTTCGCGACTGGGAGGTGCAGTTGTTTGTTGCGAACTGAGCGCAGGTGTTCTGCAAAGCGGTCCCCAAGCCTCCACTTGGTTTCCCCGATGTAGAGGAAGCCACAACGGGTACATCGAGACATCAATCGCCTCAACCTCTCTATCCGTCTCAAACACTCCAACCTCTCCACCACAGAACGTGCAGCCCTCCGCTCCGTCCGCTCCAATCCCAACCTCACCATAAAACCCGCGGACAAGGGAGGGGCAGTCGTAGTATGGTGCACTGACCTCTACATTGCTGAGGCCAGGTGCCAACTCTCTGACACCTCCTCCTACCGTCCCCTGGATCATGACCCCACCCCCGAGCACCAAACCATCATTTCCCAAACCATCCACAACCTCATCACCTCAGGTGACCTCCCACCCACAGCCTCCAACCTCATCGTTCCCCAACCCCGCACCGCCCGCTTCTATCTCCTTTCCAAAATCCACAAACCTGAATGCCCTGGTCGACCCATTGTCTCCGCCTGCTCCTGCCCCACCGAACTCATCTCCACCTACCTAGACTCCATTTTCACCCCCTTGGTCCAGGAACTCCCTACCTACGTCCGTGACACCACCCACGCCCTCCACCTCCTCCAGAACTTCCAATTCCCCGGTCCCCAACACCTCATTTTTACTATGGACGTCCAGTCCCTATACACCTGTATTCCCCATGCAGATGGCCTAAAGGCCCTCCACTTCTTCCTGTCCCGCAGAACTGACCAATCCCCCTCCACCGACACCCTCATCTGCATAGCCGAACTCGTCCTCACCCTCAACAACTTCTCTTTCAATTCCTCCCACTTCCTACAGACAAAGGGGGTGGCCATGGGTACCCGCATGGGCCCAAGCTATGCCTGCCTCTTTGTAGGTTACATGGAACAATCCCTCTTCCGTACCTACACTGGCCTTAAACCCCACCTCTTCCTCCGTTACATTGATGACTGCATCGGCGCTGTCTCGTGCTCCCATGAGGAGCTCGAACAGTTCATCCACTTCACCAACACCTTCCACCCCAACTTGAAGTTCACCTGAACCATCTCTAACACTTCTCTCTCCTTCCTGGACCTCTCTGTCTCCATCTCGGGCAACCACCTAGAAACCGATGTCCATTTCAAGCCCACTGACTCCCACAGCTACCTGGAATACACCTCCTCCCACCCACCTTCCTGCAAAAATGCCATCCCCTATTCCCAATTCCTTCGCCTCCGCCGCATCTGCTCCCAGGATGAGACATTCCACTCCCGTACATCTCAGATGTCCTCATTCTTCAAGGACCACAACTTCCCCCCCACAGTGGTCGAGAAAGCCCTCGACCGTGTCTCCCACATTTCCTGTAACACATCCCTCACGCCCCGTCCCCGCAATAATAATCAAAAAAGAATCCCCCTCGTCCTCACGTACCACCCCACCAACCTCCGGATCCAATGCATCATCCTCCGACACTTCCGCCATCTGCAATCAGACCCCACCACCAAAGACATTTTTCCCTCCCCACCCTTATCTGCCTTCCGGAGGGACCACTCCCTCCGCGACTCCCTTGTCCGCTCCACACTCCCCTCCAGCCCCACCACACCTGGCACTTTTCCCTGCAACCGCAGGAAGTGCTACACCTGCCCCCACACCTCCTCCCTCACCCCAATCCCAGGCCCCAAGAAGACTTTCCACATCAGGCCGATGTTCACCTGCACATCTGCCAATGTGGTATACTGCATCCGCTGTACCCGTTGTGGCTACCTCTACATCGGGGAAACCAAGCGGAGGCTTGGGGACCGCTTTGCAGAACAGCTGCGCTCAGTTCGCAACAAACAACTGCACCTCCCGGTCGGGAACCATTTCAACTCCCCCTCCCATTCCTCAGACGACATGTCCATCCTGGGCCTCCTGCAATGCCACAGTGATGCCACCCGAAGGCTGCAGGAACAGCAAATCATATTCAGCCTGGGAACCCTGCAGCCCAATGGTATCAATGTGGATTTCACATGCTTCAAAATCTCCCCTACCCCAACCACATCCCCAAACCAGCCCAGCTCATCTCCACCTCCCTAACCTGTTTTCCCTCTCACCTATCCCCTCCTCCCACCTCAAGCCCCACCCCCATCTCCTATCTACTAACATCATCCCGCCCCCTTGACCTGTCCGTCCTCCCTGGACTGACCTATCCCCTCCCTACCCCCCCACTTGCACTCACGTTTACTGGCTCCATCCCCGCCTCTTCGACTTGTCTGCCTCCTCTCCACCTATCCTCTCCTCTATCCATCCTCTATCCGCCTCCCCCTCTCTCCCTATTTATTTCAGAACCCTCTTCCCCTCCCCCATTTCTGATGAAGGGTTTAGGCCCGAAACGTCAAGTTTTCCTGCTCCTATGATGCTGCTTGACCTGCTGTGTTCATCCAGCCCCATGCTTGTTATCTCGGATTCTCCAGCATCTGCAGTACCTTTTATCTCTCAGCAACAGCTATTCGTTGTGTAGATTACTATTCGGGGTGGACTCAGGTGTTTCTGATCAATTGAACAGCAACAAGCAAAACTCCAGAGAGTTTATTTAGTTTGATTGCTGCTTATGGGTTCCCAGAGGAAATTGCCTCTGCCAATGGGCTTCACTTTCGTTCACAAGAGTTTTTCAAATATCACGAGCCTCAACGTGGCAAAACATAGTAGCATTTCCCTGTATCATCCTGCTTCAGATGGAGCACCACAGCATACAGTACAAATTGTTAAAGGTGCTATTCTTAAACAAATGTTAGACGCAAGAAAGACCTCAGATGTGATTGAGTTACAAACTGGGGAATTTTTGTTCATTTATCATAAGACGCCTCTCACTGCTACTGACAGAGTACCCACTGATTGTTTTTAAGAAGAAAACCTGGAACCAGAATGCAGTCCCGGTAGTGTTAGAATGAGAGAAGTAAGTCTGAGGTTGAATATGAAAGAATATCATCAGTTGCAACCAGGAAGATTTGTAAAAATATGTGGTTCTCGCATATTTATTCAATATGTTTGATGTTGAAATGTTAGGTACATGTAGGTAATATTTTACTTTTGAGAGGTTCATAAAAAGAAGAGTTGGGAAAAGTCTGATGAATTAGATGGTTAGGATATGAGTGGAGTACTTTCTCTGATTAAAAATTGTGGCTGAAACCAGTTTAGATCCAGTTGGAGTCAGCCAGGCCTGTCTGATGAAGAGGGAAATTCCACTAAAGGTCAAGGTAACAATTGGTCTACATTCAAACTTCACCTCAGACTCAGGACAAGACAAGTCCTTCCCTAAGTTCTGAAAATTTGGATCACAAGAGGAGGTGTTCTCTTGGGAATAGGAGATCGGATATTAAGAGATAGTAGGAAATGCAGATGCTGGAGAACCTGAGATAACAAGGTGTAGAGCTGGATGAACACAGCAGGCCAAGCAGCATCAGAGGCCAAATTAGAAAGGCCTCAATGTGGACTGTAGTCCATTGGGGATGATCCGGTTCCGTAGGCATGTACTAAGAAAGGAGGTGATGTGGCTATGGTACCTGGTTTGCTTCAGGACGTGGTCGAGCAGTTTCAGGGCCAAAGAGATTACGAGAGAGTTGCAGTGGGAGAGAGATCCACTGAGGTCTTTCCAGAGGGAGGAGGGTAACTTCTTCAAGGTAGGCATCAAATTGGGAAGGCCTAAATGTGGACTGTAGTCCAATTTTCTGGACTTCTGAAGAAGGGTCTAGGCCCGCAACGTCAGCTTTCCTGCTCCTCTGATGCTGCTTGGCCTGCTGTGTTCATCCAGCTCTACACCTTGTTATCTCAGACCAGATATTAAGTTAGATTTGTAAATAAATGAAAAACAAATGCAAGTGGATGGAATTTTGAACATTATCTAGTGTAGTCATTGTGTAAGGAAGAATGTAATGGCATCCTCTTGTGGCCATTTGTGTAATCATGCTTATCTTAAATGGTTGTCCGGAATAAATCAGTTTTTAGATGGTCTTTAACTTTCCATGCACTGTAGCATATATTGTGTCTGTCTTACGAAGACATCAAATGTGGCTTTTCTGTCCCCAAGCTCTTTGATTCCACTAAACGTTTGTGAAGTGTCTGGATGGAACAAGATGCCAGGCTCTCTGTGGCTTTCTATCTAGCAGCCAAAATCCTCATTGCCTTCACAAGATTTTTCCTCCTGATTGAGTCTAGATCGTGTGTTGTTTGTGGCGGGCATCAGAGTACAGCCTGGTGTGGTTCTCACCTAACATGAATACATGTCACTTCTGTTAATAATTTGTTTTTGAGTGGCTTTTTCCAGTACATCCCAGTCAAGTGCCTTTAATTATGTAGGTTGTCTGAGGCTGTGCAGTTGGTTGTCATGGTGATGGGGTGAATGATGATACCTTAAATAGTGTAGCACCACTGTAATTTGGCTCAGCTATTTGCAACCTAGAGGCTTTATTGAATAGAAATGAGAAGATACTGCAAGTATTCTGCAGGTCAGAAAGCATCTACAAAGAGACAAAGAGAGAAAACGTTCTATGTCAGTGACCTTTCAGCAGTGAGCTCATTGATGTTCATTTGGCCTGGATTGCCACAACAACAAATAATATACCTGGTTAACACATTCTGTTAGACAAACACATTTTGGTAAAACTGGCTCAGAGATAGTAAGAACTGCAGCTGACGTTTTGTGTCGGGACCCTTCTTCAGAAATCCTGAAACGTCAACTTCCCTGCTCCCCTGATGCTGCCTGGCCTGCTGTGTTCCTCCAGCTCCACACTGTGCTATTTGGTAAAACAGTTAATGAGATCGAACTTCTTCAGAGTCAGACACCAGAACTATATCACATGGATCAGACTGCTATGATATAGCACAATGTGATTCAATTAACTTGAGAAGGACAGTTGAATTGAGCAAAAATTGAAATTTTCAAAGCAGTCCTTATCTACACCTATTGTTCGCCAACAGTCAGGTTGCTTCAAAAGTAATTTTTTTGTGTGTGAAGTGCTTTGAGACTTTACAAAGTGATAAAGTGCAATAGGAGTGGCAGCAATTGTGATAATTCCTTTTGCTAACTGAGAATTCCAGCAGGTCACATGATCTTAATGCCTCTTTACAAGAAGCAGTTTCTATGGAACAGACAACACAAGTTAACTGTATTGAGTCAAAACTGAGGCCAATCTTGAAGAATCAAGTTTTGACCCAGGAATCTTGTGGTAAACAATGTTTATGAATTTTCCTGGTAGTTTCTACTGCTTGATGGTTTTTCTGCAGGTTGAAAAGAATATTCACTTGCAAGTCACTGACTAATATTGATAGCAGGAACTGCAGATGCTGGAGAATCTGAGAAGAAGGGTCTAGGCCCGAAACGTCAGCCTTCCTGCTCCTCTGATGCTGCTTGGCCTGCTGTGTTCATCCAGCTCTACACCTTATTATCTCTATGACTAATATCGATAGATGTGTTTCTTTGCTAATCGAGATAATTTCACAGTTTTCAGTTTGGGATGGTAGTAAACCTGCCCGACTTTTTGCAGACTGCAGAAGTATAGGATAACATAGATTATTGGACAGATTTTGACCTTTGCAAGCCTTATTAATGTTTTGACAGGCCGAAAAGTAATAGATGTTCAGCTGTCCATACCTAGTTATGTATTGCAGCTTAAAATAGCACTATATGGCGCAACAAAGTAACATAAGAGAATCCTAACTGTATTCTTGCCACCACTAATTCTCTAGTGGAGGAAAGTCATCAAAACATTCAACCTGGTGACTCTATCATTTGTCTCTCCAGTGCCAGTATCAATCAAATGACTTTCTGAACAGCCACTATCTTCTGTCAGTCGTGGGTTTGGCTTAGCTGCCAGATGTGCACTGTTATAACAAATGTGATTGGATTCAACTGAATCTTACTGCTCTTAAGTGCTGGTTTCTAATCAGCACACCTTAACTTTAAATAAAAGCAGGAACAGCACTTCAGCTCCCTGGACCATTAGGAGGAACGAAACAGCAATTCACTGAACCCTTGTCTTTGTGGGCGGTTGCACATTGTTCAACCTTGTCATCACAAGTGCACAGAACTAGCAATCAGCAATACATAGAATCACAGAATTCCTACAGTGCAGATAGAGGCCATTTGGCCCATCAAGTCTGTGCCAACCATCCAAAGAGCATCCTATCTGGACCCACTCCATTCTATCCTGTAATGCCGCATGCGGTTTTGACCCTGTCTAACCTGCACATCACTGGATACTGCATATAGATGCTATCATTACCTGCTGAGTGCTTCCATTACTTTCAGTTTCAAGATAATTTTGGGTGTCACCTTCATTAAAAGCAACAGGCCATAAGTTAACAAGCATGGGGCTGGATGAACACAGCAAGTCAAGCAGCATCATAGAAGCAGGAAAACTTGACGTTTCGGGCCTAAACCCTTCATCAGAAATCATTTCTGATGAAGGGTTTAGGCCCGAAACGTCAAGTTTTCCTGCATTGTGCATCACATATTGTCCCGGTTTTCAGAGTTTGTGGGATTTTGTGGCCAGCAGTATTGTTGTAGTCTCAAACAGCCATTCCCTTCTCAGTTATTAGTATCAAAAAGGAAATGTTTGAAGACAGGGATCACAAAAAAAGATTTTCTGATTTTTGCTAAAATCAGACTCATTTTGTTGAAGCTTGCACTCTTCAGGCACAAAGATCACAAGAATACGAAAAAATCAAAATTTAGTTTGAAATTTTGGTAAAACTTATGTAATGATGTGGAATTTGTTTTGGCCCCATTTTAATTCATTTTAATGCATTGACAATCTAGTTTTTTGGTTCTCGTGATCATTGGAAACTAAATTATTTGAAGAAAGCCTAATATTGAGTCCAAAATCTCTGCTAACATCATTACGTAGTCCATGTATTCACTTGCAATTAAATTTACAGCATTACCCTCATTTTGAAGCAACCTAAGCTTCTGTACCATCAAAATGTAACAGTACTGTGTATGATGATGGTCTACAGATGAAAAACAGAATCAGCACTGGAATCCCAGAATAGTAAACAAGCACCGGGCCGTCCCAAGTCATCGTATACTAAACATCAGCCTTGAATGTGCTAAACTGGAGAATGGTGGTCATACATGCAACCACCAACAAAATGCAAAATAACTTATTGTTTATAAGTTTGATTTGCTTTGGCATCATAGACCTGAATTAATTCTGATTTTTATGAGCATTGCCTGAAGTATTTCTTTGAATGAAAGGAAGACAGTACTTCAGTATATTATGGAACAAGAGAATCTATGTCAATATTTATCTGAGCACTGAAGTAATTCAATTCAAAATCCAAATTACAAAGCTGAGTCTGTAGATAAATGTAATTTTACTTTGGACCCCATCAGTTAAGGAGCAGTTCATGTTGTGTATGGAGAGCTTGCTGCATTGGTCTTGAATTGATGTGTCAATCAATGTTTATAGAGTTTGACATCTACTTTCTGCTTCATGAGATCTTCTCAAACTGGGCCCAATAAGTGGCTTTCCTGGTTGCAGAATGATGCAGAGGCTATTTCGACATTGACCGAGAATTCTGCTGCTGTTTATTTAACTGAAGTCAAGCCCTAGCCCACTTCCAAACATCCTGTCTGATCTCTCCTTGCCCATCAGGCCCAAAGTCACTGCAGGGAGTTTTCTGATTCTAGCTGGGAAGTTCCAGGATCAAAACTGCTTCATATATTTCTGTAGCTATCCGATCATTCAGGAAGCTTCTCAAGAAATAGGGCTGCTTGTCATGGGTAATACACTTCTGCAGTACATTAGATATTCTGCTTTTCTATTTTGAATCCCCTGTTGTCCGGATGTATACGTGTTTGGTGTTTCTAACAAAGCTCAGATGTTATAACATGATCACAGAAACAAAACCTGTGCACTTTATCTGTGCAGTTTAAACCCAACCATTTGTCCTTGTCCTTAAAACCACTTTGCATATTGAGCCAGCTGATATAATGGTGACAGTCCATAACAGGGAGCTTTGACCTGTGTACGGAAATTCTGGCTTTTGGTGTTAAGCAGACCAGTACAATACTCCAGTCACACAGTTTGATCTGCAGTTTTATCACAACATGATTTTAATTACAGTGATAACTTACTTCACTGCATCTTGTAGAGGAGTAGTATTCTCAAAGGGGGTAGAACTAACATGCTCGATTCAAGTATTGAAATAGCTCCGGTTAATGGTTCATTCTCAGTTGGTTTCAATATAGTTCTTCCAGATTGCTACCATTAATAGGCCTTTCTTACAAATTCTCCTCATGATGTTATCACGATATATCATTTCAGTGTATAATTCCAAGACTTAATTTGTGGTAGAAATTAGAGAAATAGAGTTTGTTTTGCAGAAGCAATTTTAAAGCCATGATGCATATAGATCTTCATTATAATGCCTGTGTTTTCTGAATCAGAAAATGTGATGTGGCAGACAAATGGCACAAAGGAATATATCATACACTTGTTACCTTGGATAATGGCTCAAAGTAAGTGTGAATAATACACTTTCCAATTCTATGAACTTGATTGGAGTGATATTTTTGTTGGGGTAAATTGATCTTTTATTTCTGGAAAAATTGTTGAGTCAAGAAATCTCTGCCTCTGCTTCAACCTATATGAAGCTGAAACTAAATTCCATGCTTTTTTGTTACATCCAGACGCAACTACCAGCCTCACATCATCCATAATCATGACCTCATTCAAAAACTCTGCCATCATTATTCTGAACTGCACTAATTTCTGTTCATCCTTCGTGGCCATCCTAAGTGGCATTCAGTGTACCAATGCTACAATATTAAAATGCCTTTCCTCATGTTTAAATCCCTAACGCCCTCTCTCCATCCCTACAAGTCTGCAAGAACTTTGTGTACCTCATAATTTTGTAGACCTCTATCAGGTCTCCTCTCAGCCACAATCTTTCCAGTGAAAACAATCCTAGTCTTTTTAACCTTTCCGCTAACTTGTGGCCCTAATGAATTGCCCATTCACTTTGTAGTGCCGTTGGAAGCCATTCTTTAGTTAGCTGTCTAACTAAATACCACAGGCAGTGACGTGCTCAGTCGTTTCCTGCTGCATGTCAATAATAATTAGCTCATTAAGTTTCAAGAGGCAACTGTCTTCTTGATACTTAGATATTTGTAACTATTCTTCCCTGTGTAATCATTCTCTTTTTAAAGCAGCTGAAAAATCTGCAGTAATAATACAACATGGCAGAAATTCATTTTTTGTTACTATTGTTTATATTGACTTTAAATAACTTTTAGAGTTTTAGATCCCTGCATCACAAAAAGACCTGTCAGCCCATCAAATCTGTGCTGGTCAAAAACTACCACCTAATTTTGTTTAAGCCTTGCTAATAGATCATTTCACAGCTGAAATTCAATGCATTTTATGTTTGTGAATTGTCAGTTTTTATCTACTGAAGATACAAATGAACAGCCATCTGCTCAGCATTTATAGATTGCTTCTCAAAGTAGCCTTGAACTGACATGGTATGTAGGGATATAAATACAAAAGGCACAAGTACCAACTCAACAGGTTGCAGAAAAATTCAAGACTGGAGGAGGTTTTGTTACGGAAGGGTGGAATTGTGAAATATTTTTCCTGCTGATGTGATTAAAGGAAGACCTGAGTGAATATCTGATTTCTGGGGGGATTGATATAACAAGGACTGCTCAACTTTGGCGATTAATATGACGAGCAGGGTTACGCATGCAATAGTAATTGCAACTATAATAGCTTTTCTTGGGGAACAAAATAAGAGGACGAAAACTATAAAATTTGGTGTTCTTCGTCCTCACCATTTAAAAAAGAGCAAAATGTTTGAAGAGTCAGCACTGTGATTCATGAAAAGTAAAATTAGAATTGAAAAATCAGTCACAATCATTGATGTTAGCTGGTGATATTTAGTTTTACTGAATATTTATTTCCAGGAATCTCTGTATTATTATAATCAAACTATTTGAAGCTAAAATAAGGTTAATAGGAGAATGTCAGGGTTAATCATCAGAACCTGTACAGGATTTTAAATCAACAGTGTTACTTTAATATTCAATACATTGGACACTTCAATATCAAAAATTGGTTGACACAATTAAGCAACAATTCAATAGACTATTATAATTGCAATGGTACGACCTGATTAAACAGAGCTTACAACAAAACAGTTTGAAAAATAGTCTATCATCTATGAAATGATTCCACAGGAATTTAGTATTGCAAGTCAAAAACTGAAATAGCATTCAGTTCAGAACAAAGGAGAACAAAAGAACAAGAGAGGAGTACAGCACAGGAACAGGCCCTTCGGCCCTCCAAGCCTGTGCCGATCATCATGCCCTGACTAAGCTAAAAAACAAATCTTCTGCCCTTATTCAATCCATATCCCTCTATTCCCTCCCTATTCGTGTAACCATCCAGATGCCTCTTAAACGTTGCTAATGTGCCTGCTTCCACCAACTCCTCTGGAAGTGTATTCCAGGCTCCTACCACTCTGCATGAAAAACTTTCCTCACACATCTCCCTTAGACTTTTGCCCTCTCACCTTGAACCTGTGCTTCCTTGTAATTGAAACTTCAACCCTGGGAAAAAGCCTCTGATTATCCACCCTATCTATGCCTCTCATAATTTTGTCAACCTCTATCGGGTCTCCTCTCATCCGCCGTCTTTCCAGTGAAAACAATCCTAGTCTTTTTAACTTTTCCTCATAGTCAATGCCCTTGAGACCAGGCAACATCCTGGTGAACCTTCTCTCCGCTCTCTCCAAAGCTTCCACGTCCTTCTGGTAATGTGGTGATCAAAACTGCGCACAATACTCCAAATCTTGTTTAACAAGGGTTTTATATAGCTGTGACATGTTTTGCCAACTCTTGTACTCCATGCCCTGGCCGATGGAGGTAAACATGCCATATGCCTTCTTAATCACTTTGACCACCTGTGTTGCCACTTTAGGGGAACTGTGGACCTTCACGTTGAGATCTGTCTGTATGTTAATGTTCCTAAGGGTTCTGCCATTTACAGTATAATTCACACCTAAATTTGTGCTTCCAAAATGTATCACCTCACATTTGTCTGGATTAAACGCCATCTGCCAGTTCTGTGCCCAAGTCGCCAATCTATCTATATTCTATTGTATCCTTTCACAATCATTGGCATTATCAGCAACTCTACCAATCTTCATATCATCTGCAAACTTACTTATCAGACAATCCACATTTTCCTCCAGATCATTCATATATACTACAAACAACAAAGGACCCAAGATTGATCCCTGTGGAACACCACTAGTTACCAGTCTCCATTCAGAAAAACACCCTTCAATGAACAAGCCAGTTTTGTATCCGTCTACCCAGCCCACCCTGAATCCCATGTGATTTTAGTTTTTGTACCAACCTGCCATGAAGGACTTTATCAAATGCCTTAGTAAAGCCCATATAAACTACATCCACAGCTGTTCCCTCATCAATTATCTTTGTCACCTCTTCATAAAATTCAATCAGATTGGTGAGATCCGACCTTCCACATACAAAAACATGCTGCCTGTAACTAACTAGTCCAGGGTGAGAGGTAGGACAGTGTTGTGTTCTCCTTAGAAACTGGGTTCACATTCAGCATGGACCAATTTTATTGGCTTCCTCTTTCTGATGGTCTAACAGCCCAAATACAAGTGGTTAACTGGGTTTGAAAGCCATGACAAATCCATTGTTAATGGGCGTACATTCACTGCCTAGAACTTTTCATGGTTTAGCCTACATTCCTACTAAATTATTGGCGTCTCAAGAGTCAGGCAAAGATGGGCCAAAATTTGATCCTTGGCTCCTCTCCACTTCTCAACTACATGAAACACTCAAGCAATGTCCTTTGAAGAAATGGGGCTAGTTTTCATCTCCACTCAGTACTGCACCTCAGCCCACCCGTCTCTCTCATTTTTGCTAAATTGTCAGACTGTTGCTCTCACACCTGCATTAATTGAGGAGAAATGTTAGGTGCTGGAAAGACCGAAAGCATTGCTCTTGGTCTTCACTCAGACTCTGTTCTTGACCTACCAACTCTGCCCTTCCCTCTCACAACAGCCAGTGTCTAAACCAGTCTGTTTGCAATATTTGGCTCTGAGAACAACTTGCCATCATACTTTTGTATCATTGTTAAAATCACATGTTTCTACCTCTGTATTTAGACTCAACTTTGCCTCAACCTCCACTCATTGCTGCTGAAACCCTCATTCATGCCTTTGTTACCCATAGACCTGAATATTCCTGTCGCACAATTGGCTGGTCTTCTGGATTCCACATCCTGAAAACTTGAAATCATCTAAAACTCTCCTGCCTGCTTTATAATTTATAACAAGTACCATTACCTTTCACTCTGTGCTCTCTGATCTTGGCTCCCATTTGAATATCATTTGATTTTAGATTTTCATCTTTATTTTCAAATTCCTCTATGGCTGTTCCTGTCGTCAGAGGTAGGCTCTTTTCACAGTGTAGTAAAGGCGTGGAATGCCCTGCCTGCAACAGTAGTAGACTCGCCAACTTTAAGGGCATTTAAATGGTCATTGGATAAACATATGGATGATAAGGGAATAGTGTAGGTTAGATTGGCTTCAGATTGGTTTCACAGGTCGGCGCAACATCGAGGGCCGAATGGCCTGTACTGTGCTGTAATGTTTTATGTTCTATGCTCTATCTCTGTAATCTCTTCCAACCCCACACCTCTCCAACCAGTATCTAATTCTGGCTCTCTTGAACATTCTGTGATTAATTGCTCTACTGTTGGTGGCTATGTCTTCAGTTACCTGGTTTCTAAGCTCGGCAATACTCCCCACATTTCCCTACTTTGCGACATTTAAAATATTCCTAAAATCCTGCCTAATCTGGACTATTCATCTTTTGGTGGCTTACTTTCAAATTGTGTTTTAGAATCCTCTTGTGAAGTGCTTTGGCATGGTTTATTACGTTATAAGCACTATAAAGATATAAATTGTTGTTGTGAGAAATTCACATACTACGCCGACGTAGGCTTGGTGTTAGTCTGTTGTTGTAATTCATCATGCTGTGAGAAGGCAGAAGTAGGGAGGACATTTCCAGTTATGGACGAGACAAGAACTAGGGGTCATCAGTGTAAGATAGTCACTAATATATCCAATGGAGAATTCTGAAGAAATGTGAGAATATGGAACCCTGTTAACTTGAAGGTATAATTGTGGTGAAGAGAGGGAAAGGTAGATAAATACATGAGGGAGTGAAGGAAAGTGAATGTGGGCACAGTTACAACTTTTAAAAGACATTTGGAGAAATACATGAATTGGAAAGGTTTGGAAAGATATGGGCCAGGGACAGGCAGGTGGGACTAGTTTAGTTTGGGATTATGTTCGGCATGGACTGGTTGGACCGAGGATCTGTTTCTGTGCTATATGACTGTATGACTCTATGATTACATAAAGTAGGAGGGAAGAGGTTCCTGTGGGTCACTTGGGACAAATGGCCTCTTTCTGTGCTGTAAGTATTTATCATCCTCTGTACCATTAATCAGACATTTCAAATATGAAGCTGAAAGAAGGGTCTTGTTCCATTCCTAATAGCAGCCCTCTTCCCTAAAGCAATGTGTGCTTAGAAGCATTCTCAGACCTGTTTTAAGAAAGGCAGTGGTAGAAGACATGCATAGTTGATGTGAAGAGGTGGATGGAGCAAACTAAAGGAATGTTTAATACGTGACTCTGCTGAAAGTGATTCTCCCTTTTCAGAAAGTACAAAATATTCATCTTTGAAGTCGTCCTACACTGGACACAAATTTGATCAAATAAACGTTCATTCCTTTGGTTGTTATGTATGACATTGAGTAATATTCATGAAATGCAAAATATCGATCTTAGTATAAAGGAAACCTGTGAAATCATGAATATTTTAATAATGTAACACAATAGCATTTACAATGATCCATTTCTGTCCCACTGGCTGGACTGCCATTTTCATTCTCATGCTAAACATTACAGGGGTGATGCTGCCATTGTTAACATTGAAAGATACTTTGACCATTTTTAAAACAAAGGGTTAAATTTTACACAGTGGGATGGTTCCCCTGACCTCTGAAATCAGTAGCCATTTATCGGCCATTGGGCTTTGGATTAGGGTGAGGTGGGAATTGTGACCCATCTAAGATTTTGTCCCAACCCTCGTGTGCCTCTTATCCCAGCATGCCACCCCCAAGAATGGTGAATGAAATTCCATGTGTGCTAGTGGCAAGTCAGAGGTAGTTTAAGACTTCAGGTTTACATCCCCACAAGGTTCAGGCTGCCCAAGCTCATATTACACAGGATAGTAACAAGTAGATGAGACAGAAGATTTTCATGCAATTATTTACTGAGTGTTTTAAACCCAAATTCTGAGCCATATTCCCTCTCTACGACTTTTTTTTTTATATTGTGCAGGAAAAATATTCCAAAGTTGGCTGTTCTAAAAGGCTGACCCATCCAAACCCAAGACATTTTTCTTTCAATGGCCATCACTCAATCTTTATAAAATTTATGTAATTTGCCCTGTCCTTTGATGTTTTCACATTTAATAACTTGCGCCTCAAATACCAACATTAAGCAGCTCCTCTGTCTATGGTAATTGATGGTGTGGGCTACCATTATAACAGTACCATTTGCTTTCTTTCATTCCTATGTCTATCATCCATTTGTGAAAGTTTATTCTTGTCAAATTTGTATCAAGACTAAGATTTAAGGGGAGAATACTGCAAATTGTTGGATATGAGGACAAGTGTTTAAAGAGCTCAAAGACAAACTGGTCCAAACTGTGTGTCCTCAGATACTTTGCTTTCTTATTATAGCTTCACCATGATGGAAATGAGTAATCCAAAATCCAGGAAAATCCAAAATCCAGCAAAGGCTCAGTCTTAGGATTTTGTAAAATTTGTTACATAGCCTCAGCACACATGGCGAATTAAAGGGACCAACTTGTGTTCGACCTGCAAGGGAACTTCCGGATGTAGCTGTGCAGCTTAGAAGAAACATTGCTGAAAGGCTGGCAGCTTAAAGTACCGCACCGCCGTTACTGATCAAATACTGTTTTATTAGCAAAAAAGATAACAGTCTTAAAGCACAACACATATAACTTACAGTGTGATAATTCCACCATGTTGCCAGTACTGCTTCAAGTATTTGCTAAAACCTCTCACTTGTGAGAATTCAGACCTTTGTCTTTCTATCCTCGGCTTTACATCCCCTGGGGATGGGACGACAGATGAGGAGGGCATTAAATTGGGCACCAGGGAGCCAGCAGCGTACCTGTTGCCTGACCGTCTGCCCACATCCATGGGGATCTTAACAGCAAGGAGAAGCATCAGGTAATTACTTAACAGCGTATACCCCTTCCCAGCCCCAATCTGATTTTACTGAGGGAAGCAGATATCGCCATTAAAACTGCTTTGGTGGTAGTCGTTCATGTCTGAGCACCCTGAGACCTCAACTCACAATTTAACATCCCCCCGTCCCAATTCATTGTCCCTCTCTCAATTCCCAGTCCACCCAAGCTCCCTAACCCTGTGTGCCTCCCCAACCAGCATGACACCTGACGTACCTTCACCTAGGCTCCTGTCTCCTCATCTTCAAGAATCTCCCTGTAGTCTCAGCAGTGGCCACCTCTCTTGGTGGATGGCATTGCTGGGATAAGAGACACATGAAAGTTGTGACTGAATCTTGAATGGGGACAGTAATCCCGCCTCACCGTAATCCAGAGCCCAATGCCCAATAAATGGCTACAGATTTCAGCGGTCAGAGGAACCATCCAGCTGTGTAACATTTAACCCTTTGTTTTAAAAATGGTCAAAGTATCTTTCAAGATTCTTTAATGGGGCAGCATTTGATATGTAGCATGAAAATGAAAATAGTAGTCCAGCCAATGGTACAGAAATAGATCATTGTAAATATTATTTTGTTACGTTATTAATACATTCATGTTAGCTCTAAAGTCCTTCAAATTTAATTTTGAGGTCCTGTCATTGTTGTTAAGACAAACATAGCAATCAATTTACACTCAGTAAAATCATTCAGGTACCAAATTAATAAGTAACCTGTAAACCTGTTTTTGGTGACAGTAGTTGAGGCAGAGATACGAACATAGACATCTTTACAAAATCCTACAATTCAGCTACTGCAGTTGGGTTTAGTGTCTGAATAACAGCACAGAGCTTCACTTTAGTGTTTTATCTAAAGCAAAGCATATCTGATACCACCTTCCACAATACACTTTTGACGGCCTTGTAATGTAGCAGGCATTCCATTGCCAACATGAGTACAGATACCCATGATTTGTAGATCATTATAGAAGTTTTTGGTGCACCAATTAGGGAATATGTTTGCCGAAGAAAAGTTTAAGAATATGCATTTTTTTTTCAAGAGAATAGCACAGCCTAAAATCTACTCATTTAATTCCTACACTCTATCAAATTGTAAAATCCAAGCACTAGAACATGACAAAACCTCAGGTTGAAAATGTGTTTATGTACAGAAAGTTGGACCTGGAGTTATTCAGAGTGTTACATTTTCTCATATGAATTGTTATTAATTTGTTATTGTTTTTATCTGTTATCAATATATTCACAGGATGCTCTAACACTTTATCACTCAATCTTGCTGGCTTTTCAATGTAACTAATGTTCACAGCTCTCTATAAAGGCAAAATGTGACCACAGTTTCAAAATAATCACTTATATTGTTTTGACAATTTCTACCCGTTTCTGTCAGAAGCTCCATTACTGTCATTGATAGAATTCTCAACAATAGAACCATTTTGCTAGTTCTGGTTCATTTGTAATAGTAAGGATCCATGTTACCTGTTTTATCCATATTGGCTCAAGACCAGCTACCAAGATGTGGTCAGTTCTTTCACTGCTGCTGTCCTTGATAGAACTGAATGAAAGAAAAACAACTTTTAATTTATTCATTCATGGGATGCGTGTGTCGCTACCAAGACCAGTGCTTATGCCTATCTCTAGTTGTCTTTGAGAACATTGTGTTTCCTTAACCTGTCCTTGTGGTTAAGACTCTCACATAATGCAATTAGCTGGAGTATTGCAGAATTTTGTTCTAATGATAGTGGAACAGTACTATATAGGGGTCCACTGTTTAAAAATAAGGGTCTGCTCATTTAAAACATTGAGTTAAGTGATTTTTTTTCTCTCACAGGCATTGTGAGGCTTTGGAAAGGCAGTGGAAGGAGATGCTTTGAATAGTTTTAAGGTCAAGGTGGAATAGCTTCTTGGTCTGCACTAGAGTGAAAGGTGAGCAGGGGTTGGCGGGAATATGAATTTGACATTAGAGTCAGATCATCTGTGATCTTATTAAATGATGGAGCACGTTCAAGAGGCTCCTTGTTCAATTATTTCTAGGTAACAAGGTGTAGATGAACACAGCAGGCCAAGCAGCATCATAGGAGCAGGAAAGCTTGACGTTTCGGGCTTAGACCCTTCATCAGAAATGGGAGAGGATGTTATATGAACTTATATAGCACCCTGTCACATTCCAACAGGCAGCTTGCTTTTAAAGTACAACTATTATGGGAAATATAGGTAAACGCAGCACCCAGTGTCTGCACGGCAAGGGGCTCCCAATCAGTGAATAACAGTTTTTTTTAAGGTGGGATGGAGTTTTGGCTACAAGGGTCGGAAGATGTTTGGTCTTCAGATATTGCTGTAGAATTGTTAACATCAGCCTATTTTACCTGCTGACAAAATGTCCACAGGTAATGGCATAACGTCACCCTCATCATGATGTCACATCTGTAAAACAGCCTCTTATAATGGAGTCATAAACAGAAACTGCTGAAATAAAGCAGGTCAGGCAGCATCTGAGGAGAGAAAGCAGGGCTCAGTGACCCTTCAGAACTGATTGTAGCTAGGAAAGGGTTGGTATATGTACTAAAGAAGGGGTAGGAGGAGGGGTAAGGAGTAAATGATAGTTGGAGATAGGGCCCAGAGAGAGAAAAACAGTTGGGCAGACAAAGGGCTGGGTAAACGTGAGCCACGGTGAATAGCTGCTACAGGGGGCCATTAGAGACTGATAATGGGTTGTTTGTGCTATCAGCCCATGTAATGGCAGGACCTGGTGTACGGGAGTTGGAGTAAGGACATGGGAAAAGGTGCACAGGCCCTAAAATTATTAAACTCAGTATTGAGTCCTGAAGGCTGCAGGGTGAGAGCTGAAGTGCAGGAAATGGTTTGGACGCGGCTGAAGGCCCTGTCAACCACAGTGATGAGGACTCCTTGGTTAAGGAAGAAGGAGGACAATTTAGAGGCCTCCCCCTTGTCGAAGGTGGTATCATCAGAACAGATGAGACAGAGACAGAGGAAGTAGGAGAATGAAATCGAGTCTTTGCAGGAAGCAGGGTGTGAGGATGGATAATCAAGGTAACTGTAGGGAGTCGGTATGTTTGTGATGGATACTGGAGGCCAGCCTATCCCCAGAAATGGAAACAGAGATGTCAAGGAAAAGAGGTAGGAGTCAGAGACAGACCAAGTGAAGGTTAGTGTGGGTGCAAATTGGAAGCAATTATAGTGGAGCCTTTTAACAGAGTATTCACTTCCTAATTCACTGGAGTGCCATCCTATGTTATGTGTTATCATCCCAGTTGATTTCATTTTTCACCAGTCAGATTGCAGACTGAAATCTAGCTTTGTAGATTATATTTTGTTGTTTTGGTTTTATTTAGAGTGTCTCTTGCTAAAGTATAAACTTACAATGCTGCAAATTGGTTTTAGTAATAAAACAGAAGTTTATCACACAGAAGAAATGGAAAAATAGGTAGAATACCCAAAACTATTTATATCTAACACAAGTCTAATGATTTAAAAAAACTTGGTAAAATACAATCCCATTAATCCCAACAGGTCCCTCCTCCAGTGCTCCAATACAAGCAAGAATTTCATCTTTAGCACATCGATCGGCACTGACTTCAATGAGGCTTCATTATGGATCTTGAGAATCCAACTGCTTCTCCTTTGTGTCTTCGTACAACGGTCTGTGGACTTTCTCAGCTTCAAATAAACCCTTCAGGTTTTTATATAAACATTGCTGGTTTGGAACTTTCAAACTGAAATTCTTACACTGAGAGCCAACCTATTTCTTAACAGTTGTAAACTATCCCCCTTCTTCAGGGGAAGTATTTTGTGTGTACAGCTTCAACCAGGACTTGAACGAGCTACTAGAGTTAGTGGTGGAGGCTGGTACGATTGCAACATTTAAAAGGCACCTGGACAGGTATATGACTAGCTAGGGTTTAGAGGGAAGTGGGCCAATGCCGGCAAGTGGGACTACATTAATGTAGCATATTTGGTCAGTATGGATGAGTTGGACTGAAGGGTCTTTTTCCACGCTGTACAGCTCTATGACTGTAGTGTGCAAATTTGAACTGAGAACCAAAAGTCGTCTTCAAGCTATTGGTGTTTTCGCTAACATCTCAACCACAATTCTACATTCTTCTACTTGTAGCCTAATTCTTCATTGTCAGTGCTTCAAGTTCATTTTGTTCGCTCTTTAAAAAAACTCCACCTTTAAATTTTCCTTTAAACAAACATGGCTTCAGAAAGCCTTCCAAGTTAATCATTAAACACTTTCATGGACACAGACCAAGACCCAGATACTACTAGTTCAAAATCCAAGCTTAAAAACACAAATGATACTAAACTGTGTAATTCATACACTTTGCATCATGACAAATGTGATAAATTTTACTGTGCGCCCTAAGCTGAAAATTTTATGACTTAAACTTAACAGTGAAGTGGAATTGACCCTTCAGGAGTTCTGATTCATTCTGTCTTTTGCCGCCCCCTGTCTAGTTAGCACAAGCCATTCATGTGAGATTGAAACCTGTTGAGATTAACAGCAAGGACAATGGATTCCATAAGAACTGAGGTTCAGCCCCCTGTGTGGTTCTATTCTTTACTGCTGCTGACATCCCAACTGCTGCTGTTTTATTTTGCCATACTCTACGCTGACTCTTATTCTCTCTTGTAAGCTGCTATGATGCTTATGAAGAAACCTCGTGTAACCAGAAGGCTTTATTATCAGTTGACAGATGCCTGGCACACAACCTCACAATCTCCTCTGATTAAGAAGAACCACTTCCTTGGCATGTCCTAGACCTGAGCACCTTGTGAAGGATTGTGACACCACTTTTTATATCAACTGGAGCTCTTAATTATGCCTTCATCATGATAAATAAAAGTGTCAAATTACACAAAGAGTTGTGAACATATATTTTGAGATTGCTGTCTCTCAACGTGGTCCAGGTGAAAGGCATCAGCAATTCATTCCCAGCAGTAAAATTGGTGGCTAGAACCATCCATATGTTGCTGCAGTCAATTTCAGTTCCACCACATGTTCGAAATTGATCTGGACCAGTGATTTTATTCACAGGTTGTCACTAAATCATATGCCCTGCGCCGTATGTCCTTTTATTTGTTGAAACCTTGGCAATAGAAAATAGAATTCCTGGCATCATCACTTCACATCAGTATGAGGTTTTAATCTAATAAAGTGAAAGTTGTAATAAAAAATACAGGCTGCTTGCATTTATATAGCCCCATTTATGACCTTGAGGTGCCATAGCTGACTAACTACTTCTGAAGTGCAACCGCTGTTGAAATGTAGGATCAGGAATCTATGACTAGAGTTATTCAAGTTTCAAAACACAAGGTTTTTTCACAAGTAGTTTAGCTCCTGGAAAATAGTATCTAATCAGTATTAAGTGTCAAACTGCAGTTAGCCATTTCAGCACCTATAGGTATGTTTGGAGCATGATAATCAACATCATGTGTTAAATTGGCACCTTTTCAAACAGGCATTCATTATTCGCACAAAACCCATGTAATGCCTGTTTTTCAAAATAGCCCACAGTTAGTGTATGACACTATATACTGAGGTATTTATGACCTCCTAAGGGATGACAAGGGGGACGGGAGAGTGGGGAAAGAATTACTGTGGTCATTGGATAATCCACCTAGTAAACAGTTTTATTTTAATCCATTCTTGAGACTATAAGATAAAGCATAAACATTTCCACTGCGCTTGTCATAATTAAATGCTGGAAGTTGTTTAAATATCATGACACTTGGATGCTCTTGACAGGTGAGTACTGGAAAAATATTAGTGGAAATTGTTAAATATTTATTAACTATTTAGACTACACCAGAGGTATCATTGAGCAAGACTTTACAAGAGCCTTTTTGCATCAAGTCCCAGTGCTATGTGATTTCCCATGATTTGTTCATCATTGATGATATAGTCTAGCTGTTAGCACATAGCTATCAATCCCCTGTACTACACCATCCCTCAAGTTTGCTGTGTCAATGAATCATTTGTATCATAAACTATTTACGTTTGCATCCTACTTTTATTTCTCAGCCTCTTTTGCCAAAAATGCCAGTCTTGGTTCTCAGCTTGTTTTGAAGAAGTAGAGATGTTTCATCATGTTTTCCCAGGAAGGTAATCCCGTTGGCAGGGTGAGATGTGAGCTTTTTCACAGCAGCTAGTACCGTGGTTGTGCCACTGATGACTTGAAGGCAAAAGCATTGCAGATTGATCAAAGACTGACCAAAGGACAAATCTTCAGGATTTAAACCATCAAAATCCAATAAAGAGGTAGGCAGCAAACAGAAATCCCCATTCTCCTCATCTTCTGTTTTAGTCGTTTGCTCACCAGGGATAGGTTAAAGCTTGGCTTGAGAAAGGTGAAACACTCTCAGCTCCTATTAATGCGTTAGCAGCCATATCACCCACTGTTGCTGCAATAATGAACAAAGCCTTTGTTCATTTTATATAGGAATAAATCAGGCAGTTAGAAAGAACTATGACTATTTTGAAGACTATGTTGAAGATGAAGAAACTATTTCCTCAGTACTCTTAAGGTAAGAATTCTTCTTTTTGGGACTTGTGGTACTACTTTCACAGTTTGTTCAGCTTGAGGCCAGTCTTGTGCACACAATGACACCTCAGGAACTCTGGCAGAAAGTAGGATCACCATCGTCAACAAGCAATCACTTTGAAGATTTGAGGAAAGTAGACACTCTCAGGCACCTACTTCAGATTAGCATGCATAGCAAGTTTCTTCGTATTACTATGATTTGCAAACTCGCTTGAAGATTTAACGCCAGCAAAGCTAATATAGTAATAGGAAGGACATCTAGCTCTGGCACTTCTTTGCATTAAGGATTCAGATTGGCGCAGCGTTCTCAGTGGGATGACATTCATCTCTTTCTCAACTGCAATGAAAAACTAATTCTCTTCAAAGGGTACAAAATTGAGGACACCCTCCTCCAACAAATCAGCAACATCAATGGCATCTTCACTTTCCTATCCCTTTCCTGA
Source organism: Ginglymostoma cirratum (assembly GCA_024137785.1). Taxonomy (NCBI): domain Eukaryota; kingdom Metazoa; phylum Chordata; class Chondrichthyes; order Orectolobiformes; family Ginglymostomatidae; genus Ginglymostoma; species Ginglymostoma cirratum. Next base: position 27,986,950 of record JAHRHZ010000025.1, on the reverse strand, counting down.
ATGAGTACTGTCAGGTCTGGAATGCCGTTTTCTGGCTGGTCATCTTTATCCTTAGGAATCATTATATGTGCTTTTTTAAAGCCACTCCACAAAGAGAAGTAAAACCTGCAATATCCTCCTGAATCTTAAGGATGGGGTTTCTTCAGTGAAAGCAAATTTGCAGCACAATTAGTCAACTTTAATTTCTTGAACCATTGGTGAAGTTTCGAAGCCACACAAGTTTCCCTGCTTAATAAAAAATAATGGTACTTAGGTGTGCCATACAAAGTGTATGTGATTTCTTTGTTATTGCATTGAAACATAGCCTGCATCTGTCCTCATACTGAGTGGAATTCTTCCTGTACCGTTAGGCCGAATGGAAGGCAGTTAGTGAAATTCAGACATCAACCATAATATGGCATCTAAAAGAATGGATACCTCCTCCGTATCCATTTTAAAATTAGTTTCCTTACTGTTAACAATGATATCTGCACACCAGTGGCCCTCTTGTGGATGTACCACTTGGCCTAAGAAGAATGAATCATTTTCTTCAGTTTCATTTACTTCATATTGGAGTGGTCGGGTTTTAATTTTTTGACTTGCCACCATCGTCTTGAGGGCAGTTAGGGTGGGCAATAAATGTTGGCCCATCCAGCGACACCCATACCCCATGAAAGCCTTAGAAAAGTGAAGTTTCCTACTGCTATTTCAGCAGATAATCTTAAAACTGTTATGGCATGCATGTCCCTCATTAAAGACTGGCCAGTCCAGATCACAATGTGGAGTTTTCCCACCACAGTCTGGACACAGAGCAATAACAGTGATTGTAACCCAGTCCCAATTGTCTTCCTTCCTCACTGGGACTTTGGGTGGCATCTGATTGATGAACTGGGCGAAGATGAACTTGCTGGTCTGGCCTCAGGAAGAATCCCTGTTCTTTTGATAACAAGCCTGTTCTGCTTTCAAATTCAGCTTGCCTTGCAAACTACAGTAATGTAGCCAATATGGTCCTCTTTGGACTACAAAGATTCTGATAAAGATTCCTCCATCACCCCAACTACAACGCAGTCTCTTAGTACCACATCTTTCAATGTTGCATACTGAAATAAAACAAAGAGCTATGAATGTTAGACCTGTGAAACAATCAAAGGGTCACTGAACTCAAAACGATAACTCTCTTTTCTCTACATAGATGCTGCCAGAATGGCTGAGTTTCTCTGGCAATTTCTGATTTTTTTGTTTGTCTCAATATTGCACATTAGCAATGGTTCGCAATGTGGTACAAATTTTATATGTAAAGGCATAAGGAGTCTCACTTGGCCCCTGTCTAAATTCTGCTGAAACCCCCAAAATCTCAGGCTCTAACTTGGAGCTGGAGACATTTATGGACTGTCTCCGGAAGAAAAGGAATCACCCACTGGAATTTCAAATTTTCTGGGCAATTTTCATGGAAGTCAATGTGTCAGGACTTTTGCAGATCCTAACGAAAATCTTGTGATCTCCAGCGAGTTGAAGACCAGAAGATTGAATTGCTGATTGAATTTTGCCTGGTCTTTTATAAGATTACACTTTCCATTAAAATAAGAACCCAAGACCTTAAGTATGTCTTCATGTGTGGTAGTTCATTTATTTGAATTCCTGTCTAATCAGAATGGTGTTGGCACTGCTGCTATTTGCATACAGCAGTACTCGAACCTGATCCTTACTAGAATTGAGAGCGACTATGGACAACGTCTAGTGCTTCTTGAAGTGGCAGCACCAACTGATCCAGTACATGGCTTGGATGAGCCTCTGCATGTTGTCTGAGACCTTTTCCGTTACTCTGTGCACTTCCAGAATGCTGTCAATGGGCTCTGTTACTAGTGAGTTGCTCGGAGTACTGGTGTAGGTGTTTCCTCAAGTGTGTTCTACCAGACTGAAGATTCTTCCCTTTCCTACCATTATTAACATCAGATGCAATCCTTCAGAAATGGCTCACAGACTGCACATCATATATAAATATCACAGCTAGATTTTGAGATAACAAG
>JAHRHZ010000025.1:27953413-27984544 GCA_024137785.1 Ginglymostoma cirratum | reverse complement strand
CTGCTTGACCTGCTGTGTTCATCCAGCCCCACGCTTGTTATCTCGGATTCTCCAGCATCTGCAGTACCTTTTATCTCTCACAGCTAGATTTTGACTGCTTTCAGCAAGTTAACAAATATTTATTAACAATGTAGGCTAGGTGTAGAGGTATGGTCACGCAGGATCTCACTAGAACCTCCCTCCATTAGGTCCCAGTTCCATGTGATCTAACATTATCTGACATGACTGGTGCACTCTTGCTTTTAGCATTTAGCTATTAATCTTTGTGCTGCACAGTTGTCACCATACATTTCTGTAATGCAATGAAAATCAATAGCAGGATAAAACAAAAAGAAAAGGTGAACGCTGGTAATTTAGCCTCAAAACAATAAGCATGACAAATCCACAGTACCTCTAACTACACTGTTAGTGAATTTGTTGAGGATTGTTCACAATGTAGTTTTGTGATAATGTTATAATTTTGCATTAAACTCACATTCAATGCTCTAACATTTTCTTTTTCACCCTTTGTAAATTAATTCAGTTTTCCTGCTGACTGGACAGTAGTTGCCTTGACTGAAGTCCAACAACTGCAATCTGCTGTAAATCAGTGTCAGTGTAGCCCAGGCTATTAAGTTTTGACCCTTTCTCTTCTAAGTTTCTGGTTGCCATTAGTTATTTGCAATCATGTGTGACAGCTGTCAGGTACTGCAGCATCTGCAGTTTTCAAGAAGGAGATTCGAATATTAAAATCTCAGTAATTTTTTTTTACAATCACTTATTGGAGGTTTGTTATTACAATCTTCTCATTGCAATATAGCTTTGGAAGAATCTCCTTTATTATGCCTGAATAGGCCTTGAATTCTAATTTCTCCTGAGTTTAAAAGAAATGTGAGAATTAAAAAAGAAGTCCTTTCAGCTTGTCCAGGTCATTATTCCATCTTACTCAGTTCTCAGGACACCATTTGACTGTCTAAACTATTTCAAACCTGAACTCTGCTTCATAAAATTCATGGCCACTCATTGATTTTTGTTTTCAGTTTAAGTTGTTTTTTGGATTAGGATGGCCAGATCTTCTGGTCTTCAACTCGCTGGAGATCACAAGACTTTCGTTAGGATCTGCGAAAGTCCTGACACTTTAACTTCCATGAGAATTGCCCAGAAAGTTTGAAATTCCATTGGGCAATTCCTTTTCACCTGCGGACACTCCATCAATATCTCCAGCTCGAAGTCAGAGCCTGAGATTTTGGGGATTTCAGCAGAATTTAGACAGGGAATGTTAGACAGAATAATCCTAGTCTAACACCTGTGTTACTCCGGAACTGATGCCCCAATTTCTTACATTAACATCTCTGAGTACCCTTTGATCTCCTGACTAACCCTGACCCAACCCAACATCCCCCTGCTGACCTACCTACCATTGCCATTCTATAAAACCTACCTCACACCCATTTGCTACTTCAATCACCTGTCACCTTACCTGCCCACCCCAAACACCGTACTCCTTTACCAGCCCACCTTGCCCATCTATCCACTCACACATTCATTCACCTTCATCCATTCATTCATACTCACACTGGATGTTTCAGTTTGCCGTTTGGCAGCTGGTGCCATAAAAAGGGAATGTGCCTTGTCTTTCCTTAGGCACTATAGAGCTGAATGGAGTTCGATGAGGGACACTGCATTCTGTATTTCTGGAGAAGCTGGTCTAGAAAGATACACAGGGCAGTATGGAGCATGGAAAAGTTCAAGCAGAATGGTAATCCCAACCAATGTGTTGTGGAGCTGCTCTATTTTGAACAGACGTGCTGTACTTTAACAAAAGGGTAGAAGTATTTTTGCTGCCATACGTAGCTCTAATTACACCATAGTTGGAGCACTCTGTAGAAAGTTTAAATTGGTTCTGGAAAGAGAGACATGCAGATTCACCAAAATGTTACCAGGCTCCTTTGGTTAGAATATACTAAGAGGTAATATGGAATTGGTTTGTATCCTGGAATATTGAAACCCAAGAAATAATGTATTGAGTTTCTTAAGATTTTGAACGAGTAGATCGAAATGAACCTTTTCCACTGGTGATGAAGACAAGAGTCTAGGAGAAATTCAGATGGGATGCTTGGAAACACTGCATTTTGCAAAGGGTGGTAAAAATTCTCCTCACAAAAAAACCGGAGGATTCTAGTTCAATTAATAGTTTTAAATCTGAGTTTTTTGCTTGGTAAGAACATAAAAGCATAATCATTCAGAGGGAAAGTACAAGACAAGCCATGATTTCATCGAAAGCAAGACAAACTTAATTGGCTGTATATCCTAATCTCGTTCCTATTCAGATTGAGCAGATTAAAAGCACTTGGTAGGATGTGCAGAAAAGCGTAGAGTAAAATACTCAAACATTACAATATATGGACTCCTTTTAGGTTCTTTGATAATATATCTTAACTAAAAATCAAATGATAGCTGCAAACATTGCAGAGAGATAGAGAGAGAGACATAAAATAATATTGCACTCTATTTTGACATGGTGATCCATTTCTCCTCCTCCTATCATTGTGAAGAAGCAACCATCTAATTTGGATCCTGCTTCAGTGAAGTTTTGTAACTAGCAGCTTGGAAGATTCATACAGCCAGCCTGAGCTGACCAGTTCCTTCTTATGCCCTTGTCCTTGCTGTCCCAGCCATAAATTAGAATTCAGTTAGCATCTCATTTAACAGACAGGTGCCATTTTGTGTCAACGTCGATCCTTTTCTGAGACTCCTTGGGAAAATTAACATGAAAATGTTGATGCCTGTGAGGTTTGCTTTCACATTTTTGAATTGCATCTGATCATGAAGTTCTGCTGCTGCGCCAGTCTTCATTGATTAGTTCTGAACATGTGTTTCAGAATCCAATTCATTTAAATACCACAGTTTTGTCAGCTGCAAGAAGTCAGGACACAGAAGTGCCCTTGGGAAGGGTACAGCTCAACTAATCTTGTGTAGAGAGCAAATGTACCACGAGGCTTATTGAGAAATGGAAGCCACTGGTTTTGTCCAGCTATATAACATGTGCTTAGTTAGAACCATTGCCATGAATATGTTTTGCAATGGTCTTCATGCTGTTTGGCTATATTAAGCAACTTCAATTATATACTTAATATTAGCCGGATGTGTACTGATGTGGAGGTATTCCAAAATGGATAGAATTAGAGGTAAGCTACAGCACACATTTTGTGCTGATGCGGAGCCATCACCCAAATTAAGTTAAGGTGGTCAACAGAAATGCACCTCAAGGATGAAGTTTCACTCCATTGACTCTTTATGAATATTAAAATTTAACTAGTGCTTAACGGTACTAAAATGGAATTTGTACCCCTGGCTAAAATGTGCTTAAGAACTGACAGTATAATTTAGGTCTGCTGGCCTGGCTTTAGATTAGAACAAAGTGATTACACATTGTTCAAATTTCTGACCTTTCAAATTTGTTGCTATTTCAAATGTAAGTATAACTGATTGATTAGGTAATTAATAACAATCAGGATTGACTGCAGAGCAGACAAGTTGGCTTTAATCAGAGGACAAGATGGATATAACACACAACCATGGCAAGTAGCAAATATTGGACCAGAATGCTCATGAGGCTGACTTGTGTGATCAGCTCTTTCTTTCTTCTTTTATTTCTCTGCTCAGTGCACTCTCTATTCCTGAGTGTTATGGCAAACTTATCTTCTCGAGTTATTCTGTTACTGACCAATTTGAGTTGTCTCAAAGTCTCTTATTTTATTAAAGCCTTCCTCAGGGGTGGACCTGACTGGATTTTTAACAGGGCTTCATTGCCCTCTAAAGGTTCCCCTTCATATAAAGTACCCAATAGAAAGGCAGGATCTTTATCAAAAAAGATGGGGGAGAAATCCACCCTTAATGTTATCTGCATATCATTTGCTATTTGAACCTTCACACTTCTACCCTTGAGCAATCAGAACTTAGCATCATCTTTTCTTGTCACATCCTATGCTGCTTCCCATGTCTGGTTTTGTAACTTCCTCCTCTGTCATCTCAGGACTAACTTCAGGAGTTCCACTGTTCATGCTGATTTATTACAATTTACTTCTGCGTTGAAGAGCTGAGCATTACTGTACATACAGAACATTTAGCCAATGTGGTCTAAGACTATTGTACCATAGATATTCAAGAAAATAATATACATTCTACTTTTACACACTAATGAACTTCTGGCTTTCTGAAAGTAACTTGATTAAGAAGAGTTAACTGAAAATTCTAACACATCTTTGTAGCTCAGTAATTTGTTTTAAGTACCCATGTACCTGTGCTCCCACTAATGCAAGGGTCTCATCTAATCATGACCCATTTTTGGGTACAGCCAATGAGATTTAAGAATTCTGATGAAAGTAATAAGAGCTTGCTCATAGAGAAACGAAACCTTAATCAGTCAAAATTTAGAACACCATTGCGAGAGCACATGTGGGGCAATGATAATGTCCATACCTCTGGACCGGGGGTGTAGGTTCAGGTCCGACTTAATCTGGAGATATCTAAGAACATCTCGGAACTGATTGATTAGGATAATCATTGAGAACACTATTGCTGTTGTGGTGCAGTGGTCATGAGTACCACTAGACTAGAGGTTCAAGTCCCACCTGACCTGGAGGTGTGTTCTAGCATATCTGAACACATTGACTAAACAACTAGAACACTATTGCTTTGCATATGTCAAGTAAGGTCAAATAGTTAATTTTTGACAACTTCAGTGAATCATTGACTATGAACTAATTTGGGGGGTTTGGAGGTTGTGATTAAATGTGCGTTCTCTTATGCTGTACGTTAGTAACAGTCTCACATTGGTGGTGTAAAAGAACAGTGTCTTTATTAATCTACAAAACATGTGTGTGTCGATGTTGGTGTGAGGGAGAAGGAAGTGTTCCATATACAATATTTGTAAATCTTGAACTGTTTCAAGGTTAACTGGACTCTCACTTCCTCATGAGCTCATATTGCCAAATGTGACAATTGTTTCAGAAAACCATGCAGTCTGAGCACGTTTACAACAGATAATACAGACTCCCTGTGAGTGTATTTTTTTCCTGCCCTTGGGCAGATTAAACGTGTTTTGAAGCTTTTGAGGTGGAAAACAAAATTATTACCAAATAAATAAACTTTGGGCTGTCAATTTAACTCTGTATTCAGTGTAGTCTTACACCAGGTATGTCCTTGACGCTCCTGGACTATCCCTTGATCAAGACGTCTTGCAGTATTCGGAGATTCGGATCTTGTCGGATAACTTGCTTGATTTATCATATTCAATATCTCAGGTGAACTGATCACTTGCACAGCACATCGAGCTGCTGCTTCACTTTCAATCTGAAAAATTTCACACTCTATTGTAACATCCTCCAGTTACTTTATCAAGAATGCTGCCCTCAAAAGCATGTCTGCAACATGCATCTGCTTCCCTTGCTTGTATGTCATAATCCAGATCGTATCTCTGTAACTGGGCTAACAATCTCGACAGATACTTTGGAGCAGATGGTGGCGGCTTGAGGAAAATGATTTGAAATATCATGTGGTCAGACTAGACTCTCAATTTAATTCTTCCAAGTAGGTATCAATGACAATATTCACAAGAAAAGTCAACAGCTAGGCACTTTCTCTCGAACTGCACATAATGTCTTTTAGTTTGTGCTAGCACCCTGAATGCAAACGCAGCCAGTTGTCCTTGCTGCATTAGCATTGCTCTAAGTCCTGTCTGACTGTTGACTCACTGCAGGTAACTTCTTCAAAGATGTCACACCAGTGCCAGTGCTCAAATACTATTGTTAGTTGCTTGCTTTTGTTGAGTCCTGTCCTTGTTCTGTGTCCCAATACCACTGCACAACCTTGGCCATGCGTTGGTGTATGGTTCACGCTCTGACAGATTGGGCAAGAATTGTGCTTAATAGTTCACAACTCTAACAAATCCTCGCTCTGCTTTTCCATATTTTGGTCACTGCATTGCTGCTACAGCACGTGCCTTTCAGCATCTGGGTGAAGACATTTTGCTGTCAGTACATGACCTATGTATTTGACTTTGGGCATCGCTCAAAGTAATTTTTTTTTGTGTTCACCTTCAGGTTTGCCTGGCAAGATCTATCAAGCAGTCATACTAGGTATAGATTGTGGTCAACAATGGCTTCTTCCATTGAGTCTCCACATCCATGAAGTTAGCATATTATCTAATGTAGCATTCACTCTAAGAAGATCAGTAACTATTTTGTTTCATTAGTGTTGAAATGCCAAACAGCATGTATAACTACCTGTCTTTCAAAAAGGCTGTTCAAAATATTGTTAAAACCTTCCAGCTTTCATTCATCTTCACCGTTCAATAGAGAATCCTTCGCATCTACAGTGGTAGAGATTTTTGCATTTGCAAATTGTGGCAAAATTCCTTCAGTGATTGGCAAGGAGTAATAAGATCTGTTCAGGGCTTTACTTGATCCTGTTTATTTATTTATTTATTTGCATCCTCTGGATGGTGGATACTGTGTTTTCTAGGTCGTTTTACAGGGGCCATGCAGCCAATCCATTCTTTCGGAGTTGCCACATTCTAGATCACTCCTCTCTTTTCCAGCTATCTTATTTGACTTTCAGCATGCTGTTCGGCTGAACTTGCTTCAGTGGCTTTCTATACTTAATTGCATTGCTTCCTTTTAGCCAAATGTGTGTATAGAGAATAATTCAACATCTTGCAGTGAAAATACTGCTTTCTCAAGCTCCACATGCCTCCTCCTTCATTGCATGATGTTCTCTGCAGTATTTGTATCCTGCTGTTTGTCTATGATTGTTCTGTTCTCTGTGCCTGGAGGATCTGTCAGCATTATGCAAGACCTCCTCTGTTCAGCCATGAATCTGCCTTAGCTGCTGATTTACAGCCTCAGCAATTCTGGACATGTAAATTGCTGTTATGGTTGTAAGTTCATCCTCTCTCAGTAGGCATTCCCTCACTGCAGAATCTCTTATACTTAATACAATTGTACAACTAATTCTATCATCCTTTAATTGTGCAAAATCACAGCTTTCTGCAAGCTTCGGTTAATGTCTGATATTGGATATGCACATTTAATACATAATATTCACTTAGGGTTTAAAGTGTGCCTCCAAAGACTTTAAAACTGTTGTTTTGTGTTTCTTTTTGCTGTTCGGAGAGACTTAGGGTGGAATATAGTTTGGAACAATCTATTTATGGCAGTGATATGTGTAGGGATTTATAATTGTCTGGCTTGCTCAATAAATCTGTAGCTTTTCAGAGTCTTGCCATTGTGCATGGAGGACACTTCAGTTTTGCTTCATAGCTTCTGTCAATGAAACAGAAGTTAGGAGAGGAATAGCTGCAGCTATTTTCTCATAATCAGTGTTTTAAGTGAGGGAAGCTTCATTGTACTTCATTCTTTTAGTGGCAGTTTGCAGCCCTGCACATATCTTTGTCTTTCTGTCCGTAGTGTGCTTTTTTCGCATCTTGGCTCCACTCACCTCCGTGTCATGTCTGATCATGTTTCCTGTGTACAATGCAACAATGTGTTCAATACGAGGTCTGTACTAAAGCTAACTTAATATCCCTGGCTACTGTCTGTTCGCTTCATGGTGGATGGAGGTCACATAAGCAGTCTAGGGAAGACATTTGTACACTTTTACATTTCAATCTAAACACCAGTTAATATTCATTTACCTTCATTTTAAGATTGAGTGCACTATAGCGAAGGTGGACAAATAGATATTTGGCAAAATGGTGAATTTTGGGCCTAACTTTGGGGTCAAGCCCATCGGAGGAATATCCAGGCTCAGTATCCCTTACACATTTGTTTCACGACAAGATGCAGTTATTTCTATCCAGTCATCAGCACCCAGCCATAGAATGGTTAGTAATTTCTCCTAAAAATAAAAGGATCTGCTACTACCCATGGCGTCTTCATGTCATCGTAAATATAAAAGCAATAAAGAATTCACATGCTGTGAGAGAGGCAACACAGTTCCTAGCACTTGTAATGGACAAGTGAGTAGTAATATAATTGCCCGCTGTGTATGCTGGGCAATTTAAAGTGTTAGTGGCATTACTTTTGAGTGTTACAATATTACTGTATGGCAAAACATGACTAAATAAACCAAGTATAACTAGCTTCAATTAAACCAGAATAGCCAGAAAATCAAACTCAAAGGTTAACAAATGCTAAGCATTTATAAAGCTATTACAAAAAATAGCTGTGTACTACAATTGGATAGATTGGTACACAATGGCTCCACCAAAGAAGTCTGGAATCTGAGCTTGAAAACTCTTTGTTTAGCTGAGCAGCTGCCAAACTATCTCTACATTGTTAGGACCTGAAGTCTATACAGATTTGGATACCAGACAACAACAGAGCAGAGATAACAAGGTGTAGAGCTGGATGAACACAGCAGGCCAAGCAGCATCAGAGGAGCAGGAAAACTGACATTTCAGGCCTAGACCCTTCTTCAGAAATTTCTACAGAAATTTCTATTTCTTCAGAAAACCCTACACCTTGTTATCTCAGACTCTCCAGCATCTGCAGTTCCTTCTATCTCTGAAACAACAGAGCAGACATTGGTCAGTATTGCCATAATCTCCTCCTTTGTTCACATGCTGTTCCCATTCTCCACTACCCCTGACATTTTCATTCTGGGCTTGTGTTGGATATGTATCTTTGATGGCAGCTTCAGACGCAAGATTGTGGTCAGAAAAGTGACACAACAGAGAATTCTTCCTTGAATATCCCTTCTGTTGCTATAACAATCTCTATTTTTATCACCCAATTCTATTACCATCAATAAGAAGAAAATGGCTTTCAGGAAGCACTGCATTGTTTGACACGCAAACCTTGAAATAACTGAACAGCATCCAAGAGAGATTTTTTTTAATACATTGGAATGTAGTCAATTCACCATAACTATCATCACCTTCCAGGCCTCTCCCTCTTTACCTTGGCCCATTGCTGGGTCAGCTGAGCACAGCAGGTTATATTCTGATTAATTTTGCAAGCAGTTTGTTCAGAAGTTCTGGGTCCAAATTCCACCTGCCCCAGATGTGCCCAAGCAGTTTCATGATGATACTTTTGTAGTTTCCATACCTCTAGGCCAGGAAGCTGTTGGAAGAAGAATCTCTACAGTGTGAAAACAGGCCATTCAGCCCAACAAGTCCACATTGACTGTCCAAAGAGCATCCCACCCAGACCCATCACCTATCCCTGTAATTGCCACGGCTAACGCACCTAACCTACACATCCCTGAACACTACGGGCAATTTAGCATGGCTAATCCACCTAACTGGCACATCTGTGGATCGTGGGAGGAAACCAGAGCACCCGTAGGAAACCCACGCAGACACGGGGAGAATGTACAAACTCCACACAGACAGTCGTCCGAGGGTAGAATTAAATCCAGGTCCCTGGTGCTGTGAGGCAGCAGTGCTAACCACTGAGCCACTGTGCTGCCCTGGTTCAAGTCACACCTACTTTACTCTGTGTATGAATAAGTTGATTAAAATAGCTCCAAGGGATTTGCACCTTACTACAAGTCACTTACTGAACACTTGCACCTCTCTGTCAGAATCAGCAACTTGTATTTCAACCATAATTGGACATTTTACAATATATCTCCTGGGCAAGTGGAATTTGAACCTGAACCTTCTGACCCTGAAACAGAGACCCTACCAACCGACTACTGGACACTAATGTTTTGGATTGACCGTTTTGTTTTGTATGTGAGATGAACATGATGACTAGTACACCGCAGAAACTTCGCTAGCTGGCACTTTTAAGTCTCCTGCAAGTAGCAACAATGCAATCAGCTGCATGGAATAATTGGAAACGGTTGTCAGTTTTAAATGTCAGCAGTTTAACTGGTAGGATCTGATCACTTCAAAATGCAAGGCTGGACACAAAAATGTGAATAATCTCATTTGTTTTGCACCTCCAGCCATTTTAGTGAAATGTCTTTCGTGCCAGCTTTTGCTCAGATGCAGGGATACTGTGATTGATCCCTCTCACCTTTGCAGATGGAACAGTCAGGGTTCCTGATACTGATTGCTGTGCAATGATTCCCCGAATAAAAATTCCACATTTGTGGTGTTTGGTGAGGATAGCTGGAGTGACTGCTCAGAACTCAACTTGTGTCAGTCACACTCTTCCCCAAGTGAGCATTCTAAATGATCATTTGCGAAAGCTTGAAAGCAGATTGTCTGCCATTGGGCTAGTTCAGGGGGGACAAGGCGACAAGAGAGAAGGAGGCGAAAAGACAGATTGAGAACAAAGAGTACATTTGGTAGGAGCTGCAATGGAGCTGCAAGATGAACACATTTGGCGTTTTTACAACCATGACCGACAGTGGCTTCATTGCACTGCTCTGCTTCTGCTGTATTCTGCAGATATTCAGCAACAGACAGAACTTGTTTCTTGAAAAGGTTGGGGAAATTTCCGGAATACCCTTGTTCACAAGTTGAAGAACAAACCCTGGAGAATGTGAGATTGAAATACTGGTGCTATGTTGGATGGAAAGTAGGGGAAAGACCATTGGGCTTTGCAGCTGATGTGCTTGCAACATTGCAGAATGTATGGTTTGAAACACCGCAATATCTGAGTGTGAAAATCCTTTTGAGGGAATTTATTTTTCAACAGAGCAAAAGCAGACCTTTGGCCATTTTTGTTCGAAAAATCTCACCCCACTGATCTTCAGAAGAAGTTCAGAGCGTGTCTCAGAAATTAAATGCACTCCATCAAAATCTAATCAAATTGTCAGCTACAAGAAACCCTACACTCCAGTAAAGAAGTAAATGAAAGTCATAACTTAACTACAGAACCACGAAATGGTACAGGTTCATAAATAAGTCATAGTGTTTATAGCACTGTTTGTAATTAGGACAAAGCTTGTGTCTGTGTTTTCTTGTGTATTAACAAGATGGAAGGTTCATTGTTTCAGTATGTTTACTGCATTATTAGGATTGTTCTACAGTGTTCTTTGTTGTCTTAAAGCAACTTCAAAATGGCTGGCATCATGTGTTTCCATGTTTGTGTGTTAAAGAGCTCTTCAGCTTTAAACAATCTTTCTGACTGCAAGTAATTACCCTGTGACAAAATTGTAGGAAGCCATTGCTGGAATATTTTAAAAAGATTTTATCTATGAATGGAAACAAGATTGATTTCATAAACTTTAAGGAAAGAGCAATTATTTTACAGGCTAAAAAGCATTCAGGTCACTAAAACAAGTATCAAGATATATGTGGTACTAATAACTATTCTTTCACATACAATTGTTATCTTTCAGAATACCCTCCCGTGTTGCCATGAATGGACATATACATTTCTTGCAACATACATCATGAAAACATTGATCTGTACCAAGCCATCTGGGTGAAATATATATGGTAAACATATAATATATCACACAAACACATGGACAGTGGAGGTTGTATAGCGTAACAAGCCATCCAGGCACAAAACCAGTGCCAATTTATGTATGAACACTGATGTTTCAGGTCTGGACCCTTCTTCAGAAGGGTCTTTTTCTGAAGAAAGGTCCAGACCTGAAACATCAGCTTTCCTGCTCCTCTGATGTTGCCTGGCCTGCTGTGTTCCTCCAGCTCCACGCCTTGTTATCTCAGACTCCAGCATCAGCAGTTCCTGCTATCCCTATTTATGTCTGGATGTACCTGTGCATGAACCCGTACACCTTACATCTTAAAAATCTTATACACACCACAAACCTTCCCATCACCAGCTGGCCAATCAATCACCTGGGATGACTGCATATATAGATATGAAATCAAGGAGAAATAATCAAATAGCGCCAGAATCCACTATAGGAAATCACACAGTGTCAAATGAGGCTATTTGACCTGTACACACGGCACGTGTGTTTTATTCATCCATGGGAACTGGCCATTGCTGGCTTGGCAAGCATTTATTGCCTATCCCTAACTGCCGTGGAGAAGGTGGTGGTGAGCTACCTTCATGAACTGCTATAGTCCTTGGGGTGTAGGAACATACACAGTGCTGAACAGAAATGAGTTCCAGGATTTTGACAAAGCGATGTAATTCCAAATCAGGATGGTCTGTTATTTGGAGGGGAAGTTGCAGCTCGTGGTGTTCCCATGCATTTACTATCCTTGTCCTTCTAAATGCTAGTGGTCATGAGTTTGGAAGGTGCAATTGAAGAATTCTTGCTGAGTTACTGCAGTTCATCTTTTTGATGTGCACTCTCCTGGCATTGTCCATTGTTGGTGAAGGGAAGGAATGTTGAAGGTAGTGGATGGTGTACCAATCAAGTGATGGTTTCCCCTGGAAGGCATCGAGCTTCTTGTGTATTGTCGGTCATGTACCCATCCAGGCAAATGGAGAATGTTTCACCACACTCCTGTCTGTGTACCTTGCAGATGTTGGAATTGCATTTGGGAGCCAGGAAGTGAGTTACTCTCCTCCCAGAATTCTTAGCCTCGGAGTGAACATTTGTGCAATTATCTGCAAATATTCCTACCTCTGTTCTTATAGTGGAGAGAAATTCATTAATGAAGCAGCTATAAATGGTTAGGCCTAAGACTTTGCCTTCAGGGAACTTGTGCAATGATGTCCTGTGACAGGGTGGCACAGTGGCTCAGTGGTTAGCACTGCAGCCTCACAGCGCCAGGGACCCGGGCTCAATTCCAGCCTCAGGTGACTGTCTGTGAGTAGTTTGCACATTCTCCCCGTGTCTGCGTGGGTTTCCTCCGGGTGCTCCGGTTTCCTCCCGCAGTCCAAAGATGTGCAGGCTAGGTGGATTGGCCATGCTAAATTGCCCATAGTGACCTCGCTACAATCACTACACCCTGGACCGAGATGATTGACCTCCAACAAACACAGTCATTTTCCTTTTTGCTAGGTGTTTCTGCAATAAGTGGAGCATTTCCCCTCTGATTCCCATTGACTCCAGTTTTGTTAACATGTTTGATGCCATGATGTTGGGGTGGTTACTTTTGTTTTACTCATTTGTGAGATGTAGCCAGCATTTATTGCTGGTCCTTAGTTGCCCTTGTGAAGGTGGAGTCACTGTCACTGGAGTTCAGCTCTTTGGTTCAGGCTTCAATCGATTATCCAGTTGCTAACGCCTTCCTATTTATTCCTTAGAATAAAAGGAATAAATTCCTTTCAATTTCTTTCCTCTTTTAAAGTATATGTCAACTTCCATTTTGCAAAATTCCACCTCTGATTCATGCAATGCCTCCCAGATCATCGCTGTGCTGCAGTGAACTTCAATTTATAAAGGAACAGCATACCAGACCTGCAGATGTATTCTTTTTTTTAAGGATTTAACCTAAACGATACTGGCTGGCTACCATGAAATGAGTTTCAAAGTAATCCCATTTTTGGCATGGACAGCGAGGCCTGCTGTTATCTTGTGCAAGTCAGTCTTCAGGGATCAGACAGTCCAACAGATTAAACCATTCCAGTTTTGAGGGAGTTTTCAGATACTTCCTGTGATAACAAATAATCTCCTTAGCCAATGGAAAGTTTCCCGTACTTTGCTTATCTTTGTAATTGTAATGAGACTATCAATTAGTCTGCTCCACGAAGCTTACCGTAAGACGGTGTGAGAACATCTTCAGAATTAGATCACCTCTATCACAATCATGTTGTCTTGACTGCGGACAGTGAGATGCAATTTGCAGCAAATGGAGGTAAAAATTTGATTTTGGAAGTTATTTCATGCTTATTTTTGTTTAGAAAATGAACTGAAAAAATGCAAAATTTGCAAAGAAGTTAAAACTTAGAAAAGAGGGTATTTTACTGTGGATGAGGGCATGCTTTCTGGTGGGTGGCAAGGGTATGTAAAATAGGTAGTGTTGCTAACCCATCTCCCTCAGAACTACCCCTGAGCTGACACACAGAACCCCCACCACCAGTTCCTTGATAACACGCTGAGTGAAATCAGTTGGCATGGGCAGTCAGGTACAAGTGGCAGACCCTTTTTAAAGGCTTTCATGAGAAAAGGCAGAAATGAAGAAGACGCCTGATTTTTAGGGCGTTCTCTGAGCACACCAGGAGTACTCATCCCTGCTTTCCTTCCATTCTATCTACCTAACAAAACCCCAAGCTGTTGGACCCTTCCCTGTCATAAAATCCTGGGAATTAGCATTCTGGGGCAACCATGATGCTCTTGCGGCCACTTCCTGTAGTCGCAGCAATGGCCGTTGCTGAGATCTATCTTTGCTGGGACTGTTTGGCCGTGACTCTCACTTAGGGACAGAAGTCCCACAGTCTGCCAAGCTTCAATCCACACCCATCTGCTATTGTTGCACAGCAAGCTTGCGAGAAGTGAGTTGGTTTTCTTCAGATGTTTCCATAGTGATGTAGCAAGGTCATAGAATGTGAGCTCCCTGACTGGGGCTGTTCACTGGTCTAATCAGGGAGCCCTGGCTGACAGATATAAATAAGAGTGTCAGAGGTTCTGTTCACTGTGAGAGCTGGCTATGAGGAAGCCAGACCAGTGTCATATACGATGCACGTGAAAATAAAGGGTAACTTGGTGACAGGATACAGGGTTCTGTGGAGTTAATTCAGTGGCAACAAGAGTGGGATTAATGATGTAACTGTGCAAAAGCACTTCCTAGCTGAAACCCAACTGGACTTCAAGCAGCCACTACAACTGGCTTTATCATTGGAAAATGCAGCAAGTGGAACACATGATTTGCAGGGAATTCCGATGGAGGTGGACACCATCACCAGTCTGACTGAGCTTGGGGAACACCATTTGAGTGAAGGCAGTTGCATAGCCTCACTCAGGACATATCCTTAAGACAGGGACCCTAGGTCAGTCCACAGCAAAACTCCAAAACAAAGCCAAGCCCTCAGCCAAATGGTTAATATGTTCCTCAGGATCCAGTCTGGCAAGCCATTGTAGTTGCTGCCCTTACGCAGACTCAAGTCAGCCAAAGACTCCCACTCGTCCTGGATTGAGTAAGAGAGTTCATAGGCCAGTAGCCAGGAGAGTGCACACCCTGGAAAGCCCATCTATATCTGGCTTGGAACAGTTAAATTTCTCAGCAGCATCCAAGTCAGAACCAATCAAAATAGACATCTGGTTAAACAGTCACCTGGTTCTAATGGAAGTCACTACCTGTGTGGCCGTATCAGTGATTGAACAACCAGCCTTTAACAAAATTCATACGGGACTCCAACCCTTAAGTTTGTGGAAGACTTCGGCCAGGCTGAGAACCTACACTGAGGAACCATTACAGATTAAGAGTACATCATTGGTTCAGGTCTTGTGTGAGAAGCAGCTGGTTCATTTACCACTGATGGTAGTAAAAGGCTCGGGCCCAAGTCAGAAGGCTCCAGATTGGTTCAGAAAGATTTGCCCTGATTGGCTGAACATTTTGCAGTTAGAGAATGGCTGCCTGAATGAAGTCCTAATTAAATACCTGGAGGTTTTTCAAGAGCATCTAGGGACTATCAAAGGAGCCAAAGCCACCTTGCATGTTGACCAGGAAGCAATTCCATGATTCTGCAAGGTCCACCCAGTGCCATTTGCCTTCAAAAGTAGAGGTAGAAATCAGGAGGCAGCAGAGAGGTGGAATCATTAAGCCAGTGCAGTTTGCGGAATGGGCAGCACCGGTCGTACTGATTGAGAAGGTGGACGGGTCGGTTCGGGTCTGTGGGGATTTTAAACAAATAGTAAACCACTTTTTGAAGCTGGATAAATATCCAGTCCCATGCTTAGAGGACTTGTATGCAAAGCCGGTGTAGGACTGTGCTTCAGGAAGCTGAACATGAGCCAGGCCTACCTGCAGTTGTGATTTGATGAGAAGTCTCAGAGTATGTTACAATTAAAACCCATAAGGATTTATACCAATATATGAGACTGCCATTTGTGGTATTGTAAGTCTGTGTCATTTTTCAGTGGACGATGGAGAGCATTTAACAAGGTCTACCCCATGTCGCCATTTATCTAGATGGCGTGCTAATAACAGGGAAAACCAATAAAGAGCACTTGGAGAACTTGGACATAGTTCTTAGATGTTTCTGCAAGGCAGGTGTAGGCCTTAGAAGGGAAAAATGTGTGTTCCAGCCACCCCAACGAACCTACTTGGGCTACAGAGTTGAAAAGACCAGGTTACACCCTTTGGATGATGAAATGAGAGTGATCAAAGGAGCCCTGGCTCTCACATCTGAACTGGACCTTAGGTCTTTCCTTGCAATGGTGAGTTATTCCAGGAGGTTCACATGTAACCTGGCCTTTGTCCTGACACCCTGCTTTGATCAGCCTTGGAAATGACCTCATTGCCAAGGAGCAGTCTTTAGGGAATGAAAAAGCAGCTCTCGTCATCTAAGGTGTTGGCCCACTATGATCCCAAGTGAGATGTGGCGCTGACATGCAATGCCTCCACGTACAGCGGCAGGATAATGTTGGCTCACAGATGGCCCAATAGAGAGGAACACCCAATGGTGTATGTTTTCTGGACTTTGACTGATGCAGAGTGCAAATATGCCTAGATAGAGAAGGTTTGGTGTGAGAAAGTTCCACCAATACCTTTATGGACATAAATTTGAACTAGTGACAGACCACAAACACCCTGCTGGGGCTACTCAAAGAGAAAAGGCCGTGCTGCCCTAGCTTCACATCAAATTCAGCAGTGGGCTCTCATTCCGAGTGCGTACAATTACAGGTTGGAGCACCA
This sequence comes from Ginglymostoma cirratum, assembly GCA_024137785.1. NCBI lineage: Eukaryota > Metazoa > Chordata > Chondrichthyes > Orectolobiformes > Ginglymostomatidae > Ginglymostoma > Ginglymostoma cirratum. Next base: position 27,967,878 of record JAHRHZ010000025.1, on the reverse strand, counting down.
TCTAGGAGGCCAAGTAACAAACACAAACATTTTGAGTCCCCTCCTGCTGGCAGATACATCACCAATTGTGCCATCATTGAAAGAGCCCATTCTAGTTTAAACTTTCTGGACACCCTTATGGTCACCACTGACAATATCATACTATCGATCCAAAAAGATCCAGTCCTGGTGAAACTAAAACAGCTGGTGGTGATGGGGGAAACAAAAGGACCAAGACGTACAGAATTGAAAGCATTCTGGACCTGGAGAGACAGGATCACAGTAGTGGCCAGCATATTATTATGACAGGAGTGATTGTGCTGTGCAAAGGTCACTGCTAGATACTGGCTGAACTCCACCAGGGTCATCCAGGAGTGTCCAAAATGAAGTTGTCAAGACGTTATGTCTGGTGGCCAGGATTTGGTGCAGACATAGCTGCATTGGTGAGGCAGTGCCCAGAGTGCCAACAAGGACAGAAATTACCGTCAGCAGCTCCCCCACATTGGTGAGAATGGCCGGGTAAACGCTAGGTTCATTTACACATCGACTACACCAACCCTTTCATGGGCTCAATGTTCTTAGTCGTGGATGCCCAGTCAAAGTGATTGGAAGTGCATATAGTTCATTCATCAAACATGGGGAAGATGATAGAAAAGCTGCGAACATCTTTTGCAATACACGGGCTACGGAGAGTGTCAGTCACAGACAACAGGCCGTTGTTTACCAGCAGGGAATTTGAGTATTTCCTAAAGTCGAATGGCGTTCAGCACATAAGGACAGCTCCATACCATCCATCATCCAATGCCTGATGGAAAAAGCAGTACAAACTTTGAAGGCTTAAAGAAACAGCCTCTAGCTTCACTCGATATCAAACTGTCCCGGTTCCTATTTGACTATTGGACTACCCCTCATGCAACTACAGGGGTAGCTCCAGAACAGTTGCTAATGGGGAGAAGACTCCACACATCTGATCTTCACAGATCTGGGTGGAGGAAAAGGGTGAAAGGGCCTCAGGAATGCCAATGCCGGACACAAAACTGCTCTGAGTGAGAGAAACAGTTTACTTCAGGGGACAAAGTTTGTTGCTGAAACCACAAGAATGGCCCTGCCTGGTTGACACGAGGTCAGGTCCTCTAATGTACAAAGTTCGCTTAGGTGAGGTGGTCCTGAGCAAGCATGTGGACCACATAAAAGCTACAAACTTGCAAATGAGGCAGGTGCAAATCATACCTGCCCCCTGAGAACAGCCGGAAAGGCTGTTGGAACTGGTGGGCTCTTCCCTTTTGTCTAGCTTCGAAGGAACCTCGGATCCTGAGATGGACACAGCAGATATCACAGCCTCAGTGCCTTTAGAAGAGGTTAAATTTCTTCCGAGATGCTCCTGGTACAAGACATGGGCTACGGTCCGGTACACGCCACCTGTATCCATGGCTGAGTTGGAGGAACCGGACCCTCTGCAAAAACGCCTCGGGAGAGGCTACACGAAAAAGAACAGGCCTAAGTCTTTGGACCTAGAGGCAATACTTGTGTTACCTCCTGCAAGATAAGAAACAGAAGGTCAGATTGTCATCATGAGGACCCCAACAGATATTTATTGCAAATAACTACTATGTACAAAGATGACATTCCTCAGGCACAGAAATGGCTGGATGATGTTACACAGTTAGCAAGTGATCCAGGCTGAGGTGGAGCCTGTATCCTCTCTGTATTTTCTATCTTTACATCATCAAGTAACATGCTATCATGCAGTGATGATGTCATGAACATTTCTCTTAAGGGAATACTTGTCAGGCTTGCTGTGAGACACAATACAATGTTGGGAGGGTTACAGCTAAAATGCATCAAGGCGATATAAAGAATTGCAGATACCTCTTTTCAGATAATAGCAACACACACAACTAGCTGATTATTTATTATTAATTATACGAGAGTAGATTACTTCCTAGGTCCACAGACTGGTATTAAATTGGATACATGCAAAAATCAACTTTCATGTAAAATGTAGTTCCTATTTTTGATTCTAGTTTTAGTTACTATAAAAACACTAAAATAAAATGATTGCTGGAACTTTCAGCTTTGTAAAATTACATTCGTATTAGTAGGAATTTTTAAAATTGTGACTTCTGGAGGAGAGGATAAGCCATTTTTCACGTGTAAATATAAGGACAGGTAACTTGGCATGATTACAAGGAAATAACTTAATCACCAACAGGATCATGAAGACAAGAAGACAGCTACAAGAGTTTACAGGAAATGATAAGTGGAGAACAGAAGGCAGTTCTGCATGATTTATGCAAAGTTGGGGGAACAAAACCACCATTCAAATTGTCCAAGCGGGATTGAAGAACCATGTTATTTCTATAAGCTACTCTTCAAGGCAATGGTTTACCCTCACAGCTGGCTCTCATGTTTGGGAGGCAGATCCCTGTCTGTTTGACAGACAGTTCTTTCAGCACACACTCTCACTGTCCAGTCATATATACACAAAACTTTATTGCAAAGGAGGAAGAGCATGAACAGTTCTCCTTAGTTGAACCAGAATGAAGTATCAAAGTCTGAGATCATCATGCAAATACATGGTTTCATGCAATGAAAACACGTGGGATAGGAGGAGATAATGTACCAACTTTGTATCTAGCCCAGGTTGTACCAATTTCTCACAAACTACTGTCAAATCTTAGGATGAAACAGACAACACATCTGAGTTGTTTATGATCAAGCACCCAGCCTTCAAGATGGTGAGTCAGACGCTGGAAACATAACACTAATCAGCAATTATACATCAACAACACTTGATGCACATCCATCCATAACGCTGGCACACCACAGAGTGACAGTACACAGCCAAGTTATGATAACTGTGTGAGGGCTAGTCCAGTCATTTTATGCATCCACCAAAGCATTACCTTCATGTGTATCCTGCATATGGGAATAGTTTCTTATTCTTCAAAGGGACGAACGGGAGGATTATTATAGCATAGATCTCAGACAGGTATCTGCACCTTTAACACAGCCAGATGAAATAACAGCATGTGAAATTCTTGTATAATGGGGCTGAAAGTTGACAAATCCCCAGAACCTGATAGTCTAAATCCCAGCGTGTTGAAAGAGGTGACGATGGAGAGTCAGTGCATTGGTGATTTTCATCCAAAATTCTGTGGATTCTGGAATGATTTCTTGGGATTATAAGATAGCAAATGTCACCTCTCTATTTAAGAAGGCAGAGAGAAAAAGAGAAAACTGGGAACTACAGACCAGTTAGTCCAACATCAAAAGCAAGATAAATGCTAGAGTCTGTTATAAAGGATGAGACAGATGGGCAACTGATTGCTAGTGAACTAATTGGGCATGGTCAGCAATAAATTTGTGAATGTAAAATTGTGCATAACAAACATTAGAATTTTTTGAAGATGTGGTTTCAAAATTAATAAACAAGAGTGGATGAATGTAGTTATCTTAGATTTTCAGAAGAGTTTTGATAAAGTCTCCCTTAGGAGATAGGTTAGAAAAATCAAAACACATGGGATAGGAGATAATGTACCAGCACGGGTTAATGATTGGCTAACAGACAGAAAACAGAGAGTAGGTATAAATGGATCATTTCCATGATGTGGCTCGCGGGGTACTGCAAGGATCATTATCTGAAGAAGGGTCTAGGCCCAAAACGTCAGCTTTGCTGCTCCTCTGATGCTGCTTGGCCTGCTGTGTTCATCCAGCTCCACACCTTGTTAGCTCAGATTCTCCAGCATTGGCAGTTCCTACTATCTCTGTAACTATTTGAGCTCAGCTAGTCACAAAAGGCATCAATGATTTGTAGGAAGGGGCCAAATGTAATATTTCTACCTTTGTGCATGATACAAAGCTAAGTGAGAAAGTGAGTTGTGAGGAAATGTATAGAAATTCAGGCGGATTTGGACAGACTCAGTGAATACGCAAGAACATGGCAGATGGAATATAATGTGGAAAACTGACAGCTTACCCACTTTGATAAGAGAAACAGATGTACAGCGTATTTCTGAAATGGTAAGAGGTTAGAAAGCGTAAATGTAAAAAGGGACTGAGGTGTCCCTGTCGATAAGTTACAGAACACTAACATGCAAGTGCAGCCAGCTATCAGAAGGCTAATGGCATGTTAGCCTTTATTACAAGTGAATTTGTGTGCAGGAATAGTAAAGTCTTACTTCAGTTGTATAGGAGCTTGGTTATACAGCACCTGTAGCAGTGTGTGCAGTTTTATCTCTATCTCAGGAAAATGACATCACCATAAAATGGAGTGCAGCAAAGGTTTATCAGACTTGTTCCTGGGATGGCAGGACCATCCTTCTAAGAAAGGTTGGGCAAACTGGGTCATCTCATTAAAACCTACAAATGATATAGACAGAGTAGATGCAGGGAAAATGTCTCCTAGATGCCATTTAAGTCTGAGACAAAGAGAAGTTATTTTTAATCAGGGTTATGAAGCTTTGGAATTCTCAACCACAGCCTTTGATTATCTTTAAGGTAGAAATTAATAGATTATCAGTTGTAAGTATCATGGGGATGGAGTGGGTAAAAGGCGTTGAATTGTTCGATCAGTAATGATTGTATTGAATGGTGAGGAAGGCTCTATGAGCTGAACAGCCTACTCCTGTTTCTGTGTTCCTTTAAGAGATCTCTATCTTACTCTCTTAATTCAAACAGTTATTCTATTACAGTCAGCTAGACAGACAGCCAGTCTGCTAGTCTGTTTGTTAGTCAACTCTGAATTTAATCTAAGTAAGCATATAACGCAGAATGTATATGTAAGTGTAACTTTCAGATTTCTGTCTTGACTGGCTATAGTACGTGTTAGATGGACTAACATGTATAATGTGTGTGTGGTTTTCTGTACCATGCCTGATTTTCTGCTATTGAATTGACAGAGAGAAAAGCCAACAAGAAGTGGCCGCTGAACCTTTTACTGCTGCAGCAACAGTCCCCATTTTCACAGCTGCTGAATGGTACGTTTGAAATGACGTGGTTTTATACGTTACTGCTTTAAACAATTATCCTCCATCACACACTCGTGATAAGAACCAATTTGTGTGAGTTTGTTTGTAAATTGTAGTCATTGCTTTATTAATTAGATGCACTGCTGAGATTTGAGAAATTGTGGTAAAACTGAAGGGCAGTGAGACCAGTGCAGCGTGATTGATACTAGGATTAACGAAAACAAAATCACTCACATGTTGCATTCAGTCAGTCAAAAGGAACATGGCAGCACATCTGTTTCAAACTGGTATACCTCTGATATCCTGAAGATCAAATGATTTCAAGAAAGCGCCATCTGCCAGGGGAATTTCTTTGTCACTGCAGGACTGATGTGATTTCAGAGCTTCTAAACTCACTGTCTCCGAGCTTTTACCTGTTAATTTGCTATGCACAAAACTTAGTGCAATTAAAGTTGTGCCAGTGCTTTAACCTCAATGAATTTCACAGCTGACTGACTGTAACATGGACTCGGTGGGCCCCTGGCACACATTCAGTTGTTGTGTTCAACACAATCCTTCCTCAGATTCCAACGAACTGCGGGTGACGCCACTTGAAACCAGAGAAGCCTATTAGCACAAACAGATGGTCCAGCAGGTAATTTGCTTTCCTTGCACGATGCACCACATGTTAATTTTTCAGACAACTTCCTTGTAATGTAACAGTTGGAATGGCTTAACAAGGTATAGATATTTGTTCCTGGGCCAGTACTGATCCATACTGACCTATCGTTTAGACTCTCCAAACATGTAATGGTCAGCTGCCTATACTGGGCAGGTGGCATGCCCCTTTTCTCAGTGCTGAGGAGCCAGTTGCAAAGACAGCATTTCATTTAATAATGACTATATCCCCCCTCAAGACTCCTGTATTCCTCAAATCTTCCTTTCCTTCATTGTATCACTGTATTTTTGACATTTCTAAAGAATTACATTAACAGCCCTACAGAATTCATTCAAAATTTGTCGGTGTTGATATGTGATTGATCAACATACGGGAGCCAGGTACTTTTTAATGTGCCAGATAGTTAATGGGTACGGACACAAGCCTGAACTGATGATGCTGTAGGTAGTGTGGATTTCCCTGTAGTCTCCAGACAGATTTGTAATTACACCTTTTAATCATTGACTCTGAAACAGCCTTTTTTTATAGTTTATATTGCCTGAAGATAATAAACATTAAACATTCAGGTTTTCTGCTTAAATTCTGTCATATTTAATCCTAGATTTGTACAACGAAGTTCTACCTGTAGCATTCTCATAAATCCAAGCGTCGTCTTTGCACGTGCACTCACTTGCAGAAATTATGCACTAAATTGAGACCGCCTGCATCAATGCTCTTTATTATTTTGTGCGTAATGCACGGTAACTGTGTAACTTCTCAGTCTGTCCCATATCATGGATCTTTCCTGTTGGCTGACAGCAGCCTAAAGCAGTTTGCATCTTCAGCACAGAAGAAATTCAGAAACAGTGGAATGAACAATAGCTGAACTGGACTTTACGCCGTTGTAGTTAGTCAGATATGTAAAAGTAATTGGGCTAACTAAATAATTGTGGTGATAGGACGAGTTTTAAGCTGTTACATAAACTTGGGAAGACAAATGTTTACAAATCACTGTGCTCTGCTCTGTCAGTTAGTAATACCATTCTTATGCTATGATTGTCAGATGAAGGTTTGATTATACGTAAAGTGGTAAAGTACAGTATTCCCCTTCAGACTCTCTGTATTGTCAACAGCTGTCTGTGCATCCACAGGTTGTGATACCACCAATTTAGTTATGTAGTTTGTTCCCACACATTCATCAAAACATACATTTGATCTGTATGAGTCACTAATATCAAAAAGAATTTCTGTGTTCATGCTGGTAGCTAATACCTGGAAGGTTTTGGCTTTACTTTAAAGCTCCACGTATCTTTTATAGTATTATGTACAAAGTGTCAGGAAGAGCACAATTTTACAAAGGTGAGTGACACCAAACATTATTATAGAACTAGGAGACTCTTTAGAAAGCTTGCACTTTCTTAATAGATGTAAAGTAACTGTGTAGTGGAACTCCATCCATTCCTACATGAAGCTGCACTTATTCTGTCTCATACCTTTAAAGCCATTTGTGGGAAGATACAGAAACCCTAAAAGTTCAGTGTTAGTTGGTATGACTGAGGATAATGGATCTTAGAAACAGGAACTGCCTGTAAATCCTTGTTTCTTGACCTTGGATCGGAGCTACGTAATCATTTCTTGAGCTGTGTTTTCCTGAAGGTGGTTCTTCTCTGTTTTGTTCATGTTCAGCCCAAGTGAGGTGAAGCGCAGATGGATGATGTCTTAAAAAAAATCCTCTTTGAGATCAACAGTCCATAAGTGAGAATGTCATTAAAAACTGCAAAATGCCAAAATTGCAAAAACAAAAATTTTAAAAAGCTCAGCAGTTTCGTTTGTTTTAGTTTTAAAAGAGACAAGATAAGTTAGGATGTTGTTTCTTTTCAGGAGAGTTGAAATTGGGTTTTAGTAAGATTAGAAAATGTGAACAGGCAGGAGAAAAGAAGCAGCAATGGGAGCAAACCTACAGACTGTTAGCAGAATGCTGTAAGACGGTAATCACCATCAGTGATATGATGCATTTATTTACATAGTATTTACAGTACAAGAATCAGATCATTTGGCCCACCAGATTTAGACTGATATTTATGCTGCATTTAAACCTATCTCTAACCAGCTACATCTACCACCATCACACATTGATCTATTCCTTTCTCCCCTGTGTGATTATCAAGCTTCTTCTTGAATCTATTAATCTTGAATGTGAGAAAGTCACCTCAACTGTGCTGCACAACCACTGTCTGGGTAAAGAATTTCCCATGGGACTTACTTGTGCCTAACTGACAGAAGAAGTCGCAAACAGTGGAGGGTAAAATGGGAGAATGAGAATGCGAGGGAAAATGTATGGAGTTTCTTGTAGCACAGTGGTAGCGTCCCTGCCCATAGGCCGGGTGGCCTGGGTTCAATTTCCGCCTATTCCAGAGGTGCATCATATCACATCTGAACAGGTCGATTAATAATACCAAGAAGTAAGAAAATGACAGACTGCACATGCCAAATTGGAGCTGATGGTGCCTACTTTAACGCACCCACATGAACATCAAAAGTAGGTTCCAAGATGTAGAGAACACGCTTCAAATACGAATGTGTAAGACAGCATCTTGACAAAGGGGCTTGCACCAGGAAATCCTACAAGTGTCAGTTCTATAGAACAGTGAGGGTATGAGGTCAATCAGAGGCTGACAATAACACTGTCATTTTCAATTTCCACGCTCTACAACCTAGCTCAACCTTGCAGGAGTTGGCATGTAATGTTGAGGTTGTAGAGGACATTGGTGAGGCTGATTTCGGAGTACTGTGTCTCGTTCAGGTCACCCTGCTATGGGAAGAATACTATTAAATTAGGACAGCTCAGAAAAGGTTTACCAGAATGTTTCTGGGACTGGAGGGTTTGAGTTATAAGGCGAGGCTGGATGGGCTGGGACTTTTTTCCCTGGAGCGTAGGAGGTTGAGGGGTGACCTCATAGAGGTTTATAAAATCATGAGGGGCACAGATAAGGTGAATAGTAAAGGTTTTTTCCCCAGGGTGGGTGATTTCAAAACTAGGGGGCATATTAATAAGGTGACAAGAGAAAGATTTAAAAGGGACCTGAGGGGCAACATTTTCACAGAGTGGGCGATTTGTATGTGGAATGAATTGCCAGAGGAAGTGGTAGATGCAGGTACAGTTATAACATTTAGAAGACATTTGGATAAGACATGAATATGAAAGTTTAGAGGGATATGCGCCAAATAACTCGTTTAGTTTGGGAAGCTTGGTTGACATGGACAAGTTTGACCGACAGATCTGTCTCTGTGCTGTATGACTCTTTGACTCCATGACATTAATTGGAGTGAAGGATCCTTTACCAATTCAGTTATAAGGGATCAAGAACAATTTACATCTTATTTGTTGGATCTTTGATTCTGGCCTCTAGTGGAATTATATGAGTACATTAGAGACTTAACCTAAACTTTATTAATGTTCCAATAGCCTTCAGAGAATTCTCTGGTCCATGTCAACATTATTCAGGTCCTTTTTGATAGATTGTAGCATCTTCCCTGCTGGTGACCTAAAGCTGATGAGTCTGCTGGAACCAGAATCTATGGAACTGTGGAAGATCTTTTCCAAAGCATCGACCATCTCTTACAGCTCCCTTCTTCAATACTCTGGATGGCTTATGTCTGCCAAGGATGGTCAGGGAACAATTCATTTACCTCAACTTCAGCAAGAACCAATGGCTGAGGCATGACAGTTTCATTATAGATTTTGTGACTGAAATCTGCCAATTGGTGCGGTTAGAACTGCAGCTTCAAAGCAAGGCAGGAACCTCCTAATCTGTGACTGTCAAGGTTTACTGTGGCTCTTGAGCTTCATGTGCTGGGCTCCTTTTTGGCTGTTGCTGGTGATATGACCAGTTGAACATAGTTCATTCAATTGGTGTTAGCCACAGTATGCGGAGGCTAAATTAGCTACTGTCTCATCGGAGGCACTGTGTAAGAGACAAGTCTTTCAAAGTGCACTGTCTATGAGGGACATATGAAAAGGAGACTACACCCAGGCGAGATGTGGACTGCTTGAATAGCAAGTTAGATTCAAGTAGGAATTCGGTGCATAGGGGAAAAGAAGTGCTTTCAGTAAGGTTTATTGAAACTAGCAAAGTGTTTTAAGTATTAATTGTATTTAGCAGCACTAATAAGGTTTATCAACAGATGTAAATTTTAATAAGCCTGAGCAAAATGAAATTAGTATAAGTAAACCGAAATGAAGTTAATGTAAATGAAGGGCATGGCCATAGGAGGGAGGGCATCAGATTTCAGAGGCATTAGGACCAATCTGCGGCAGGTGGGTCAGTTGCAAGTTAATAAAACTAAGACTAATGTTCTTACACAAATTGAGATAAATTGGTAGTATTTGATTGCCATTCTGGAGAAGTGGTTACAGGATTACCAAGGTTTTGAGCTGAATACCTAAGGATATTTGTCTTTCAGGAAGGGTAGGCAAAATGGAAAATGAGGTGGAGAAAGCAGTATTATTAAGGGACAAATTCAGTACATTGGTAAGAATGCATCTTAGATTGAAGGTACAATATGTGAAATCAGTTTGGGTGGAGCTAAGAAATAGCAAGGGCCACAAACATAATTGAGAGTTCTTTATAGGTTACTAAGCTCTGGTGGTAATGTAAGTGGAGATGCATGTACTGTAAGTAATAATCATTGAATCCCAATAGTGTAGAAGCAGGCCATTCAGCGCATCGAGTCCACACTGACCCTCCAAAGAGCTTCCAACCCAGGCCCACCCTGTAACCCTGCATAGCCAATCCGTCTAACCTGCACAACTTTGGACTGTGGGAGGAAACTGGAGCTCCCAGGGAAAACCCACACAGACACACGAAGAACATGCAGACTCCACACAGACAGTCACTGAAGGGTAGAATCGAGCCCACGTCCCTGGCACTGTGAGGCAGCAGTGCTGACCACTGAACCACTGTGCCAGTGGATGACTTCAATTTACTGCATTAACCAAATCTGCATTAACGCTATGGAAGCTTAATTCCCAGGTGTGTTGGAGGTGGATTTCTGGAGCAATAAATTGAGGAGCCGCTAGGGTGTGCTGGCAGCATGTGGCAGCTCTCTAAAGTACTAGCTATGTGCACCATGCTGCAACAAAGCAGCATTCACACTTCACACAGTGAGGCTCAAGCTCTTACCTTTGGTAAACTCACAAATGTACACAAAGTAGGCACAAAGTGTGTGAGCTCTCAGAGAACAAGTGAGCAACTCTTAGATGTACCTTCATCAAATCCATGAGATGGCACCAGTCCCACTATGGAAAAGGTAAGGCAGCAGACCTGCAGTGGTGTAGATTTGATGCACTCCGTTGTGTAAGTGGATCGAAGATATGCCATAAGGGTGTGGTGTGGCTGATGTGTGTCAAATCTCAAGGTCCATGTGTGTGGCCAATGCCTATGGAGTGGGCTCTGAGATGTTGGTGCCATAATGGAGGCCTGGAGTGACGAGGTGCCAGTTCTGACTTGCACACAATGGAAATTGTCTAGTTTCCATCTGGGTGGGTGGGAAAATGGGATACTGCACAGTGATGCGGTGAAATGTAGTAAACTTCCGGGACAGATGAGCTTCATTCCAGAGTGTTGCAGAAAGTGGCTAGAGAGATATTGGATGCATTGGTGATTATCTTTCAATTTTTTATAGATTCTGGAAAAGTTCCTGTATACTAGAAAATAGCCAATATAACTCCACTCATTGAGGAAAGCAGAAATGGAGGAATGGAGAACTGACAGTTTTGACAACAGTAGTAGGGAAAATGTTATAATCTATTACAAAGGGATGTGATAACTGGACATTTAGAATGAAACAATTTAAAACTGGTCAGACTTCAACGTAGATTTATGAAAGGAAGATCGTATTTGACAATCATGTTTGACTACTTCCAACATTGATAAAAGAGAACAAGTGGAAGTACTGTATTTGGATTTTCATATATCTTTTGATAAGTTGCAGCACAGGAGGTTAGTAAAGAAAATTACAGCATATGTGATTGTGGGAAATATATCAGCACAGATTGAGAATTTCATAACAGAAAGAGAGAGTAGAAACAAGTGAATCATCCTCAGGCTGGCAGGCTGTTACCAGTGGGTTTCACAAGGATCAGTGCATGGCCCATAGCCTTTCACAGTTTGCATAAATGATTTGGATGTTAGGACCAATTCTGGTATTTCCAAATTTGCTGACAGCACCAAACTTGGTGAGAAATAAAGTTATGACGAGGATGCAAGAAGACTTCAAGTGGACTTGGACCAACTAAGTGAATGGAATACCATATGATTAAGTATGAAGTTATTTACTTTGGAGGAAAAGATAGAAGGTAGAGTATTTCTTAAATGGTGAGAAGTTGGGAAATGGTGATGCCCTTGTTCATGAGTCACAAAAACAAGCGTGCAGGTACAATGAGCAAGATGTTGCTGGTTTATGTTTACAGGTAGTATGTCATGCAACATGCCCATAGTCCTGGTAGTGATCATAATTCCTGTATTCAGCACTAGCCCTCTTCAACCTTTATCACATTCACCATCACAAACCAAAGGCTCGGTAATAGATGACATGAGTTATCCACTTGTGATGTACCTCGTGTTCATTGCACGCGCACATTAGACTTGCGATGAGAGTCATGTTGCTGTTGAGAAAAGTCTAGAGTGCACCATTGACATCCACAGACAACATCATTGTTGCTGCCTGCACTGCTCTGGAAGAGCCCTCACGTGCTCGACAAAATTGGTTTGACGCAGTTCTCTATCCTAGTGTGCTGCACAACCTGGCTGTTCGAAAGCTGCTACAGGCCTTTCCACCACCTATCAGATGAGGAACTGAGAAACAGGAGCACAAGGCAGAGGAGGAGGAAGTGAGGGAGGAGTTGCTATAACAGAAAGTAGTGGCACAAAAAGAAACAGGAAAGCAGCATCACGAACAGCCCACTCTGCCTGGGCTCCACCGACTTACGAGCTATTTCTATGTCCTCAGTCACACCTTTCTGTTCCACAACTAAATTCAGTACCTTTCCTCTATCACTGACCATTCCATCATCTTCTTTCCAACAGCAGAAAAATAAAAAGAACACCAGAAAATGCACTTCCCTAATCAATTTTATGAAGTTGAGTGGGCAACTATTCTGTTGGCAGTTTGCTCCCAAAAACCACTTCTCACATTTACCACCAAAAGTGGCATTGAGTATATAGCATGTTGACCTCAACTATGGGAAGACACGTTATATTGGGAGGCAAAGTATAGAAGAACATCATAGAACATATTTCTTATCAACAGTTGGTAGGTATGCCAGTGTATCCGGAGCATTCACCACAGGATGAGGTAAGGTAGCAGTTAGCATCAACATTTAACTAGCTGGTTGATCACAGCATATTGATTGAATTTTGCAGTGTAACACATTTGAAAAGTTTGAAACATATAAAAGTCTTTTAAATCTATATCTACTACTTCTGGGCAACTTGTGCTGTGGCAGCACATTATTGACCCGGATAGTTAGAAATGGACTAAGGCTGGGGCACAGCCAAGGTAGTGATAGAAAGTCCCAAACAACAGAACATGCCCCACCTGAAAAATTCAATTCCAAGCTGTTTACTTCCACTAATCACTGACTGAAATCAAGATAAAGGAAAAATGTTTCTAAAATAAATAATTATAGAATGTCCTTTGTCTGTGGAGAAATTCACTGGATTGCAGCAACTGTATACTAAATAGATTTCAACATTTAAATTGCATCATCAAAAGATGTATAATATACATACGGCCAATAAATGAATTCCTATATTTGTATATAGTCTCAGATAAATTGAAAGTTCAATGTTTTGAAATCAGTCCTCTCAGCTTGCTAGTAACCACAGGCAGACATGGCAAGTCAATGAGGGAGAGAGCCATTTAAACAGGAGATGCCCTTTGCCGATCTTTTCCCTAGTTTAAATAGTGTTGGAATACTCACTGATTGTTTTCATTATTTTTCATTTTTATTCTTTTATCACTTTTGGTTTGAAGTTGTGAACTGGGGATTGTAAGCTGGAAATGACTTGTGGACTTCAGGACATCGTGTGGTAAAATATAAAGAACAAACCAATCAAGCTTTGTTTGTTTGTGCAGACAGGCCAGGCGCTAATCCTTGATTTAAGGAATTACGACAGACACAGACCCTGGGAAGAGCACTGTGTTTAATCAGGTAACAGAAGTTGCCTGTTAATGAGGTCAGCACCTGGGATTTAGTTCTGGCAAATTTGGAAGAGGCTCTATGTTCAAGCAGATGTCAGTTGTTAAATGGAAATCGAGGCCTCGGAAAGAGATGGTCAGTGTATTAAGGCAGAATCAGAAATGAAACTGTTTAATGGGAATGTGTTTTCTGAGGAGACATGTTTGGCTGTTGACAACACCATAAGAAGATTTGAAAGCTCTCCACCTATTCTCCACTACCAGCTTCCACAGTGTAGAAAGTTGAGCTAGAAGTATTGCTGTTTATATACAAAGAAGGTGACTCTAATCGGCAGTTGCAGAAAAGCAAGTAAGGAGCACACATTTTTAACAAAAGCAGAAATTGCTGGTGAAAATAAGTAGGTTAAACAGCATCTGTGGGGAGAAAGCTGAGATAATGTTTCAAATTTAGTGACTAGTCTTCTTAACTTCATCAGAACAAGTTCATTTCCTGTTTAGTATTTTCTGTTAGTACTACATTTCGTGGCCATTCACCTCTTCTAGCCCTGACTGGTGCTCACAAACAAGCCCTGAATCCTAGATAAAATGTTGTGGAGCTGGATGAACACAGTAGGCCGAGCAGCATCAGAGGAGCAGGAAAGTTGACGTTTTGGGTCGAGACCCTTCTTCAGAAAAAA
>JAHRHZ010000025.1:27872950-27953013 GCA_024137785.1 Ginglymostoma cirratum | reverse complement strand
CACGGGTCCTAGTATCCCCACCTAACGGAAACAACTTCCCAGCGTCCACCCTTTCTAAGCCATGCATTATCTTGTAAGTTTCTATTAGATCTCCCCCCAACCTTCTAAACTCTAATGAATACAATCCCAGGATCCTCAGCCGTTCATCATATGTTAGGCCTACCATCCCAGGGATCATCCGTGTGAATCTCTGCTGGACACGCTCCAGTGCCAGTATGTCCTTCCTGAGGTGTGGGGCCCAAAATTGGACACAGTATTCTAAATGGGGCCTAACTAGAGCTTTATAAAGTCTCAGAAGCACATCACTGCTTTTATATTCCAACCCTCTTGAGATAAATGACAACATTCCATTCGTTTTCTTAATCACAGACTCAACTTGCAAGTTAACCTTTAGAGAATCCTGTACTAGCACTCCCAGATCCCTTTGTACTTCGGCTTTATGAATTTTCTCACCGTTCAGAAAATAGTCCATGCCTGTATTCTTTTTTCCAAGGTGCAAGACCTCACATTTGCTCACGTTGAATTTCAGCAGCCATTTCCTGGACCACTCTCCTAAACTGTCTTAATCATTCTGCAGTCTCCCCACCTCCTCTGTACTACCTGCCTGTCCACCCAACTTCGTATCATCAGCAAACTTCGCCGGAATGCCCCCAGTCCCTTCATCCAGATCATTAATATATAAAGTGAACAGCTGCAGCCCCAAAACTGAACCCTGCGGGACACCACTTGTCACCGGTTGCCATTCCGGAAAACAGCCTTTTATCCCAACTCTCTGCCTTCTGTCAGACAGCCAATCCTCAATCCATGCCAGTAACTCACCTCGAACACCATGGGCCCTCACCTTACTCAGCAGCCTCCCGTGAGGCACCTTATCAAAGGCCTTTTGGAAGTCTAGATAGATAACATCCACTGGGTTTCCCTGGTCTAACCTACTTGTTACCTCCTCAAAGAATCCTAACAGGTTTGTCAGACATGACCTCCCCTTACTAAATCCATGCTGACTTGTTCTAATCCGACCCTGCACTTCCAAGAATTTAGAAATCTCATCCTTAACGATAGATTCTAGAATTTTACCAACAACTGAGGTTAGGCTAATCGGCCTATAATTTTCCATCTTTTGTCTTGATCCTTTCTTAAACAAGGGTATTACAACAGCGATTTTCCAATCTTTTGGGACTTCCCCTGACTCCAGTGACTTTTGAAAGATCACAACCAATGCCTCTGCTATTTCCTCAGCCACCTCCCTCAGAACTCTAGGATGCAGCCCATCGGGGCCAGGAGATTTATCAATTTTTAGACCTTTTAGCTTTTCTAGCACTTTCTCTTTTGTAATGCCTACCATACTCAACTCTGCCCCCGACTCTCCTTAATTGTTGGGATATTACTCATGTCTTCCACTGTGAAGACTGACGCAAAATACTTATTAAGTTCTTCAGCTATTTCCTTATCTCCCTTCACTAGCCTTCCAGCATCAGTTTGGAGCGGCCCAATGTCTACTTTTGCCTCTCGTTTGTTTCTTATGTATTGAAAGAAACTTTTACTATCATTTCTAATATTACTGGCTAGCCTACCTTCATATTTGATCCTCTACTTCCTTATTTCTGTCTTTGTTATCCTCTGTTTGTTCTTGTACCCTTCCCAATCTTCTGATTTCCCAGTGCTCTTGGCCACTATACAGGTTGTCTCTTTTTCTTTGATACATTTCCTGACTTCCTTTGTCAGCCATGGCTGTCTAATCCTCCCCCGGATAATCTTTCTTTTCTTTGGGATGAACCTCTGTATTGTGTCCTCAATTACACCCAGAAACTCCTGCCATTGTTGCTCTACTGTCTTCCCCGCTAGGCTCTGCTTCCAGTCGATTTTCGTCAGTTCCTCTCTCATGCCCCTGTAATTACCTTTATTTAATTGTAACACCATTACATCCGATTTTGCCTTCTCTCTTTCAAACCGCAGACTGAACTCTACCATATTATGATCGCTGCCTCCTAAGTGTTCCCTTACTTTGAGGTCTTTTATAAAGTCTGGCTCATTACATAGCACTAAGTCCAGAATAGCCTGCTCCCTTGCGGGCTCCATCACAAGCTGTTCCAAAAAGCCATCCTGTAGGCACTCCATGAATTCCGTTTCTTTGGATCCACCGGCAATATTATTCACCCAGTCCACCTGCATATTGAAGTCCCCCGTGATCACCGTGACCTTGCCTTTCTGACATGCCCTATCTATTTCCTGGTGCATCTTGTACCCCTGGTCCTGACCACTGTTAGGAGGTCTGTACATAACTCCCATTATGGTTTTTTTGACGGTCATTGTCTGAGGAGGCATCTGCTCTGCATCCATTTTGACGTGATTTCTTTGATCGTGTGGAGCTTTGGGATAGTTATCAGCCTCCGCTATCAGATTTAAAGTCTCCCGTTGCCCCATCATTAGTATCTGTCTTGGTTCTGCTTTCTAGAGTTAGAGAGGTTAGCATGCCTCAGTTGATAGCATGCCTGCCTGTGAGCCTGATGCTTCAGGTTCAGTGTCACACCAGGACTCGTTGGCCATTGAGGGAGATTTCATAACATGGCTGAAAAACTTTGATAATTCAAGACTTTGACCTGCTAATCTATTCAACACTTCTCCACTTAGGAGAAAATAAGGTGTGAAGGTACAAAGCAAACAAACTGGTGTTGCTACTAACAATAGTGGCACCTCCCAGTCCTCCATTACAATCCTCCAGCAAACATTAGTTGAGAATTTAGACACCTCTTCTGTTATCGCATTCCTCGACTCAGCAAACGTTCTTCCTTACTGTTCAATGGGGCAACTTACAATGTTGTTCTGTGTGAAAGGTGCTGTGTAAATGCAACTTGTTTCTGTGCACTGTCTTTATGCGCAACTATTCCAGCTGTTTTCCTGCTCATTGCTGAGTTCTGCAGCTAACCTCAGAGTTTCACAGGTCAAGGTGGATAGATCTCAGAAGAGATTTGAGAGTGGAGTGTTGCAAAGGTGGGGTACCAAAAACAATGCCCTGAATTATTTCTGGACCTCCCTAGTTGTGTTATAGACTGCGCTCTTGTGGGTCTCTGTTTAAGCTCAGAAGTATTTTCAAAAATGTCATCCCCATCCAACTCTGACCATTGGGTGTCTGAATCACAACCTCAGCCTGTAGCCCTCAAGATGGCGCGCATTCGCCCATCAGGAAGCTGGAAAACCAACTTATTCAGCATAGCCTTCTCTCGCCTCTGGAGGTGCCTCCAACTTTCAGGAAATGGAAGGTCCCAATAGAATCCCTTCTCTCCATTTGACCTCCAGGCAAGTAACTTTTGGGAGGGGAAGAGGTGGGAATGGGGTATTGTCAATATCCAATGCAAAAGTAGCCACTCTGACCCATCTGCACATGTGTAGTAGCACCCAAGATGTCACAAGGTAACATAATTGAAATATACGAGAACATACAAGTTTCTTTAGGGGACTTGAGGGGTTGGATGTTGGGAGATTGTTTTGGGTGAGCATAGAACTAGAGGGTATAATCTCAGAGTAAGGGGTCACCCAACATGAGGAGGAATTTCTTCACTGCGTGTGGAGGCTGTAGAGACTGAGTCATTAAGAATATTCAAGGCTGAAATAATCTTAATCAGTAAAGGAATCAAGAGTAAGGGGGAAAAGACAGGAAAGTGGAATTGAAGGTTGTCAGATCAGCTGTGATCCCATTGATGGACTGATAGGCCTCCTTCTACTTCTATGATTTATGGTCTATAACTTTTAAATTGGAAATGAGTTGTAAGACTTGGGACAACACAACAACTATTATAACCAGTTTGTAAACTTCATCGCAAATCTGCTACTGCACTGTGACGTTAAAATTGTAATTCAGAGGTAAATTAACCGTTACCATATGCCTAGTCACTAGAAGTGCAGATTTGCAGCAGAATGTACAGACCGATTCTGATTGTTGTTGTGATCTGGTTATTTGCCTCCTGCTTGGAATGAATTTCTGCACAACAGAGCACTGGGCTGTTTTGGTCACATTCGGTCAGGTGGAACTCTGTCAACTTTGACACTCGTGGACAGCAACACTTCACCTTGCATTGTCAATAAAGGCAGCCTTTGAGAAGTGGATGGAGCTTCCACATGTAACCTATGGCTACAGAAAGTTTACTTGCAAGTCCACAGTTGATTCGAATTTGTCACCATTCCTCCAGACTCCACACTATGGCTTGGTGGCATTAAATTCAGACACCATGCCTGAGTGACAGTGGAACAGTCATGCAGCTTTGCTGCTTGTATATTTTTGTTCAATTTACTCCAAATCCCAATGCTTCCTTTTAAATTGTGTTGAAAGAATTTATTAATAGATGCTATTGTGGCCTTCTCAGAGGTGCAACGTTCATTTGTAATCCTGACAAAAGTGTAAAGTGGTCCTCTTGGACTTATGACATCATGACTGAATACTCCTGCACACTCTGTTGTAACTTTATATTTCAAATAAAATGCTACAAATCAGGACTTTCAAAGGTATAAACCTCATTGAGAGATGCCCTATTCAGTTGCTATATCATGACATCCTCAGTGAAATATTAAGCCTGTGACAAAGTTACTGCAGAATGTCTTACATTTAATCTGAGCTTTGTTACAAGAAAATAATACAGAAACGTAGCAGATAGTGGTAGAAGTCTGACATTTGACCCTTCAAGCATACTGCACCATTAAATATGATCAAGGCCTAGTATCGAGTCCAATACCCAAATCCTGCCCTCCCCCATATCTTCTGATCCCTTTAGCCACAGGAGCTCTTTGGATAGGCAATAGCAAGCATTCACTGTTTCAGGGGCATTTCACAATCCCTCATAGCCAAAACACGCCTCATACCATCATAGTTTCCGTTAATAAGATTTGTTACCTCTAGTCTCACAAACAAATACCTCACTCTCCATCTTGATGAAGAATATTGTGGTCACTCATCCCCAAGTGATCTCTCACAACTACAGTTACCAACTATTCCTTTCTCACTGCACAATACCCTGTCTAAGGTGGCCTGTTCTCCAGTTGGTTTCTCAACATAGTGGTCTGGAAAACCATCCCATATAAACTCTGGGAAAGACTCCTGTATGGTATTATGACTAATTTGATTTGCCCGGTCTACATGCAGATTAAAGTCAGCCATTTATTTTAATGCAGTAAACAGTAAGGCCAAACCTTGGAGGTTCAATAAGCATAATGTGAACCACCAGAATCACATTACTGCCTTGAAATTTGCTCCTGATACATTATTAGTAAAAATGTATGCAGTTTTAATTGCTGTAATGCTTTAATCACATTTTAGTTTGTTTTTTTCTAAGTTGAACGTGTTTGTCAGTGCACCTCATGTTCATGAGGTAAGATGATGGGCAACGAACAGCATTGACATCTGTATTGCTAGTTTGTGAGGGAGCTGATCACCAGGAAGCATTTTATTCTGCATATATTAAAACATGTTAATTAAGTTTCAACTAGCATGATTATTGGCACAAGTATTAAAAAAAATCACCCCATCTGAAAGATATATGGCATTCTTACCAATGTTCCATAAGGGCATAAGATTTTATTTTTGCAAACTAATTATTCGTCTAATCACATTCAATCAAATTAAGGGTTGGGAAATAACGCAATTATTATTTTCCATTCTGAATATTCAGTGTGGTCAACTTTCTAATAAACGCTATTAACAGTAAAAATGAAATTACAGGCTCAATTCCTCAACTGCCAGGATAGCTAAGATAATGATAAGATGAACCTAGAGGAGAAGGAACCCCACCTTTCCAAGTCAAGATGAAAGCCTTCGAAACAATGTCAGTTTTAATGAGTTTGGCGATTTAATTTGTTTTCTACATCTCACTGAAGTGGCAGGCAGCATGGAGATTGGCAGGTCAGTGCTTTCCTCCTCTATTACTATCATCAAAATCCTTTTGCTTAATGAGAAAGTGAAATAATTAAACCACAGCAGTGAGGACATTGTTCACTTCATGTTTTATTAATCATATACTACTGGAAGCACTGAGTTCTGTTTTCCCAATATGATGTTTTCAAATGTCTTCTGAAATAACATGATTTTTATTCTTTATTCTTTCATGGGGCGGCACGATGGCTCAATGGTTAGCACTGCTGCCTCACAGTGTCAGGGGCATGGGTTTAATTCCACTCTTGGGCAACTGTCTGTATGGAATTGCACATTCTCGCCCGTGTCTACGTGGGTTTACTCAGGGTGCTCTGGTTTCCTTCCACAGTCCAGAGATGTGCAGGTTAAGTGAATTGGCCATGCTAGATTCCCCATTGTGTCGAGGCATGTGCAAGCTAGGTGGGTTAACCTTTGGTAAATCAAGGGCCACACATATAGGGTGGGGACTGGGTTTAAGTAGGATGCTGTTTGAAGGGTCAGTGCAAATTCATCGGGCCAAATAGCCTGTTTCTGCACTGTAGGGATTCTGTGATTCAATGATGTGGATGCCGTTGACCAGCCAGCATTTATTGCCCATTCTTAATTGCCCAGAGGGCAGATTAGAATCAACCGAATTGCTGGAGTCACATGTAGGCCAGATTGGGTAAGAACAACAGTTTCCTTCCCCACAGGACATTAGTGAATCAGACAGGGTTTTTTTCCCAAGGTCACCATTAGCCTCTTAATTTCAGATTTTTATTGGATTTAAATTCTACCATATGCCATTGTGGATTTTGAATCCAGGTCCCGAGAGCATTTTCTGTGTCTCTGAATAAGTATTCTAGCAATGCAACCACCAGACCATCATCTCCCCTGTAATTACTTGCAGGCAACTGCAATGTGTAAAATTATTCTTTCTCCCTATACTTTAGTTTTACTCAAGCTTTTTTTTTGTCTCAGAGAAGGTGGGGGGGTGACTTAATCTCACTCGTCTAGCACTATTGAAAGATATAATTTTGAAAATATGGGGGAAGAAAACTCTTAAGATATTAGCTTTTCATTTATGGAAGTTTCTGGCACATGTTATCAATTCTTTTATTGACCTGGACTCATCATATGAAGTGCAATGGAGCAGAACCTTTCCACATGAAGATCAAGCTAAATGTTGGAGTCCAGCCTGACATGAACACTTGGGAATTCCCCACTGGAAAGAGGCTCATCAACCTCAGACAGATAGTTGCGGGTGGTGGGGATGGGGCGAAAATGAAGGAAAACAAGTTGGGTGACAGAACAGTCTTTCATCTTTCCTGAAGCATATTTTTCGGTGGTTCATTGACTATTAATGGCACTTGGTACAATATGCAAAGGATAAATTTCTCTCCAAGGAAAAGCGAATGTGTGCAGTGTTGAATTTGAGTGTAGAATCATGGAATGGTCAGTGCACACACACACATTATTCAGCCTATTTCCCTGCTAGCCCAGTGCAGCAGCAATTCATCTTGTGCTACTCCCTTGCAATTTCTCATAGCCTGCATTTTGTTTCTCTTTTCAAGTAATGTTCCAATTGCATGTTGATTGTTTGATTCTGCATCCTCCATAGCCTCTTTCAGATCATAACATTTTTTCGCTTATTTCCCTTTTGCTGCTTTTGCCAGATGCTTTAAATCTGTGTCCTGGAAAGTCGGAATAGTTTCTTCCTCGTACTGTATTCAGAACACTCACAATTTTGGACACCTTTCTCAAGTCTCCACTCTCTCCCTGCCCTCCTTCAGTGAAAGCAGTCTTAGTTTCTACAATCTATCTATGAAACTGAAGTCCCTCATTCCAGGAACTATCCTCATCAATTTTTGTCTAAAGTCTTCACATTTTTCATAAAGAAATGGAAGTAGTGATTCAGTTGAGGCTGAATGAGAGCGTTATACAGATTTAATGTTACTTCCCTGCTTTTGAACTTTCCCCTTACTTATAAACCCTAGGGCACTGTGTGTATTAATCACTGTTAACCTGGCAGTGGAGAAAAACAGTTAAAAGGCAAAAGAATTAAAATCTCCAACTGTTCAATGTATGTTCTGCTCCTGAGAGACTGTCAGTGATCGGTATGAATGTAAAATTCTGAGCACACAGACAGATCAACCATGATCTTATTGAATGGTAGAGTGAGCCTGAAGGGCTGAGTGAGCCTATTTCTGCTTCCTGTTCATAAATTTGTACCTCATCTGGGGGTCAGCTTCAGTTTCTAGTGTATGCATGCCATGGTACTGAGCAATAAGGCCTGGCTTCAGTCTTTGATCTTTGCACAGCTAAAAAGCTGAAACATACCGAACACCTGGTCTCAGATTCAATTGCAGATTTAAGATGCTTTAACTGATTTAGTAATCTGATCTTCCTCAAGCAAAGAACAAATAATACGGAGACAAATGCCTTCTCGGTAAAGTAGTGGAAAAAACATTAAGGGATAGTTAGATCATGTAATTAGTGACAAAGGTGATAAGGCAATGGATTTTTACAGAGATATAACTTCGTTCAGACATACACTGTCACCAGTTGAGTATATCACCTACTGAGAACCTCAGAGAAAACAGAAAACATTAAGATGTAGCCAGACAATTTCCTAATGATTAGGTCACTATCAAAAATTGACCTCTCCCTCGGGCAAGCTTCATATAATTTTTCCTTAGTTTGGCTCACTGAGCAAATTTCAGATTACTCCCTACAAATTGGGAAGTGTTATTTCAGTTGAAGACTGTAATGTTCACTGAGAACTATAAGTAGAACTTCTGATTTCTGTCACTGGTGAACGATGTTTAATGAGCCAATATCCATATCTTGAATTAGGCAGCAAAAGACCTTCATAGACGAACAGAAGGTTTATTGTAAGCCTCTGGTTTAACTCAAGCACCAATTTCTGTGATGATTTTTATTTGATCACTTGCTGTCCTGTATTTCAGCAGCCTTTGACAAGTATTTGGACAGGCTAGACCATGGTAAAGTTGAAAACAATATGGTTGAAAAATGGTAAATATATAATAGCTTCTTAAAGATGTGCATCTTCACAAGTACTATTACATGCTGTGCTACCATATAACTCAAAGCTTGCTTCAGCTGGAGATTGAACTGAAAATCTAGCCTTTGGGACTTCTACATATCATCCGTCTCCCTTTCAGAAATCATGTGCAAGGAAGCATATTATTCAGTAAGTTACTCTCGCTGTTCTAATGAACACCAACATAATTAAAGGTATCAAAATGCCTTCATCTATGTGAATCCCAAGGATGTACTGTTCCAGACGGTTCATATACATAAGATTGCAAGAAAGCAGTTTCTCTTTAAAGCTATAAATAAAATTTGCCTCTAAACACTCCTCTCGACAGGCTGAAATGGAACCTCGTGCTTCATTTCTTTTCATTCTGGTCAAGTGTAATGAGTACAACCGAGGGGGAATAGGCATATGTTGTTGCATGTGTGCTTTTGACTTGATTTGACTTAGCATTGCAAGAATCATAGGTAGCCAAGTGTAAAAACTGAATAAAAAGTAAAGCGTCTCCTGTCACTTAAGAGAAGCACATCAGTGTGCCGTGACGTTCCAGTGTGAGATCCAATTACTGGAAATTCAATTCAGCATACACTTACAGCAAGTTTTGCAGCAATTCTTTTCACCGTAGATCTGGATACAATTACTGAGAAGTACGTGTGTTCAATGTAATTTGGCTTTTGTATTTCACCTGGTTTATTATGCCTGTCTACCGGCTCTGTACCTGTCCCAGCCCATTTGAAGGACGTAAGATAGTCAGCGCCTTCTCAACTAAATAGCCCATTAAAAGGACATCACAAAGTCTATCAGCTGCTGTCGGTGCCCACCCTGAGGTGATGCATTAATGCTAGGGATAATGTTTGCTTGTGTCACAATGCATTCCTTGCTTGCAGAGAAAGCACATACTGTCCCTTGTGCAGGGAACCATGATAGCAGGAACTTCTTGAACACTAGTCATCTTCCAGGATTCTGTAGACTCTGGAACAATCCCTGCAGATTGAGGGTGGCTAATGTCACTCCAATATTCAAAAATGGAGGTAGAGAGAAAACAGGGAATAATAGACCAATAAGCCTAACATTGGTAGTGGGGAAAATTCTCGAATCCATTATCATGGACTTTATAGTGGAGCATTTAGAAAGCAGTGGCAGAATCAGACAGAGTCAGCACGGATTTATGAAGGGGAAATCATGCTTGACAAAGCTGTTGGAATTCTATGAAGATGTAACTAGTAGAGTTGACAAGGGGGAGCCAGTTGATGTCGTATATTGGAACTTTCAGAAAGCGTTTGACAAAATCGGTATAAGAGATTATTGTGCACGATTAAAGTGTATGGGATCTGAGAAGTGTATTGAAATGGGTAAGAAAACTGGTTGGCAGGGAGGAAACAAAGAGTAGGAATTAATGGGTCCTTTTCAAGTTGGCAGGCAGTGACCAGTGGGCTGCCACAGGGATCGGTGCTGGGAGCCCAGTGATTCACAATATATGTTAATGATTTGGATGAGGGAACAAAATGTAAGATCTCCAAGTTTGCACATAGTACCAAAGTAGGGGGGAGGGTGAACCGTGATGAGGATGTAGAGATGCTTCAGCCTGATCTGTACAGGTTGGGTGAGTGGGCAAACCAATGGCAGATGCAGTCTAATTTGGATAAATGTGAGGTTATTCATTTTGGAAGCAAATACAAGAAGGCAGATTACTACCTGAATGGCTGTAGATTGGGAGCGGGGAGGGTGCAGTGGGACCTGGGTGTCCTTGTGCACCAGTTGCTGAAGGTAAGCATGCAGGTGCAGCAGGGGATAAAGAAGGTAAATGGTATGTTGGCCTGCATTGCGAGAGGTTTCGAGTACAGGAGCAGGGATGTGTTGTTGCAGTTATACAGAGCCTTGGTGAGACCAAACCTAGAATATTTTGTAGTTTTGACCTCCCTTTCTGAGGAAGGATGCTGTTCCTCTTGAGAGGGAGTGCTGCAAAGGTTTACCAGGCTGATTCCAGGGATGGTGGGCCTGATGTATGAGGAGACATTAATTGGGTTAGGGTTGTTTTCGCTGGAGTTCAGACAAATGAGGGGGGAATCTCACAGAGACTTATAAAATTCTAACAGGACTAGACAGGATAAATGCAGGCAGGATGTTCCCGATCGTGGGTGTGTCTAGAACCAGGAGTCCCAGTATGAGGATTTGGGGTAGACGATTTAGAACGGAGAAGAGGAGACATTTCTTCACCCAAAGAGTGGTGAGCCTGTGGAATTCATTACCACAGGAGGTAGTTGATGCCAAAACATTGAGTGTGTTCAAGATGCAGCTAGATATAGCCCTTAGGGTGAATGGAATCAAAGGTTATGGGGAGAAAGCAGGATTAAGTTGTTGAGTTGGACGATCAGCCATGGTCGTAATGGATGGTGGAACAGGCTTGAAGGGCCAAATGGCCTCCCCCGCTCTTATCTTCTATGTTTCAATGTTCCGGTTCTGCACATAGTGAACAAAAACCAGACAGGAAACAGGGATCGAGAAATCAAACAGAAATCTTGAATCTTAATTTGATCAGCAACTGTCAATGTAATGAGTTTCACACCATGACCTTTGTCCTTTAGATTCTTTTTATTCAAAGTTGCATGTTTTTTGTAAATTATTTCATTCGAGAAACAAAGTTGTGATTTTTCATCATTGTTGAACTTTCCTTGATAAACCCATATCACGAGACACAATGGGGTGTATCGTAACTGGCAGTCAGAGAGGATTTGGGTACATGCAGGGGCTTAACTCTCCTAAAAACAATATCATACCAGGAATCCAAAATCATCCCAACTACATCGGAGTTTTATCTGGCTTATTGTTTGGCAACCAGGGAAACCTTTGGGGCTGTCAGATAAGTAATTGTTGTCTGCAAACAGGTAATTGATATAGAAGTCTAGGAAATGGTATCAGGAGTTAGCCATTCAACCCATTCGAATCTGCTCCATCATTCAATATAATCATGGCTGACCATCCAACCCAGTACCCTGTTCTCACTTTCTCCCCATAAACCATTATCCCTTCGGCTAAAGAACTATATCTAAATCATTCTTGAAAATATTCAGTGTTTTGTCTTCAACTGCTTTTTGTGGCAGAGAATTGCCCAGGCTCACAACACTCTGGGTGAAGAAACTTTTCCTCATCTCAGTCCTAAATGGCCTACCCCCATATCCTGAGACTGTGAACCCTTGTTCTAGTCATTGGGAACATTATTCCTGCATTTACCTTGTCTAAAAGTTTCCATGAGACCCTCCCTCATTTTTCTAAACTCCACTGAATATGGCCCTAACGGATTCAGTCTCTTCATACATCAGTTCTGCCATCCCAGGAAACAGTCTGGTAAACTTTTGTTGCATTCCCTCCTGAGCCAACACATCCTTCCTCAGATAAGGAGACCAAAACTGCATACAATACTTCAGGTATGGTCTCAACAAGGCCTTATGCAATCTCAGCAAGACAATCCTCTTGCTATCAGGACAATGTACCATTTATCTTCTTCACTGCCTGCTGAACCTTCATGGTTAATCTTAACAACTGGTATACGAGGGTGGCCAGATCTCATGGCACCTCCCGTTTTCCAAATCAATCACGATTCCAATAATAACTTGCCCTTCCTGTTTTTTGCGACCATTATTGATAATCTCACATTTATCCTCATTAAAACTTCATCTGCCATGCATTTTCCCACTGACTCAACTTGTCCAAATCCCACTGAAGCATCTTTACATTCTCCTCATAGCTCAACCTCCCACCTAGCTTTGGGAGCTGATTGAACTGATTGACTGATTTAGCGAACTGGCTTTACCCGTCAAAAAACTGATTTCCTGAACTATGAGGAGCTCACCAGTGTCACCACGTTGACTGCACAATGGGAAGCATACTTTGCTGAAACTGAGAAGATGCTGCTCACAAAACTTCTTGTAAGGCTGTGTTTTTGCTGCTTCACAGATCCATGCTGACTTCATGGAAGTCAGTTCATTTATCTTGCTCTTCACTCACCTTGAGTGGCATGACCCTTCTGATTCCCTTCACTATTGCAGAGCAGCAGCTTATGCTCCTTTACCTTGCACTGCTGACCAACAGCAGGAGGAACAGCAGTAAGAACACCAGTTGCGCTCTCCTCATACTCTCACCATTCCACAAGGCAGAGGAGATAGATCAAGCTCGAATTAGACAAAATTGCCAGAACGCAAGTGACAGGCGCAGAATCAGCTCTCTCAGCAAGCCTGAGCACCAGTACTTCGGGAAATGCATGTTGACTCGACTGGTTACTGCTAGCATCATCAGCCTCATGGATAAGACCTCCTTCGCAGTGGACCAAGTGGGCACTGCTGGTGTCTATCACGGTGGTTACCGCAGAAGGGCCAAATGGTTCACCACCAACCTTAGGTGTCAATCTCTCACCCTCACTGTGTCTCCAGTTTTCCTCCAAGAAGGGAAAGCAGACAGTTTTGGATGTTAGAAATGGATTGCGCAGAAGTGTGTATAAACTCTTGTGACACCATGGTAGTGTCCCTACCCCTGGACCAGGAGGCCCAGGTTCAAGTCTCACCTGCTCTGGAGGTGTGTAATAACATTGCGGAACAGGTTGATTAGAAAAACAGGTATACAGAATGTGGTATGAGAGAGGGTGGGGTGGACCTGCAAGGTGAAGAAAGTTAGCCAGGAGACTGCTGGAACAGGCAGAATGTGGAGCTTGGCACCTGAAAGTCATGCACTCATCTTTCCACTCTCTCGAGGTCCATGATCTTTGTTTCCAATTTGGAAAGTCCGGTTACTCAGTTGAAAACCTTCAGATTCTGCCAGGTTCCTGACACACCACAGGATATACCACTTCACACTATCAGTTCAAAATTCTGCCCCTAATCTCCATATTGTCAGTTCAAATTTATGGGATCATGGCATAGGAGCATTATGACCTGTTTAACCTCACTGGACAGTGTACAGAATGGGTGTTGGCTTAAAAGCAGGCTCAAGTCCTCACACTTTGAAAATTTTTTTTTTAAATCTTCCATATGATGTGTGCTGGCCAGCATTTATTGCCCATCCCTAATTGCCCTTGAGAACACGATGATAAGCTGCCTTCTTGAATCACTGTAGTCCATGTGTGTAAGGACACCTATGGTATTTTTATAAAAGAGAGTTCCAAGATGATGGCTTAGCAACATTGAAGTTAACCACAAGACAGTTCCAAGTCAGGATCATATGTGTGATGGAGGGGAACGTGCAAGTGGCGATATTTCTATGCATCCACTGCCCTTGTCATTTGAGGTGATACAGTTTGCAGGTTTGGAAGGTAATTAAACTGTATCAAGCAAATTTAGAGCATAGAATATCAGCAAATTCACAAATTGGAGCTAATGTCTTAAATATTACTGCAAAGTCACTCAAAATTGATAATCTCAAAAGCTTATCAATATTATCATGTTGCATCAGTATGATATGTTATGAAGGTAACAAGTATAATTCTTGCATTTTAACTTGCAGGTTAGTTTATTTTATAACTCTGATAAACATGTAAATTTTGAATAAAACTTTCCCCAGCCTTTGAGTGCTACTAAACAACATCAATACCGCCATACGGTATTGAAGTTGAGGAGGTAAATAAGTACCCATTATTCCAGGAGGCCCTGTAATGCGTAGTACAACCTGAATATCTCTGAGCTAGCACTTCCAAGTTTAAATCTCTTTGTTATACTTAATGGCCAAGGAAGGTGTGTTCATAACATGGCCAAGCAGACCTGAGTACCAAGCTGCAAATCCTTCCAACAAGAACAAGAAAGATTCCTGGTCCAATAGATGATGGAAAGAAATTGGGGTCTTTATGATCATTATTCATAATTCTAAGCTTTTAACTTTTGGGTGGTGTCGGGGGAAGGGCATGGGTGCTCGTTGGCTGGAAAACTGGGCTGAATCATATTCATGCCAACGGCATTGGTTTGATTGATTAATTGATTTATTGTCATGTGTACTAAAAGACAGTGAAAAGCAGTCCAGGTAGATCATAGTAAGCAATGGATGTACAGATCAAAAAGACTTAGACAGAGGCATACAGATTACATTGCACAGGGCGTGTGCAAGGCGAGATCAACGTTAGCAAGATGAGCATTATTTGAGGCTAGAGGGTCCATTCACCAGTGAGATAACAGCTGTTCCTGAACCTGCTCGTGTGTGTGTTCAGGCTTTTGTATCTTCCACCTCATGGATGAGGTTGTAGGAGGTCATTACCGGGGTGGGATGGTTCTTTGATGATGTTGGTGGCCTTTCAGAGGCAGTGAGCCATGGCACTGGAATACATGGATGGAAGCTTGGCTTCCATGATGGTTTGGGCTGTGCACACCACCTTCTGTAGTTTCTTATGGTCCTGGGCAGAGCAGTTGCCGTACCAACCTGTTATGTACCGGACAGTATACTTTCAATGGTGTACCTGTAGAAGTTGGTGAGAGACGTTATGGACATGCCAAATTTCCTTAGCTGCCTGAGGAAGAAGAGGTGTTGTTGTGCCTTCTTCACTGTCACATCTACATGGGAAGACCAGGACAGGTTGTCCGTTATCATCACTCTGAGGAACTTGATGCTCTTCACCCTCTCAACCTTAATTCCATTGATGTAGATGGGGGCGTGTTCTCCTCCTTTCTTTCTGAACTCGACGATCAGTTCTTTGGTTTTGCTGTCATTGAGAGACAGATTGTTTTCATTGCACCACATCACCAAGCCCTCTATCTCCCTTCTGTAGTTTGACTCGTTGTTGTTAGATACATGTCCCACTACAGTGGTGTCATCGGCGAACTTGTAGATGGCATACATTTGGAACTTAGCAACACAGTCATAGGTGTACAGGGAGTACAGTAGGGGGCTGAGGACGTGTCCTTGGTGGGGGGCGGGCTCCAGTGTTGAGAGTTATTGTGGAGGAGGTGCCTCACTGATTGCAGCCTATGGGTCAGAAAGCTGAGGATCCAGTTGCAGAGGGTGGAGCCGAGACCAAGGTGACGGAGTTTTGAGATCAGTCTGGAGAGGGTAATGGTGTTGAAGGCGGAGCTGCAGTCAACGAGCAGGAGTTTGATACACATTCTGGTTGGCATGTATTTAGAATCTGCCTTCTTGAGCTAGTGGTGGAGATCATGACATTGTGGGTCCAAACTGCTTCAGGAAACTAAAGAGGAAATCATTGACAGCAGTTGCTTGACAGGCATCTAACCTGAAGGATTTGGGAGAACCATTTAGCAGAAATAAGCAACCGCTGTGGGAAGCAGGAGTTAATCAAAATTTCCACTTTTTAATTAAGAATTGACAAATTACACATATGTTAAATAAGCATTATTACCGGTGCCTTCTGGTTAGCTGATTTTCATCTGAAGGTGCTGATATTCCAGATTGCATACAATAAAAACAAAATGGTGTCCTATTGTCATCTTGATCCCCATTTTCAACGAAATAAGGGTAATGAGTCCTTTTGTAATGAAAGAAGAAACATCTACTGTGTTGTTGCTTGACGCAAATTGTCAATAAATTTATCACACTAACGGAATGCATAGGGAATATCAATTACATAGAATATAGAGTAGATGGAGAGAATAAAGGAACGATCTGGCTAACACACTCATTAGTTGTTTTGATTGCAACCATCTCTCTATAAACCTGACAAAGAAATTGCTTCAATTAAACAATGAACTTACTGAGATGTTAAAATATTCAGTCTGTGATGTCAATGACATCTATGAAGTTGTATAACTTTTACTAATGCTGTTCGGGAGAGGCAATCTGATATTCTTATCCACTCTGACCTACTTGTGACTTTGGACCCTGTAGGAATGTATTTTATTCTTTTGTTTTTTGTAATGATCTTGCTGAGCCACTCGATTGTAGTTGACCCACTACACTTGCTTAACGTCTGATGGGGATGGGCAGTACATGTAGGGCCACGTCAGAGATGCTCATATTTCAATAAAAATAGAAGGCACTTCGTCTGTAACAGGCTGCCAGAAAATTTACAAAAGCAACACAAAGTAATTTTCCCTTCAACTGTTCCTTCCTTTCAACTGACTATGTGTCTTGCCTCTAACAGCATTTCAGTAATATATCCACAATTTGAAATTAGGAGCTTGTATCTTTGAAAATGATAGATGCAGACTGTATCCTGAGAACATTAATGCACACCACCAGCAGGTCTCCCTACACTGGTATGTTTCACATAAATAATCTAAAATCCTTCTCAAGTAACAGCAATAAATCTTAAATATTCAAGAAGGAAAAATATGGCAGTCATTTACCTTGCAGATCACATCTCAAATAGATGATGCAATCTGGACTGACATTCCCTGCTAGAATGAGACTGTAGAATTCATGTCCTAGGATTCATATCCATTGGGAGCTGCTTTGAAACTGTAACTGTTCATTACTGATGTGAGTTGTGACCCTTAACAGCCTTCAGAGAGAGAGGACATTATTATTCCCCTGTCTGTACTTATTCATTCTCAAAAAAAAAGTCTTAAGCAGAATATGCATATATTTCTTGTTCCCTTTGTCCGTAAGGTATGGATCTCCACCTACCTGTGTAACCAGAGGGTAACATAATAGATGAGTGCCTTTCCCCAACATTGGGAGTTAAAAACATATCCTCTGATAGGTACAACACTTGTCATTAAGTGAAACATTTTTAAATAATTTCATAAATATAGTCATTATACTAAGTGCATATTATTCTGAGTCTGTATGCTTGCCATATAGATATAGAATTATTGTGCATTATTGTGCCTGGCTCATTTTTATGTTTGTGTCCAAATAATTCACGAAGTACATAATTCACTCATCTAATCATCTCAATGAATCCAAAGCAGCTCATCTAAAGGCTACATTGAACATGAATTTGTGATTATGTTTAATATAATCCAGTATTTATATCCGAGTTCCGCAGATAAATAGTAAGTAATAAAGTCATTTTTTTGTGTCCTTGTTTTTGAATTTCTATAGAGAATCATATCCTTTGAAAATACTGGACTGTACAGTTATATTCTCATCGTTATGATCTATTTGTTGTATTTTATAGTGCCCTTCATTCACTGAAACAATGCCGCCATTTATTAGGAAACAGGGAAAATGTGGGAAGGCCAAAAATGACCCAGGGAACGAGAGGGCAAGGCTGTACTTGGAGACAGGAAGTCAAAGGTTAGTTTGAGGAGCTGGAGGAAGCAATTTTGCTTCTATTGATCCACATGAGGACTGATAAAGCATTTAACCACTGGACTGAACATCTCCTGTCTCCCTTTTGCTCCTGAGTTTCCAGATCCCCAAGAAATCCATGTGCTCAAAGTGAATTTTAAATTTTACTGTGTGAGCCTGACTTAAGGGTGTTAAAGTCCAGGTCACCGATGCCGTAAGAAAGAC
The DNA here is from genome assembly GCA_024137785.1 of Ginglymostoma cirratum. Classification (NCBI taxonomy): domain Eukaryota; kingdom Metazoa; phylum Chordata; class Chondrichthyes; order Orectolobiformes; family Ginglymostomatidae; genus Ginglymostoma; species Ginglymostoma cirratum. Next base: position 27,934,690 of record JAHRHZ010000025.1, on the reverse strand, counting down.
AGCAGATTGTGCATCGCATGGTGGGAACACATTCCTCTTACTTAGGTCTTTAACCTTCCTGGCCATCTTCAGGGAGTTGGTAATGAGACCGTTGTATTATTGGACGTGCTTGCATTGGGAGCAATGGGAGGAATTTTTAATGTCATTCCTGCAGAATTTCGTAGGGAAGAGAATCACATGCGACAAATTACTGGTCCGAAACTTCCATGAATTACACTTCTACACTGAGCTCTTTGAATGCCATCTATTGTCGTCTTTGGCTGGACTTTGATTGTTATCTTAATCCATGGTGATACTCACTTCAATGTTCAAGTAAATATGTACCATTTATTTCCTTCAATGCATTACATATTAAAGCTGGCAGCTTGAGTTGCCACTGCGCTTAGGCTTTGTTTTAGATGTCTGATACCAAACCTACTAATCCTTCTAAGTGGTTTGCTCAGGGATTAAGTGTGTTGTGTGCGTCGGCTGCTTGCAGAGATTCACTGACAGCCTGTTGAGATTCTAATAGCTCTGCACCTCCTTGCACTAAAGCTGAATCAGCTATAGCTAGGACTGTCATGGCTGACTGGAACCTGTCTGTTTCAAGTAATCTCCTGCCATGCTGGAGCTTCTTGTGAAGTGGGCCGTAGCCACCTGTTCCAAAACTTGTCTGCTTGCTTGTCCAAGCTGCTTGCAGTAGGGGTTTTAGTGCATGGTTGATGAAACTCGATTTCCTTATTTTCCAATTCCAAACTGAATACTAATTTTGCCAGTACTATTTCAAGGGCCCTTAATTGCAGTTCATGGCTGACTTGAGACAATTCCTTCAAGTTGGCCAACTCCCTCATGGATAATGTAGTTTCTAGTTTAGCACATTGACCGAAAACAGCAAAATTGTGTGTAAACCAGCAGGCTCTGATACTTGCAACAATGTCTGGTAATTACTAATTACTTCCTGCCAACTGCAATTTCTAGGCTAATGGCCTGTTAATGATGGACTTATGCTATCATTGGATTGCTTAATATGTTCTGATCAGGCTCCTGCTTCCATTGATTTTTAGTTATGGGATTTTGCTCCGTATTTTTTGAATATGTTAAAGTCACCATTTAAATAGGAAAATGAGGCAAATGCTACAGATGTTTCAAATAGTCATACACAGATGTTATTCAGCATTATTTTATGGTTTATTCTTTGTGTAAAAGGCCCCTGTTTATGTCATGATCACTGAACAGTAGTTACGATGTGTAACAAAAACAAAATTGCTGGAAAAACTCAGCAGGTCTGGCAGCATCTGTGGAGAAAACACAGAGTTAATGCTTCGGGTCCAGTGACACCTCTTCAGAACTGATGTGCTTCCCTGTCAAGTATGACAAAGCTGGTGAAAGGAGATCAACGAACACTCCTACCTCACAACACCAGGGACCCGGGTTCAATTCCACCCTTGGGCAACAGTCTGTGTGGAGTTTGCACATTCTCCCCATGTCTGCGTGATTTTCCTCTGGGTGCTCCGGTTTCCTCCCACAGTCCAAAGATGTGCAGGGTTGGGTGGATTGGCCATGCTAAATTGCCCATAGTGTTTAGGGATGTGTAGATTAGGGGGTGGGTCTGGGCGGGATGCTCTGAGGGTCAGTGTGGACTTGTTGGGCCAAAGGGCCTGTTTCCACACTCCCGGGATTCTATGAACTTCTATACTGTCTAATCAAGCTTGGTTGATATTGGCTTAATTTTTTTGCGCAGTTGAATTCCATTTCTTGCTCCTCCTACATTATTCACATACTGGTCAAATAACATTTAACTTTAAATGAAATATATTGAAATAATCAAGTCAGGGAGATTGTTTAACACTGCCTTACAAATATCACACCGTTCAAAAAGTAGTTACACTGGAACGTTCCATCCCAAACTTTCCGCAGAAAGTTTAATCTGCAGCAAGCTCTTCACTGTAACAGGAAGGCCAAATATGAGATGCTGTCTGGCATACATGTCTGAATGCAGTTGATCAGTCCACAGGTTTTGGAGAGTCAAACCTCATGCTGTATCTCATAGTAACCAGAACTTGCTGCCCTATTTGCAAGTTAATAATGCTATTATTTCTCATGCAGGAGACCCTTTAGTTGAAGCACACTTCCTGTAATTCCTAATATTACTTTATTACAATTTTGCTAACTCACAACCAGGCCATTTCAAAAATCATGTTGAAAGAAAAAGCAATTTGAATGCAAGCAGCCTGTAGCCTGGCCCTGCACTCTGTACAGGATGTGTTCCAATGCCAAATAAACTCAATATCGTGTCTCTGCCCTTAGGAGCCAAGGAGGAAGGTGACATCATGAGGGTTAGGCATTTCATTTAAAAGAAGCAATATGCAATGAAATTTTAAAAAAATCTTAATGAAACCAGCATTCTGTTTTGAAGTAAATAACACATTTTAAAATCTATAAGCGCAGAGTGAGTGCTTACCATTAGCCATTACCAAGGAGTGCTTCTTCTTGACCTAGGGAAACAAGCAGGTTATGTTTAAAACAAATCAGGAGAGAACACAATGTTAGTAAATATCTCGTACGTGTCCATCAAACTGGGAGAGGGTAAACAATCTGTTCTACAAATCACTGGCCTTATTCGCAAGCCAATTGATCTTTTTCTTCCAGCTTTACAGCCTTGGCAGAGTTATCAATGCAGCCACATGCATTTAAGTTGAAGCAATATGGCTTTTTAAAACAAGATACCAGATAAACAATCCTAAACGTCTTCAATTTCTGCCTGCAGCAAGGTCACTGTAACCTTCATCTCGAAGCAAGAGATGAAGATTGAAATTGATGGACAAAATTTCAGTAGTCTCCCAAGAGAAGGAGGAGGCAGAAGGAAAGCAAGGAGGTAATGAGGAGTCTATATTCAGCCTGCTGTCTCAATGCCAGACTGATTAGTGTTGATTAATATTAGGGGCCTTTCTATACAAGACTGATGTCAGGAGAGAAAGGAAAGGGAAAATGTTCAGAAGGTGACACAAACAGTAGGGCAGTTTGGATGGGAAGAACAGCCTTTTCTCATTCCTGAACTTCTCTCTACAACACAAATCAGATACCAGTGCTAATGTTGTGTAGTCTAAGTCTGGAGTCTGGGACCCCCCTGACTTCACAGTGAAATACGTTAAAACATTGTCGTTGATAAGTTGCTTGGGTTCATGCACTGTATCCAAAATGTTGATGCACAATAAAAGTTCCCTCTGATTCTAATGTGAAAATAATAGAAAGTAGAATTAAGAATCAGGGGAAGAAACTCATTGTGGCACTATCCAGACTGATGGGCCTAGCTGCCCAGCTCTTGTGGGTTTCTGCATTGATATAATTGTAGGGTCCTGTGGGACATTGGAAGTGGATGTGCACCTGTCCCCAGGGAATCGATCTTCAGAAATGTCCCACAATTCGCATGCCTGCCCTTCACCAATTTGTTTTTCTATGTAAACATTACAATTACCTTTTTATCCACTACCACTCTACTGTTTGATTATCCTGCAATCAAAAGTACGCTGTGGATGTATTGCACATTGTGCGTTTACAGTTAGCCTTTTTCGACATTTACAAAAGTGATTGCAAAGTTCTCCAGGAACATATCCCCCACAAACTTTACTGTATGTTTATTCGATGCTGCATCAACAAATTGCTCCCTAGGTATTCTTCATAGCTTAATTAATGTGCTTTGTTTGTATGGACTTCACAGCTGGACTACAATGGAGTTCTCGGGCAGAGATAGACATTTTATTTTTGGCATACCTGCATGCTGGAGAGATAAACCAAGGGTCCCTGTTTATTTTTATACTTCTTTTCGTTTATTTGAACCCTGAGTAGCTCAGTTGTTTGAGAACAGGAGTGGGAAACAGATTTGGAGTTCTATCGCAGAAACATTAGCCCTGCATTTCTACCTTCAGAAATGATTGTATAATGTAAGTTTACAAGCTACAATGCAAAAGACAAAATTAGGAGAGCTGTAAAATGGACTGCCAATTCACTGTTGCCTGTTGAAGACCTACGTTTTAGAATATAGGGTTAGAGCAGGAGACTGGAAAGACTGTGTGCTCTTTGCTGATCCTACAGTGTCTTTGGACACCCTGAGTTCTTGGTAATAGAAATAGAGATCAATGTTACCTTATGCTACCATCATGTGGTGACAAGTTTCTTTTCGTATGATTTTATTTTAAAGTTACATATAATTTGATAGCTCCCCCTTCCAATGGTTTCTCCAGATTAAAAGAGGATGTTTAACATTCCTAATAATAGCTAATGCAATAGGAGTTGACTATCTCGATTGGGACCGTTATCATGTCCATCTCCTGTCTCCTAACCATTTAACTTCGGGTTCAAATGCAATTGTCCTTCTTAATTCTACATCCCAAATTTGGGAAAACCAATATTTCATGGCCTAGCTGAGGATGGATGATATCAAAATGATTCCTAGATAGGAGATTGAAATTTAATTTAGTGCTTTCAAGCCCTCGGGATGACCTAAAACAGCTAGCACAAATTAATGACTTTTAAGGTGTAATTATCTTTATATAGGTAAACATGACAAACCAATTTGTGCAAATATTAAATAAGATAAATGATCAGTGAGACTGTGTGCAATGTATGGACCAGAATACTTGACTTACTCACTGTTTTTCTTTGAATTAGTGCCATGAGATCTTCCATGTTCAACTGAGCAGATCTCAGTGTAACATCCCATTAGAAAGATGGTACTTCCAATTGCATGGAGACCTTTGGTCCTGCACAACAACACTAAAATTTTAAGCTGAGCATGAAAGCAAAACTTTCTGATTCAAATAAAGTATTTCTTCTGAGCTACATTTATGAGGTAGACCTGCTCCCCATCCCCCTTAACCCAAGTGTGGGTCTCATCAATAGTAATAGTACATTTACGGAATTAGAAAGTACGCAAATTAATCAGAATTGGTCCAATTATGATTGTTTTGTATTTTGTTAGACTTTCTGGGTCAAACTGAGAGCAGGAAAAGGAGTTGAAATTCAACATAGAGAGATTGCATTGGTTTCATGCTGCCTCATCCTATGTTCCACAGGAAATGAGAAAGTATAGGCATGCAATCCTGGATTTAGATAAGGATGATGCAGACTAGGCTGGATTTTCTTTAGAATCTTGACAGTCTGAGGACAGATGTAGAGTGTAAAACAGAATAAAATGGGTTGATAAAATTGTTCAAACCTCAAAGCTGATGCTGAGAACTGGCCCAACATGCTGGCCCCCTTTAAGAGCCAATGATATACCCATCTATCATATACAAATGTAGTCAAGGGGTGTTACTAATCCCTGATAACAAGGTGTAGAGCTGGACGAACACAGCAGGCCAAGCAGCATCATAGGAGCAGGAAAGCTTGACGTTTCGGGCCTAGACCCTTCATCAGAAATGGGGGAGGGGAAGGGGGTTCTGAAATAAATAGGGAGAGAGGGGGAGGCGGATAGAAGATGCATAGAGGAGAAGATAGGTGGAGAGGAGACAGACAAGTCAAAGAGGCGGGGATGGAGCCAGTAAAAGTGAGTGTAGGTGGGGAGGTAGGGAGGAGATAGGTCAGTCCAGGGAGGACGGACAGGGCAAGGGGGCAGATGAGGTTAGTAGGTAGGAAATGGGAGTGCGGCTTGAGGTGGGAGGAGGGGATAGGTGAGAGGAAGAACAGGTTAGGGAGGCGGGGACGAGCTGGGCTGGTTTTGGGATGCGGTTGGGGGAGGGGAGATTTTGAAGCTTGTGAAATCCGACCCCACCACCAAGAACATTTTTCCCTCCCCACCCTTGTCTGCTTTCCGGAGGGACCACTCCCTCCGTGACTCCCTTGTCCGTTCCATACTCCCCTCCAGCCCAACTACACCCGGCAATTTTCCCTGCCACCGCAGGAAGTGCTACACCTGCCCCCACACCTCCTCCCTCACCCCCATCCCAGGACCCAAGAAGACTTTCCACGTCAAGCAGATGTTCACCTGCACATCTGCTAATGTGGTATACTGAATCCGCTGTACTCGTTGTGGCCTCCTCTACATCGGGGAAACCAAGCGGAGGCTTGGGGACTGCTTTGCAGAACACCTGCGCTCAGTTCGCAATAAACAACTGCACCTCCCAGTCGCGAACCATTTCAACTCCCCCTCCCATTCCTCAGACGACATGTCCGTCCTGGGCCTCTTGCAGTGCCGAAACGATGCTACCCGAAGGTTGCAAGAACAGCACCTCATATTCAGCCTGGGAACCCTGCAGCCCAATGGTATCAATGTGGATTTCACAAGCTTCAAAATCTCCCCTCCCCCTACCGCATCACAAAACCAGCCCAGCTCGTCCCCGCCTCCCTAACCTGTTCTTCCTCTCACCTATCCCCTCCTCCCACCTCAAGCCGCACCCCCATTTCCTATCTACTAACCTCATCCCGCCCCCTTGACCTGTCCTTACTCCCTGGACTGACCTATCTCCTCCCTACCTTCCCACCTACACTCACCTTTACTGGCTCCATCCCCGCCTCTTCGACTTGTCTGTCTCCTCTCCACCTATCCTCTCCTCCATCCATCTTCTATCCACCTCCCCCTCTCTCCCTATTTATTTCAGAACCCTCTTCCCTTCCCCCATTTCTGATGAAGGGTCTAGGCCCGAAACGTCAAGCTTTCCTGCTCCTATGATGCTGCTTGGCCTGCTGTGTCCATCCAGCTCTACACCTTGTTATCTCGGATTCTCCAGCATCTGCAGTTCCTATTGTCTCAATTACTAATCCCTCCTCATTTCTCTCAACTTCAACACTAAATAATCATTGCAACTCCCTCGATGCCCGTAGAAGCAGCAAGAATGTATACCTATTATGGATACTTCAATGAAGAGACCATTTTCTATTTTGCTAAGGCAGCTTCTTATACCTTTGCATGGATGTTGATCTCTTTAGTGGTTAAGTGAATCATTTATGAGCTTTGGTATGAATTCTGTTTGTCTCTTTAAAATAATGTTTTGGAATGGAACTCTGGATTTCTCAGATGGAAATCTTCATTATTGTCACATGGAAGAAGCTACAGGAAAAGCTTTTATCATACATTATCAGTAAAGGTGTGTCCTGTTTATGTCTTTATGATCTACTATATCTACCCACTATGATCTAGAGATAATGAAAATCTTGTTTTAACTTTTCTGATCAGTGGCTAAAGAGACTAAGCTTTACTTTGAAGGTCATGAGTGTAATATATCAATTGTAGTTATCCTCGTGCTAGCTTCCACCTGGAGCAAAACACTCCTGCAGCAGTCAGTGATCTCACTGCCTTAAATTTGTTTTGGCATGGTCCTTTCCAGGCAACATCTGGTGACCATCACCACACTAGTCAGGCAATGCCTACCACTGCATTATTAAGATCACTGATGCTCAATCTAGAAGGACAGGGTGGTTAAGAAGGCATTTAGCACACTTGCCTCCATTGCTCAGACCTTAGAGTATAGGAGTTGGGAAGCCATGTTGGGGTTGTACAGGGCATTGATGAGGCTCCTCTGGAGTACTGTGTCCAGTTCTGGTCTCTCTGTTATAGAAAGGATATTATTAGGCTGGAGAGGGTTCCGAAAAGATTTACCAGGATGTTGTTAGGAATGGAAGGTTTGAGTCATGGGGAGAGGCTGAATCGGCTGGGATGTTTTTCACTTGAGCATAGGAGGTTGAGGGGTGACCTTACAGAGGTTTTTAAAATCAATAAGGGGTATATATAAGGTGAATGACAGCTGTCTTTTCCCTATGGTGGGAGATTTTAAGACTAGGGCGCATATTTTAAGGTGAGTGGAGAAAGACTTAGAAGGATCCTGAGGAGCAACCTTTTCAAAAAGAAGGTGATTTGTTTGTGGAATGAACTTCCAGAGGATGCAGGTATATTTACATTATTTAAAAGACATTTGGATAAATACATGAATAGAAAGGTTTGGAGGGATATGGGCCAAGTGCAGGCAGGTGGGACTAGATTAGTTTGGGATTATGGTTGGTGTGGACTGGTTGGATCGAAGGGTCTGTTTCTGTGCTGTATGACTGTATGGCACTGTGACTCTTTGGCTTCAAAATTAATGTCTTTCCCTTTAAAGTTAGCCAGGTCAGAGACTAACAGGGTCCCCAGAGTAGATCTACCAAGAAAAAAATTGAGATCTGGAGCTTTGACTTCATTGGGGCCAATTAGGCAGGCTGAATTGCATTGCCAATAAGTTCAATTATAAAATCAGTCATAGGTTATAATCCAGTGAAAAGCAAGTTCTTGTAATTCACTGTTTGGAGTTTATTGAACAGAAGTTGTGGGATAACAATGGAAAATATTACTTTCCATGCGCTATGATATGATTGTGAAATCATGGGGAATTTAATTAAGTCTGCAGAGCTTTGATTTTTTTGAAAAAATAACTTCTTTTTACATTCTATTTGACAGAAAAAGCAACTAATTTAACAAAAAAAAAACCAAGATTTGTTTTAATCACTCAAGCCAACCAATCAGAATTTCTGGAATGTTCCAGGCCTTTCTTTCTCCACTAGTGAGCTATCACTGATTGAAGGACAAAACTAGAAATCTGCACAGTCTCCAGCTGTATTCAGTCAATAAAACAAACAGTCAACAACAAAGTATGTATTTGATAAGGTGAGCTCGAAGAAGGAGAAAAGCAGAGCAAAACTGCAGGGAAAGGGTCTTTAGAATATTTTGGATGGCAGCAATATCAGTGCAGCAGAAAATCAGTAACCAGAGACTGCAAACCTCTCAGGCAGAGAGTGGTTGTGATGCAAGGTATGTGATTTAAATAAATTATAATATCATCTCATTTTGAGTTTGGATTTTTGAATTTGAAGTAGTGGCACGTGGGTTTGCTTTGTATTGGAAGGGATTTTGTGATTAATGTGTAAACATTTCTGCAGCTGGTTTGATTTTTAGTAGAGTATTAGAGGAGAAAGACATCCTGGAGGGAAATGGGTTTTGTTTACATTAGGAGAATTTTACAAGTAAAGAAGTTAAACAGATGTGTATAAAGCTCCAGCTTGGAATGTCAGAATTTGAAGGGTTTTTTTGTTTGATTAGGGAAACCCATTGCTCTGGGGAAAATAGAACTTCAGTTTAGGCAGTTCTGGAGCATTCTTAGCTGATGCCAGATCCATAAAATAGTTGTTCCTAACGAAGAGAGAAGATAGTTTAAAATTGTAAAAAAAGGACACCATATGTCAGGTGTATAGTAAAAGTTCCAGACCAGAAATGTTTGGCTGAAAGCTTGAAGGTGTTGTTTGAAGCTGAGAAAATCTATGCTCAGTTATATGACCTATGAAGGAAGAGGCATTTAGATTCTCTTGATCAGGAATTGAAGTCACAGCTAAGTTAAACTCTGTGTGGGACCGAGAAGGAAATTCCATCTGGTATTTGAGCCCTATAATAGGATGCTGTTGTGATTAACAGGATTATATTTTTATTTGGCATTTCAAAATTTTTAATGATGTGTTATGTGTAAATAGTTTGGATTATTTTATTTTATATTCATTTCTCTTGTGTAATAACCTTTTGTTTTATTGTTAAAACTGAATCCTGCAGCAATGCATGCTTGTGTTTCCGTGAGAGACCACCTTGTTAAAACCAAAGAAACAAAATATGATTTACTAAGCCAGATTTCAGTCTGGGATTTGACTTGTGCTATAATAAAATCAGCTGGCATCATAACAAGTGAAATATTTCATTTGTATTATGATACTAGATGACAAGGAAGTGGGGTGGGGGTGGTTTGTGTCCAAGGATGACGATAAGCAACCTCCCTATTGCTTGGCTTGGTGTGCAAGTGGAGGAATAGCCCAAAAGGAAAAATATTAAACATAAACCTCCTCATAAACCTTCTGCTAAGTGGGTTCATTCAAGTGAAGGACATCTAAGCAAAACCAGAAGTTGCTGGAAAAGCTCAGCAGGTCTGGCAGCATCAGTGAAGAGAAATCAGTTAACATTCGGGTCCGCCAACCTTTCCTCTGATTTCTCTTCACAGATGCTGCCAGACCTTCTGAGCTTTTCCGGCAACTTCTGTTTTTGTTTCCGATTTGCAGCATCTGCAGTTCTTTTATTTGTTTTTATTGTAAGGACATCTAAGACAGGATTAGATAGATAAAGGTTTGCTTAATAAGTGGAAAGCAAAATTTCAGTCAAAAACAAATTAACAGAAATTTGTTTTCCTTTTGTGGAGATGAAGCTGTACGCAACTGGAAATGACACAGCATGTTGTTTATTGTATTCTAAGATAATACTTCCCAGAAATTGCAGCAACTTACTTTCAATCTCTGCCAGGCTGGTTTTCAAGATTGCAGATCACAGCTGGAAAGATCTGTAAATGTGAATCCCTAACTATGAGAAAGATCAGCGCACCAGGAATTCTATATGGAACAAACAGTTAGAAGAAGGAGATTGAAAAATGATAAAATAATCTTCTTTCTCCTTGACCAAATTTTTACATATTTGGGTGGCATGGTGGCACAGTGGTTAGCAGTGCTACCTTACAGCGCCAGTGACCTGGGTTCAATTCCACCTTTGGGCATTTGTCTCTGTGGATTTTGCACATTTTCCCTGTCTTTGTGTGGGTTTCCGCCAGGTGCTCTAGTTTCCTCCCACAGTCCAAAGATGTGCAGGCTAGGTGGATTGGCCATGCTAAATTGCCCATTGTGTTCAGGGATGTGTAGATTAGGTGGGTTACACGGAAAGGGTAGTGGAATGGGTCTGGGTGGGATGCTCTGAGAGTTGGTGTGGACTTGTTGGGCTGAAGGGCCTGTTTCCACACTGTAGGGATTCTATGTTTCTGTGAAAAAGGAAAAGTGGAAGGAAATTCTTAAACATATTTTCAGTGTTGCTTTGTTTATTAGACAATGGGTCAAGACATTTGATCAATTGAAGTCTGTTGAATTTCTTCGCTTATATTTAGTTGTTAGTCCAGCATGATGGGGTTTTGGCTGTTCACGTTGATTGTTTAAAAGGAAGCAAGGGTGCAAATAAAGTTCTTCAAGCACATGATTTGTCACCTGAGAACTAAACTGAATTTTGTGAATAACGCATTGTGTTCATGCTGCAAGCAACCAAGTTAATGAGGCAAAGTACTTTCAGTAGTTTGCAGTGTAACACAAGGAACAGTTAAAGCTAATGGTGTCAACAGCCTACATAAAAATTGTCATTCAGGACCGTATTGTGATTCAGAGCCTTTCCCAAGAAGATTGGCAAGCAAATTGCTGAGCCACTTAAAAGCAACATAACATAGAGCTGAATATTTAACTAGGCTCCAAACCCTGTTTTGCTCAAAGTGAAAATAATGGACCCAACTTGACAGGAGAGTACGTCTGGATTTATGTGATGTTTTCTCAACATAATTCACTGGTACTTTATGCTTCATGTGCACTTAATACTCTGAGATTACTTGGTAATAATTTGGCAGAGTTGACAATTAGTTGTTCTTTGAGTGTTCTGTTTATTCAATATTTTCAACAAATTTTCACTAGGGTGCAAGATTTTAAGGAAAAATGTTTTGCTGTAGTTCAGTTTAAAGTCTGAAGCAGGACAGATTCATGTGTATTAATTGTATGAATCCTTTTGCCAACAATGTGACTTGGATATGCAGAAGTAACAGCTTGCCCAATCACATGTTCCATTTTGTGCTTTACTTGCTTTAATTTGATGAAAAATTCAAATCTGATCGAAGAACAGAACAAAGTCCTTTAAAAGGTCCTGTGGCATTCTCTAACTGTCCCTATCGCTGGGCCAGGAGGCACAATATCTCTCAACAGATTGATTAGAAAGTACCTGGAATGAAGTCCTTCAGTACTGAGATGCTATCTGTGATGTCGAGAGAGATGCATCAACATCCTTACTATTGAACTTCTGAAATCTGGATCCTTGATGCATTATAACCTTTACTGCATTTCACAGAGGATGAAGCACTTTGCAAAGTCCAGAATCCATTCTTTATTCTTAACCTCTCCCTCTCTGTCTCTATCTTTCTCTCAGTCTCAGTTCCTTTTTTATCTATGATTTGGATTTGCTGTGTGATACCAGGAACAGAGAGTTTTAAATGCAGCAGTTCTATCTTCACAGTGGCTTCTTCCAGTCAATTCACACCCTTCCAATGACACACATTTTCCAGAACACCCTATATAACTGCATAGTTTCTGAAGGAACATTCACATTTTAATCTTTACCCCCATCCAACAATATTTAATTTTGCCAACCCTGTTCAAGAATCATCATGCCATAAAATAATTCAGCTCTTTGCAACAAAGGCCCACGGCCAATTTCAAATGGAATTTTGCTGAATTCACCATGAAATGGGATTACCCTCACTACTCTAATGATGCTGCAAAAAATTGCTCATTTTAAACTTGTACTTTCTGATGCCCTTTAAAGGCCACTATTAAGCAACTGCCTCTTTACTCAGTGCCGGACACTAATTATCTTCTCAATTGCAGTGCATAGTCTTGGAGATTACACTCCGACAAAAGTGGTTAATTGCCACATCATTGAAAGACTGAAATTAACTACAAAAATAACAGCATTTTTCAAAATAGACATTGCAAGTCAAGAAGAGTATCTATGTGTTAGGTGTCAGTGAACACAATCAGAATCGACATAACTAGGAAATGGAGCTGAATTACACCATATAGTTTCATATAATAGGTACCTTCAGTCTTAATCAAACATTGGTAGTGAAAGAAAAATCCACAAAATTCAGCATCATGATCAATTTTTATTGTGAAAATATATGGTGTGAGTAAATTTACTGCCTGACCTGCAATGGTTTCTGTTTTTTTGTAATAGTATCTGCAATATAAAACCATCATCTCTGCTGAGAGACATCACATTTACCAACTTGGCCCCAGTGTGGAAGAATTCATTTCAGTAGGAGATACATATTCTACATCAAACAAGGCTAAAATTACAATTAGAAAGAAAAGTGATTTAAATCATTTCTTCCTCCACAAAGACCTCTTATTTGAAACATTCACTCTCTGTGGGAAGTCATTGATTAGCTACTAACAGTGGAACAGGGAGGCAATATTTTAATGGTATTATTGCTAGACTTTTAATCCAGAGACCCAGGTAATGTTCCGGGAACCTGGGTTCAAATCCTGTCATGGCAGATGGTGGAATTTGAATTCAATAAAAATCTGGAACTAAGAGTCTAATGATGACCATGGAACCATTGTTGATCATTGGAAAAACCCAGCTGGTTCACTAATATCCTTGAGGGAAGGAAATTGCCATCCTTACCTGGCCTGGCCGACATGTGACTCCAGACCCACAGCAATGTGGTTAACTCTTAACTATCCTCTGGGCAATTAGGGACGGGTAATAAATGCTGAACTAGCCAGCAATGCCCACATGCTGTGAATGAATTAAAAAAAAACTTAAGCAAATGCCTCTTTGGAGGCACTGGTAAACCATGAAGGACTCTCCTTCTCAGCCTCTCCCCTTGCCTGAAGTGTGGTGACCCTCAGGTTAAACCACCACCAACTGACACTCTCTCATGAGAAAGCATGTGGTAAGACTATGGCAACTTTTACGTTTATCTGTGTTTGCTTTCATTCTGATGTTAACCTTGATGAATTCAGATCAATAAACATACTAGTAGCCAGAAGGCAGGAATTTCTCACAGTGACCTCCAAGGTTGGAAAACTGCATCATATTAAATTTAAGCATTTCTTCATGTAAAAACAAGTTTTAAAATATCAAACATGGTAACCTGTTGACTTTAAACAGGCTAGTGGAGGTAAAAGGGGCAAACTAATAATTTAGTAATCCTTATTATTAGTTTAATCTATGGCTTATTTTTCTTTAAAAATGAGCATCATTAAAACAAAACCAAATTTTTGTGGAAAAGCAATGAAATAAAACACAATTCGGTCAATATAACACAAGAATTACTGGTAGACATGACAGAACGTTGAAATTGAGCTTTTAGAGCTCTACAAGTGACTCAGTTTGCAAACTCCCCAACAGCATAGTGGAGTGCATCCATTACCCTAGTTCTCACCCAATAATTGATTTGAGCTTACTATGATATAAATTGTAAGAAGTTATTAATTTTTAAATGAACTGTTTTATTCCTGGCCTGTGTGGTGCGATATTCATAATATGAGATTGTCACCATGGTGACATTAAATTAATTCCACGGAGGGTAGACTTCCCTCCACAACAGGAAAAGAGTTGGAGTCAGATTCAATTATTTCTATTTCTATGGGGTCCAATTTAATGAAAAGCTTGCTCCACTTTAAAGATTCTTGTAATAAGCTGCTCCAATGTTTACAGACTCTGGTTTTCCATTAAAATAATCGAGGAGATAATTTGAACAGCTTGTGGCATTACATTACACAGTTTATCTAGATGATTAACAAAATGTCAGTTTCGGCTGTCAAAATGATTCTGCTGTGGTACTTACAGGAGTCCTGTCATTTGAGAAGCCCTGAGCCTGAACTGTCATCTTTCTCTGTTTAGCTCTTATCCCCATGATTCCTTCTTCCAGTTCATCTTGTCCATAAGACCCACCTCCTGCTTCCTGACACCATTCCCCACCAAACTGCTGGCCACCCGACTTGGCTCCCATGTTAGCTGATACTGTTAACATTTATCTTTCTTCTGATACTGCCTGCCTCTTCTTTCAATCTGTCTTCATCATCCCACTTGTCTAATGAGATAATTCTTTACCTCCTCTGTTCTTCAAATGTTCTCCACCATCACCACCCCCCAACCCCGTAACCATCATTCATGACCTCTCTTCATCCTACTTCAGTGTCCTGTTACTTCCCAAATCCATGCCTGAATTTGTCTAATCAAGTTACTGCCCTGCTATAATACCAATCAACATGGCAGTGTAACCCCCTTTTGTTTTTGCAGCAACTGACACATTTGGCCATCATCCTTTTCCGAAGCCTCTCACTTGTTAGCCAACTGATTGAGCATTTACTCATCAAGTACAATGGCTGCCTGCCCATCATTGTCATAAATCACCTGCAATGGCTTTTCTTTCCACTCCCATAACAATTCCTTAGTCCTACCTAGTTCTCATCTGAATACTGCTCACCCCACACTCCCATAAGCCCAAATTTTCATTCCTACAGCGTGTGCAGAAGTGAAAGAAATCCCAACTGCAGGAAGACCTGGAAAGAGCTGAGGGGGTTGCAAGTTGCCGAGTTGAGCTCAGCAGAGAGCCTGCCTTTGGATCCCAGAACTGACTCCAGAAAGGAAACTAATAAAATAAATCCCTCCAGAACTCACCCTTCTCAAACTTGCTAATTCACCCTGACCCCCAGCCTGCTCATTCCCCATCCATGCTAACCCATGCCACTTGGTGCCCTCAATGCATCTTGCATGGTCCTTCATATTCCTATGGTAACATAATGCCAGCTTATGCCAACCACTAGTTCAGTATTTTGTCTCGTTCTCTATTCTGACAAGTTTGCCAGTTCTTGACAGTATCTGACTCTTCTTGACAAGCTTGACACTTTGTGACACCCATTGGAGTTTTTTTGGCAGCTTCTTGGCACAATCTTCTTTGCAGTTAACAAACCCAAAGGGTACCTGATCAAACTCTCCCCTATTTCCTGGCCAAGTGTACCTGACTCACTCAAACTTAACCCAGTATCAAAACTATAGGGATATCTTATCCCTCCAAATGGGTACTCCAGCTATGCAAATGAATCTATAAACTTCAGACCTCTCTTAGCAGGTCTAATGTTCATATTCTGGATATATGTTGCAGGGATACCAAAACCCCACTTCAGGGAAGACAGTTGGCAATTTAAGTCTCTGTAAAATGAGCACACACAATAACCAACTAGATTCTACAGTCCCCACCCCACTCCCACCACGAAAATAGCAAATGCCACATCTAGGGACAGGGTTTGTGATTTTGGACCACTTTCTTTTTTGCACTATGACAGAGAGCAGCTTCATTGTGGCAGAAATTTAGTCCTTAATGCTTTTTCAGTATTCTCAACTCTACCTCACAAATCTGTCTTTCTCCCTCTCTGGACCTCTCCACTTGTGCTGGACAAGCAGAAATTTCCTCCAACTAACTATTGGGGAAAGCAGTTGTCTTCTTTGCACACAGAGAACTCCAATGCCTATCCTGGCAACTATCTGAGACTGAAACTGGAGACAGCTTCATTAAGACCATCTATTTCCATCTGTGCAACATGACTGAATTCTGTCCCCGTTTCAGCTCATCTGAGACTAAGTCCATCCTCCAAGCGTTCATTCTCTCTAGACTTGACAATACCAACATATTCCTGCCCACCTCTTATCTTTCACCCTGCAAAGCTGAAGCTTCTGAAGCTCTGCTGCCTTCTATTTTGTATCAAGTCCAGTTTATCCCCCTGCTCAAGTTTAAATATCTGTTCTAAATTCACAGTTTTAGTTTTAAACCCCTTCGTCACTTTTTTCTGTAAACTCCTACAAGCCTCGAAGGGATTAATGCTGTTCCAATCCTGGTGTCTAGGACATCCCCCATTTTCATTGTAATACCACATGTCTGCCAATGCCCTAATCTCGGCAATTCTCCTTCACAAACCTGTTTATTTTACTGTCATCCTGTTAGATGCTATGCAAAACATTTTGTCTGACAAAGCTTTGGACATCAGCCCTAATTTCTCTTCATGTGGCTTGATGTCAAATTTGTTTTTGTAACACTGCTGTCCGTTGGACTTTTTCCTGTATTAGAGAAGTATACAAGTGTGAGTATTTGTCGTAATGGACATAATACTGTGGATGATACAACAACCAATCAATCATTCAGAACAAGAGTCCAAAAAGTACTTGTTCCAGTGCAGCTACAACTCTGCCATCGATTCAAAAAAGTGCAAAATTGCCCAAATTTATCCTGTCCACACAAAGCAGGATAAATCCAATCTTGACATTTACTACCCTATCAGTCTGTTCTCGACCATGAACAAAGTAGGGGAAGGGGTCACCACCAGAGCTATCAAGTGGCACTCGTTCACTGCCACCGAGTCTGTGTATGCCAGGGCCGCTCAGCTCCAGTCCTCATTACAGCCTCGGTTCAAACATTGACAGTAGAGTAGAACTCCAGTGGTGAGATGTGAGTGGTAGCCCTTGACATTAAGGCAGCATTTGACTGAGTTTGACATTAAAGAATCTTTGCAAAACTGGAGTCAGTGGCAGTCAAGTGGAGGATTCTCTGCTGGTTCGAATCATACCTCCACAGAAGAAGATGTTTGTAATGTTGCAGCTCAATGATCTTTTAACACACCACACAAGTGCCAGGCAATGGCCATCTCCACAAAGGGAGAATGTAACCATCTCCCTTTGATGACGTTGCTGTCACTGATTTGTCCCCTGTCTACTGCTATGGAGCAGAAACTGAACTAGACCAACCATATAAATGTTATGATTTGAAGAGCAGGTCAAAGGCTAGGAATTCTGCAGTGAGTAACTCACCTCTTGACTTACCAGTTCCTGGGTGGGTGAACCTCCAACAATCCTCAAGATGCACTACACCATCCAGGAGAAAGTAGCCTGCTCGATTGGCACGCCATTCACTGCTTTCAACATGCACTACCCATGCACAGTGGCGTCAGTATGCACCATCTTTAAGTTGTGCAGCAGCACTTCACCTTTGATAGTACGTTCTAAACCCTCAACCCCTACCAGATGTGTGGAAATACAACGACCTGCAAGTTCTCCATCAAATTACTCACCATCCCATCTTAAAACGATATTTCCTTTCTTTCACAATTGCAGGTTAAAATCCTGGAACTCCTTTATAATCATAGAAATTATACAATACAGAAAGGCCATTCGACCCATCGAGTCAGGGCCGCCAAAGCTACTGTAAGTCTACACCAGTACAACTTTCCAGGGCACTAGGCCTATAGCTTTGAATGTTATAACATTTCAAGTCCTCATTCCGACAAGTAATGATTTAAACTGAGATAATAGGAACTGCAGATGCTGGAGAATCCGAGATAACAAGGTGTAGTGCTGGATGAACACAGCAGGCCAAGCAACATCATAGGTCTAGGCCCAAAACGTCAAGCTTTCCATGATTTAAACTGAGTTAGTTTTTGAACAAAATGAGTTTACCAGTGCAGAAACTAATTTCGCTGGTACTTTTGAAGGCCTTCTGAAAAACTGAATGGAAATCTGGTGACAGACTGGTTTTCTATCATGCTGTGGACAGAGTTGGATCATTTCCAAACTGCCAACCTTCTACCATTTCTTTCAATTATGATCTCAAAAGCAACAGTTGGTAGACATGAGGCATGACAAGCCACCCTCATAGTGAGAATAGAACATTTTTGGATCATGGAAACAAAGAACCAGGAGTAGAGGTCGTTCAGTCCTCGAGCCTGCTCTGTTAATCTAGATCATGGCTTATCATCCACTTCAAAAGCCATTTGCCTTCACAAGCCCGAATTTCTTTAATATCTCAAAATTTATCAATCTCTGACTTGAATATACTCATAGGCTCCCTGAGGGAGAGAATTTCAACCCTCTGAGTGAGGAAATTCTTCCTCATTTCAATCCTAAATGCCCTTCACCCTATTCTGAGATTTGCCCCTTGACTTTTGACTGCAACTGCTCCCAAGAGAGGGGAGACATCCTTTTCAGCATCCGCACTCTCTAGCTCATTCATAATTTTGTAAGCTCCAGTGAAGAAAAAGGTGTGCTTTGATTGAAGGGATCTGAGCAAAACAGGAGGAAACCAACTTTTAAAAATAGAAAAACACTATTGAACGATCAGCTACACAGTTAGAGCTCAAGCATTCCTGATCGGCTCTGGAGCGAGGGTTTACCGGACTGATTCCTGGGAATGAAGGACTGATGCACGAAGAGAAACTGGATTAGTTAGGATTATTTTCACTGTAATTCAGAAGAACACAGGGAGGGGGATATGGATCTCATAGAAAGTTATAAAATTCTAACAGGACTAGACAAGATAATTGCAGTAACGATGTTCCCGATGATGAGGAGTCCAACACCAGACGTCACTAAGGATGTAGAGTAGACCGTTTGGGACTGACATAAGGAGTGGTTTCTTCAGCCAGTGAGTGGTGAGCCTGTGGAATTCTATGTCACAGACAGCATTAGAGGCCAAAGCTCTATATGCTTCCAAGAAGGATTTCGATATAGTTCTTTAGGCTAAAGGAATCAAAAGGTGTGGGGAGAAAGCAGGAAGAGGTTATTAAATTGGATGATCAGCCATGATCATAATGAATGGCCCACATTTGCTCCTATTATCTACGTTAACACTACAGCATAAATTGTGTCAGATCAACTACTAAGACTTTGCTATTGCCTGTACTGATGAGGGAGACCTGGCCAGGCTACAGCCACTCAGCTGTGTCTGTGCTTCTTCACTGAACTCCACTACTTCTGCATAGTGCTTTAATGCCTTCAAAAACACACTTCTCTATGTTTCTTCTGATCGTCCACAAAGTTTGACTCCCCAGGACCCTTGTGACTCTAAGATCATCTATCCAAGGTCAGTATAGACAACATACGTCTGTCATATTGTCCTTCCTTCAGCCTTTAATTTACTAGCCTTGATAACCACAAAGTTTGAGCAGCCCTTATCACCAGATGCCTGTTGAATGAGCAGTGCCTTGTTCTGCCTTGTGAAGTTGGCCACTTTTTCCCGTCATCATTGTAGAGACTTAGCAATTATCCATACAGCTACAGTGTAGGAATTTAAATGCAGCCACACAGCTACATCCTGCTCCTATTTTCTGTATTTCTATGATTTATTGTTTTGATATGCCCAGAAGTTAATTTGGTTCCATTATACGGCCAGCCTCATTAATATCTTACAGTGGTAAGGCCTTGGGTTCAAACACCCAATAATATTATTTGGCAGCTTGAATTGCATTATTATCCCCAGTAAGCACATCACAATTATAAGCAACTCTATTTTACCAAGTGATATTCAACTAAACATTCCGTTGATTGCATTTGACAGGAATTTAATAGTTTTGTTTGTTATTTTCTTCATAATAGATGGAACGTTTTGTTACATGAAGTAGGGAAATAGTTTCATTGAATAAGGTTGGTGCATATTTTGCCAACAAAAAGCAAGAAAATTGAGTTAGATGTCACAGTTTATTCATGCAGGACAATGACAATTACAGAAAAGATAGAGGTGATTTACATCCAATGTCCAGGATATATGTATAGTGAGTTTGATTTCAATTTCATTTAGCTTTTAGGTCAATTGGGAGACAAATGCATACAGAATAAGATAGTTATGAGTCTGTAAAGGGATGTAGCAAGACATCCAGGTGAATCTTCTGTTTGCTTGACATGCAGAAAATCTCATGAGTTTAGAGTTATTTATCACTCCTTAAGTGATGTCATATCTCTGATGAATCTCTTTCTGCCTTGTATCAACTTGGATTGATAGAATGACCCTGACACAAGAACAGAGATAAAAGGAAAGTACTACAGATGCCAAAAACCTGAATAAAAAAGAAACAGAATATGCTGGAGAAAATCAGCTGGTCTAGCAGCATCTGTGGAGAGAAAAATCAAACTCAGCATTTTGATTATGGTCTTGAGAACTTAGTTTTTTTTTTCTCCAAAACACTTCCTGCCTTTTGCTAAGTCAGAGATATCTCAGTAGCCAGTTTATCATGCCAGACCATATAAAGATAAAAGTGTGGATGCTCCCTGGTGATTTTACAATGTGCGGCGCCATTCGAAACAGCCTATGTCCAAATGCAACAAGACCTTGAAAATATCCAGGCACGGGCTGACATGTGGCAAGTAAATTTCATGCCACACAACTACTAGACAAGTAACAACTCCAAGGAAAGAGAATCTAACCATCACCCCTTGACATTCAGTGAAATTGCTATCACTGAATGCGCTACTACCAACAACCTGGTGAGTACTATTTATCGGAAACTGAAATAGACAAACCATATAAATGCTGCGGCTACAAGAACAAGTCAGAGGAAATCCTGCAACAAATAACTCATCTCTTGATTTCCCAAAGTCGGGGGTACTATTGAATACTTTCTACTTCTTTGGACAAATGCAGCTCCAACAACAGTCAAGAAACTGACACTATCCAAAATCAAGCAGCCTTTATAAGATGTTCACTGTCTCCACTATTGATACACAGTGAGTACCATCTGCAAAGTACACAGCAACAACTCTCAAACGCTTCTTTGACAGCATCTTCCAAAACCCCTGACCACCACTACCATTTAGAAGGACAAAGGCAGATACATGGAAATAGCATCAATTGCAAATTCCACCGAGCCACTCACCATCTTGAGTTGGAAGTGTATAACCTTGGCTTCAGTATTGCTGGATCAAAATCTTGGAACACTCTCCCTAACAATATTGGAGGTGTACCTACACCAAATGGACTGCAGCAGGTCAAGAAGGCCATCTTCTCAAAGGCAACTAGGGATGCACTATAAATGTTGGCCCAGTCAACAATGCAAACACTCTCATGAATGAATAAAAAACAAATAAGGCAGTGTTCTTTTTGCCCCCTGATATATAGAATAATAAATGAATCTGACTTTATTTGCCAAGCTAGCTTGAAATTCTTGTAAATCCCGGTTGGCTATTGTATCCATGATTCAACAAGTGTTTTTTTAAGACATGCCAATATTGGCTTTGGGTTGAAAGGTCTGCCTACAAAGCAGTTGATCACAGAAAGCTTGAATTGTTCAATAATTCTCTTTTCAAGGGTCTCAAAGAGCTGTCAATCAAACTTGAATTGGGGCTTATGGGACTCGTGAACATTCCTGACTTCCACAGATCCTGACACAAAGTACAGCTTTCATGTTTCCATAAAAGTAACATTGTTCTCTTTGAATATGATGACTAGCAATCTCTACTAAAAAGCAAAGGTACTTCTCAATAAATGATGTCAGTTGACACACACACAGCTATTCATTGTTTTCAGTTTTATCACTTTACAAACGTGAAGCCCACTTAATGTCACTGAACTGATGTACCTGCCTTTCAGAAATCCTTGGCTGGTACTGATTTAACTCTTTACGCATTGATATTTAGCAATAGAGAAATGCAGTACTGTAGAATAAATTCAGAACAGAAAGAAAACTATTTAAGGTGAAAAATGCCAATTTGTAAGAACAGTTTCACCTCTTTAATACTATGAGTGGCAGCTGGTAGGTTGTTCCATCATGAGTTTACCACATTTCCACTTGAGTTATGCACTGGGCCATTTCTATGTATCCTATTCAAAATGCCTCATATTGTCTGCTTACTGAATTTAAATGAGGGAATGTCATCAGCAATTCAATTTCCAAATGTCTACTGGGAAAACATGGCTAAAAAGTCAGTCTGGTCAATGGGAGCCTGAGATCATAGACAAATGGCAATATTTTATGTGAAGAGGGAATTTTTGAAAGGGGCACATGTACGAATTACGTCAGTAAGTTTCTTCATCATGACTTTCTCCATCTAATCTATAGCATTTTTCAGGTTAAGGCTTGGCTATCAGAAGTTTAAAAAACTCAGCTGTGATGTGTCTCATTAGTGGCCATATTGCTGTTGCCTCTCAACCTCCTGTCTGGGACATGACAGATCGCAGAGCAAAGAAGATTTTATGCATGATTGTGCAGATGCCTGTGCACTTATGACTACACCTTGATTTAATCAAAATGATTAAGGATATTTGTCATGGAATAGTATCCTTCCAGTTATTTGATACATGGAGCTTTCCATTATTCTCAATTTTATCAGGTATGAAGTAAACTGATGTCAGTATATCTGGCACTGGATAGATGTGTATTCCTTTAAGAAGTAAATTTGGGAATACTGATTTAACTGTACGCTGGTTCCAGCAAAAGCTGGTTGTGTGCAGCCAACATACCATTTGGAATGGAATGAGTTATCTGAGTTTTTTAACCTTTTAAATCTTCACTTCACCTGAGAATCCATCAGCTCTGTAACTGAAGGACCAATAAAAATCTCGCTGATCAGCATATTCCTGGTCCTCTTTTATTCACTTCAATGCACTTCAGTTACTCTTTCAACCTCAAGTTCTCTGTATTTCATTTAGCTATCTTGTTGCTTCTGAATGATGTTAATACTGTTTGTTTCTACTGTTTAGTGATGGTCGTGATTGGCTCAGGAGTAGGTTCTCTGCTTATTTCCCCATGTCTTGCAATTCAGTTGCTCATAGGGGGCTCATGTTTCCAATTTCTGTGATGCCCAAGTTTGTCATTCTTTTTCCTCTTCCTTCAATCATCTTGTTTTGCAAGTTTACATGCCTCAGAAAATCCCAATTGTTGCTCTTTCTTGGTAATACTCAATCATGACCTTTCTTCATCCACCATCCTAAGAATTTCCTCATTGCTCTACCCTCCACTGACTCCCTCCACCTTCTCTAGAACCAAATTTATCAACTTTCTAGTCTTTGATGTTTGTTCTCCTTACTGTCCACATTTCTGCCCCATCAAACAACAAGATCCAAATCATAGTCTTGGTGACTCTTCAGATCACGACTTATTCCTATTCTGGCAATTCTCAATGTTTGGAGAATGCATTCTTTTCCAGTGCCAAAGTAACTCTGATTTATTTATGACAGTAATCAGATACTTAAATCATGGTACTTGTTCCAGCTGCTGAGTATTTACCTCCAAAAACAAAGTTGCTGGAAAAGCTCAGCAGGTCTGGCAGCATCTGTGAAGGAAAAATCAGAGTTAACATTTCGGGTCTGGTGATCATTCCTCTTAATTTTATTTAAAACAATATTTATCTCCCTTAACCTTTTACTTCTCAGCAGTCTTTCTCCCAGCCTTCACGACTGTTTTGAGAAACTGAATCATATGTAATCAGGTATGGAGCGAGACAAAGCCGTCTATTTTTACACTCCTCTTGAATATTTATCTGCACACTCTGATAAAAGAAGCAACAGACGAATTTCAGAAAGACATCAAAGTAGGAGATCTGCAGGTGAAGATAGTGAGATTTGCAGTTGACCAGGGGCAAGTGGTTACCAACAGAACATCTAGACATTCTCATGGGTATAGAATGAATAAGTGATGAAATAGAAATTAATGTAAAAAATGTCAGAAGTTGTGAAGACTAGATCCTCAGGCAAGTTTGCAGAAACTTTACAGGTAACATTTAGAGGTCTTCTGGCACAGTGGTAGTGTCCTCACTTGAAGGCCAGGAGGTCCAGGTTGAAGCCCTCTCCACCTGCTCCAGACATGTCAAATTATGTTTTTAAAAATAACTATAAAAGGCAAAGCCAGACATATGCAACAGTGCTGACCCTGAGATACCATTTCAAATCCACTTGTATGGTAGTAACCTGTGTATCATGGTTTCCTTCATGTGAGCATTGTTAGACTCATAACATCCTAAAATTATAAAGGACACAAATCTATTCAGCCCACCATAACTGTGCCAGTGTTTTTGTAGAACTTGCCAAGTAATTTTGCTTGTCTGCTCTTTCCCATAGTGCTGTAACTTATTTTCCTTCAAGTATTTATCCAAATGCTTTTTAATGATACCACTAAATCTTCCTCAGCCACCCGATCACAGAGTGTATTCCAGATTACAACAATTTGTGGCAAAAAAGGTGTTTCACACACCGTTTCTGATTTTTTTGCTACTTATGTTTGCTGCATATTTTCTAGTAGTTTACTGTTTTGACATTGAAAGAAGTTTTCTCCTCGTCTTTTCTTCAACCTTTTAAATCTTCACTTCAAATTTCTTCCTTAATTTTTTTGTGTTCTAAGGAGAACCATGTGGGTTTCTCCTGTCTCTCCCTATAATTAAGGTCCCTCAGCCATGGAGCCATTCTAACAAATCTTGTTTTCATCCTCTCTTCCATTGTGACTAGAAGTGAATATAATGTGTAGACGTATCTAGCATTTTATAAAGTTTTGATGTAACTTAGTTGTGTGAGAGCGAATGACCAAGAGGAGAGAATGTAAGAAGTGAAGGAAATGTTTTACCTGTTCTCACTCTACCTGTACTTCTCTGTAATAGCATCGTAGGATGGAGTTCAATGCCCTCCCCCATGATTAGTTTAGTGGACATTTCATCAAGCAGCTGGGTGGTGGGGTGCCTCCCATGTCCACTTAATCCTAATTTGTACCCATTTAAGAGCCTTTGCCCACAGCTGACGGCATTAACCCAGCAACATGCAGGTGTGTTGTTTGATCAGAGGTGTACCTGATTGAGGCAGCTGGCGTTATAAAAGAGACATTTGTTGAGAGCTGCCTTCTCTTCCCATTCTTGTTGACCACTCCCTTCCCATGTGATACATACCCAACAACCCCCTCTCCTGCCGTCACATACCTGTACCTGGGATCTCGTGATGGTGTGGTACTGTTAGCAGCCAATGCCTCCCTGGTGGTGCTGCTATTCAATAGAGCTACTGACCCTTGATTGGCTGGCAACTCTCAGCATTGGGTCTTCCACCGCTGGGGTCCTTGATCATCAGGAAGGCCCATTGCTGACCAGTTAGGTGCCTGAATGGCACTTAATACAATCGATCTCCCCTAAAAGGGGTAGTGTGGGGATATCAGCCAATGGATGAGACCCCAGTTGACTTCAATGAATGCTGTCCATACAATCATACAGCACAGAGGTGGTTCTCTACACCACCAATGGTGGTTACTTATTCGCAGTGCAAATGTTCAAAAAGGAAACTGAGGGTATGAGGTGTCAATTGTCAAGGATGGATTGGGAAACCTTATTAAAAGAGTTGATGGTAGATAGTCAATGGTTCATATTTAAAGGATGTGTACACCAATTGCAATTGTTCATTCCTATCTGGCACAAAAGCAAGACGAAAGGTTGTTCAACCGTGGCCTACAAATGAAATTAGGGATAGTGTTAGATCCAAAAAAGGAGATATATAAAATTGCCAGAAAATACAGCAACCCTGAGGATTGGGAGCTTTTTAGCATTCAGCAAAAGAGGACAAAAGGTTTGATCAAGAAATGGCAAATAGAGAACAAGTTCAAAATCACAGGGTAAAAAGAAGCTAATTGTAAAAGTTTCATTAAATATGTGAAGAGTAAGATTAGTAAAGACAAATGTATGTCCCTCGTAGAAGCTTGGGGAACAATCAAGGGGAACAAAGAAATGACAGAAGCATTAAACACATATTTTGGTTCCATCTTCACAAATAACCACCTAGAAATGTTTAGGAAACCAAGGCATAGTGAAAGGGTGAAATTGAAGAAAATCAGTTTTAGTAAGAAAATGGTGCTAGAGCAATTAATGGCGTTAAAGGCTGACATATCATCAGGGCCTGATAATCTACATTCCTGAGTTTTAAAGAAAGTGGCTCTGGAAGTGTTGGATGCATTGGTGTCATCTTTCAAAATTATATAGACTGAGATACAGTACCTACAGATTCAAGAGTGGCAAATATAAGGCTACTTTTCAAAGGGGGAGGGTATAAACAGAGAATAATGAACCAATCAGCCTCACATCAATAGTGGGGAAAATGCTTGAGTCTGTCATAAAAAACTTGCTAACTGAATGTTTGGAAATCATTAATGGGATTGGACAAAGCCAACATGGGTTTATGAAAGGCAAAGTATGTTTAACAAGTTCACTGGAGACTTTTTGGAGATGTAACTAGTAGAATAGATAAGGAAGAACCAATGCATGGGGTGCTGTTTGGATTTTCAGAATGCTATTGATAAGGTCCCTCATAAGAGGTAGGTGGGCAAAAGTAAAGCACATGAGACAAAGGGTAATACATTGATTTAGATTGAGAACTGGTTGACAGACAGGAAATAGAGTGGGAATAATCAATCTTTATATGTGGCAGTCAGTGTCTAGTCAGGTTACCACAATGAACAGTGCTTGGTTCACCTATTCACGATACATATATAAATGCCTATAATGAGGAAATTAATTGCAATGTTTCCAAGTTTGCTGATGACACAGAATTGGACGAGTTTGTGAATTGTGTGGAGAATGCGTGGATGATTCTGGGTGATTTAGACACATTAATTCAGTGGGTAAGCATGTGGCAGGTGTAGTACAATGTGGTTAAATGTAAAGTTATAAACTTGGTTGTGAAAAACAAAAAGGAAGAGTGTTGTTTAAATGGTGATGTATTGGGAAATACGGATGTACAAAGGGATCTTGATATTACACACCAGTCAATGAAAGAGATAGGCAGGTGTAGCAAGCAATTACGAAGGCAGATGGTATATGATATAAGGTATATGGGCCTTCATTGAAAGAGGATTTGAGTTCAAAAATAAGAATGTCTTATTGCACTCATTCAGGGTCTTGGTGCTACTACACCTGGAGTATTGCGTGCAGTTTTAGTCTCCCTTTGTTAGAAAGGACATACTTGCCTTAGATGGAGTGCAGCAAGAAGTTCACTGAGTTGCCAAGATGGCAGGATTATCATGTGAGGAGAGATTGGTTTGACTGGGCCTGTAGTCGCTCGAGTTTAGAAGGATGAGAGAGGATCTGATTGAAACATAAAATTCTGATAGGATTGGTCAGAATGGATGCAGGGAGGATGTTTACCTTGACTTGGGTGTTTGGAACCAGGAGATGCAGCCTCAGGATAGGGAGGTAGACCATTTAGCACTGAGGTAAGGAAACATTTCTTCACTCATAAAATAGTGTACCTGTGGAATTCTCTACCGCAGAACGATGTGAAGACGAATGCACTGAATATATTCAAGAAAGAGATAGGTAAAAGTTTTGATTTTAGAGGCATCAAGGAGAGCAAGCAGAAATATGACATTGCAATAGAGGATCGGCAATGATCATGTTGAATGGTTGAGGAGTTTCAATGTTTATCTGTGCACCTGGGGCAAGTTCTGTCCATCTTGTTGGCTCCTTTCCTGTTGTTTAAAACCATTTTCCTGACAGCCGTGCTTTGTTCTTCCTTCTTATATCCTTTTCATTTCTTTCATTCCATTCCTATTCAACACTCCCATTTCTTCTTTCCTCTGATTGTCAGACTATGTGACTCACATCCCAACATATGATGGTCATTGTACAAAAGCAGTCTCTCTTTGGTCTTTCCCTAGTGGCCAAACTGCTTCTAACCCTCCCAGTTTATTCCCATCCCTGCGAAATGGATTTTCTCAATCTTGCCGTTTGGTCTCCTATTCTGAACCACAAATAAATAACCTTTGCAAAGTGCTGTTCTAGAAAAGCAGGAGTTAAGTTGAAATGAGATGGAAAATACTGATGACAAACATGGTTGAAGCGAACATGTTTTAGTGGACTTTCTAATTTTGTTTGATATTAGTGTTATTTACTCTGTTTAAGTTATAAATTGTCATTAGTAGCTGACAGGCTCTAATTCATAGCTTCACAATAATACCAGTGCAGCGAATGCAGTAATTAATGTTTCAGATAAAAGTACCCTGGTATTGCTGTGCAATTACTGCCTGCAACCAAGTGTTAAATGACTTCCTGCAACCAAAACCTGTGAGGAAGATTGGAGAGCAGATGTTGCTTCATTTTGCTGTGCACAAGACTTATCCCAGTGGCAGTGCCTCTGGTTTTAACTCTGTGCCCATACCAACACTATTCAACTGCTGGCAAAAACACAGGCAGTTTAAATGGATTCCCGTCCTGCCTGATCAGACAGATTGTAGTCTTACATTGCAGGCAGCCAAGGTACACATCCCAAACCCGTGGTGGCCTCTTTAAATATATCGCCATCGATGTACTGGGCATTACCATTATCAGAAATTTAACTGCACCAGTATTTAAATGTAGCTACAAGAGTAGATCAGGGGCTAGAATTTTGTTGGAAATAACTTAGCTTCCATGACCTGTCCACCACCTACAAAGCTCAAGTCAGCAATAGTCTCCACTTGCCTGGTTACATGCAGCTCGCAAATTTCTTGTGAAACGCAACAATCTTCAGGCCAAAACAGCTTGCTCAATGCTCACTCCAGCCACCATCTTAATCCACTACTGGCACACTCCAACCACTACTGGCACACTAAGGCAGCCATGCATGACATCTACACAGTGTGCTGTACCAACTTGCCAAACCTCATACCTCTTCTTTTGCACATCTTCTACTGTCCAGATGAATGAGGACGGCAGATGCCATGTAAATACCTCAGTCAAAATTCTAGAAACTCTCTCCCTAACAGAACTGTGGGCATAGCTACACCACATTGAAAGCAGCAGAAAATGGCGCACTGTCACTTCTCGAGGGATGGGTACTAAATGCTGGCCTCTCTGGTGATGTCTTCATCCCATCAACAATTATTGTTTATAAAAACTCAGCTTGGCCTTTGATGTTTCAAGTGATATTTGATCTACTGTTCTATCGCAAGGCAGAGTGTTAAACTCTCCTGAGCTCAGCAGGAGATTGCCAACTAGCACCAAAGTGAGTTTGGGAAGTGGGGACTTTGGAGAAGGAGTGTTTGTGTGTTCGCGCCAAAGTAACTTAGTATGGATTCAGATAGCTACCTTCTGATCTAACTGGAAGACTCTTATTGAGTAAACAATATGAATTGTATTGCATCACTGCAACTATTTACAGATGACATGAATATTCTTACATTACTACAGAGATTGTGGGGACTAAATGGCCCAGGTCTGCCTCCTACAACTCCTTCCTTGCTGTGTCCAAGTCCCTGTGAATCACCACGGTGGGTAATGCTTATTGCACAAAATCAGATATCAGCCCAATCAGACCTATATAGTACAAGCTGCCCTTACTACCTGCTTGAAGTGCAGGTTAAGATAGATGACAACAGGAACCAGTAAATTGTCTACTGAATTTCAAGACCTAGTTAACATCATCCCTTTCATGTACAGAAGTGCTGAGCCCTCCACAGAGCTCACTGGAGCAAGAACAAGCTAAATTTTCATTCACTAGTCCAAGGATTTTGAGATCTTCTGTAATGTTCCAAGACTTCATGAGCTAAGACAATCTTGCTCTGCAATAGGTCCATAAGTTATTATAACTTGTTTATTCCAAATTGGTGCACCATTTCCAGATTGAGTCTATAGTGGGTAACCTAAACATAGCTGTACAAATGTTGCATTGCTCTGTCAGTTGAATGTATGCATGCTCTAGTTGAGAGCAGGCAATACTAATTGGGGAAGATTACGGCACATATTTAAGAACCAGTAAAGGTCTTGTGGCTCAACAGTAGAGTCCAGATCTCTGGGTCTGATGGCTTGCTTCAAATCCCGACTGTCGTGGTGATGTGTCACAAAATGTCCCAGCAGGCTGATTAAAAATACTCTTGTGGCGCATTTGTAGAATCCTTACCTCTGGGCCTGAAAGTCTGGGTTCAAGTCCTACCTGCCTGCAAGGTATGTCCGAGCAAGGTAATTGAAATATAAAACAAACACAGAAACACAGGTCTGGCAGCATCTGTGGAGAGAAGAAAGGAGTTAACATTGTGTGTCTGATATTATTCTTCTTCAGAACTTGGTTGAAGGATATATTTAAGAACTAGTTTCCACCTGCAAGGAGTTGGTGTGTAAGAGGAAATCTACACTTGTGTTATATGAGACATTGTGAATGAACCTTTGTGGAAGATAGAATGGTTCCTGCTTTCTCCTTTGTCAGATCGATGTTTACCTCTACCATCCCTCAACTCACCTGCCGGGATACAAGCTGGTTTTACCTCTATCACTAAAATTCACCTCGGGATCCTATGCTAGGCCAATCCATTTATTTTCATCCTCTGATGCTCTATAACTTGATCTGTATTGCAAAGAATGCAGTTAATGCTATACAGCAATCATAGAAAGGAAATAGGCCAAAAAAGTCATGCGTGCATGGGACCACTAGGTTACATTAAAACACAAGTCTTCATGGATTTGTTGCATCCCAGTTGAAACAGACATATTTCCTTTTTAGAGGGTATCCTGCAGAAACCATTACAGTTGGTAATAAGACTACGAGTGACAGGCTCATTATAAAACAGTTCAGGATGACAAAAATATTGCCTGCTGAAATAATGACTGGTATAAATCAAGGAACCAAATGATCAACCAATCTTATCATTGTGCTAGTTCACCTGTCACAGGGCACAAAACATTTCATCATTGAGGGCTGCTTTTTTGGTTTTATGTGTCTACTTTCCCATTCTCACCAACCCTTTTATTGGATTATGCAGTCAGTTAGTGACATTACTTTCCGTAGTTGTGTCAACATTTGGGCATCTGGAGTCACTCAGAAGTATAATTAGAAGAATCAATATGATGAATAATTACCAACCCTCCATTTAATTTAAAGTCACACTCCGTGAGAAAAGCATTCATTTCCCAGATACCATAGTATTTACATTGTTGGCGCAAGATAATCGGCATAAATCAGTAACAAGTTTTTTTTAAATAGTTGAGGCACACTTCTACAGATAAAAAGCCATCACCACAACCACAGCCTCCAGATTGGTGAGATCACAGCTAATGCCTTTAATTGCATATTCATAAATTCAGAATGTTTTAACCAGGCAGTTAATACCCTTTTTATTGCATCTCAGATCTCAATGTCAGATTTACATTTCACAATAGATATGGTATTCATTATAGTAACACCTATTGCAATTTTCCCCACACTGTGGCTCCTGAACAAATGTAGCATTAAGCTAGAGATTCCAAATTGGGATGCAAATAATTTATTAACAAAGCGTTTTCAAGACTTTCTAGCTGCTAGTTAGCTGACTGTTCCTTCATTGATCTGAAAATGCTGTCTCTCCTTTTGAGGCTCCAGTTTTCTCGCACCGCCTTGCAACCTGCTACTCTTTCCCACTCGCAACCCCTTGCTGCCTCGCTGTCTCTTCCAGCTGTCTCTTTCATCCTACAAATGTACATTAAGTTAGAAGCAGAAGTAGGCCATTCAGTCCTTGAGTATCTGCTCGACCATTCTGTAAAATCATGGCTAATCTGTTGTGTATTAATGCCACATTTCCACCTACTCTCCATTCTCTTGCCTAACAAGAATCTGCTTTAAAAATATTTAATGACCTTGCTTCCACTGCCTTCTAAGGGACAGTGTTCCAAAGTCACACAAAGTCTGAGAGAACGTATCTCCCCTCACCTTTGAAGAAGAGTCACCCGAGATTAAAAGCTTTATCTCTGTTACTGTGTCAACAGATGCTGCCAGCAGTTTTTCCAGCATTCCCAGTGTCTGTTTCCTCACCTCTGCTCTGAAAGGGCAACTCTTAATTTTAAAATATTGTGTCCTATTTCTGAATTCACCCACAACAACAAAGATACTCGCTAAGTCCACTCTGTCAAGACGACACAGGATATTATATGCTTCAAACAAATTATCACTCCCTCTTTTAACCTCCAGTGAAATCAGGACCAGTCTGTGTAGCCTTTCCTTATAAGATGTTACTCTCCCCCCACCCTATCTTGCATTATCACCATCTGCCCCCAGACCCCCCAGCTCTCCTCAATCTCCTTGCACCCATTCATTTCCCTCTGGCCCTTTGCAAACCCCTCCTCCTGTCTCTCTTGGCTTCGTGGAGATCCTCACTACTTCCGTCTATTCAACTTATGGGGGCATCATTTCTCTGAAATGTCACCCCTGTGAGTGAGTTTTCCCAAGTAAATTGAGGATTTTGGAGACAGATTCATCTGGCGTCCCATATGTTTTAATGTGACATGACATGTAATATTTGATTACCAGCCAGCATAATTTGAGACTAGGGACTCGTCAGAGTGAATTGTTATTAGTTTTTTTTCCACATCTCATTATTAATTTCTTAGTTATTTCAGATTTTTCTAATTATTCATTAGTCAATAATAGAAAAGATAAAATGGATAATGAAACATTAATAATGACTAATTAGATTTAGCCTTTCTTCAATAAGCATAAATTGTATTTATGTAATGCCTTTAAATATTGTAAAATATTCCAAGGTCAATCAAAGAAGCCATATTGAATGAAAGTTTGATACGAGGCTACATGACAGATTACCCAAATGTGTGAACAAAAGCTTGGTCAAAGAGAGTACGTAAATGAATGAGAAAAGCAGGCTGATTTAAGGACAGAACTCCAAAGCCTAAGGCCTTGACAACTGAAAGTATGGCCACCAATGATGGGGTGTGGATACTCCAGGGGCCTGTTGGTAGAATGCAGCAATCTCAAAGGATCATTGGGTAGGAAGGGATTGATTATGATGAGGATGGATATTCTTCAGGTACAAAGAAGATGATGGATGTGCAAACCCAACAGTGATGAGGCCCAATCTGGACGCACTGTTGGGGCATTGGAACTCATGCTGTGATGTGAACAGACGTTACACTGTGACACTGTTCACAGGCAGCAATGACGTTGAAGTTGAAGCTTTTATGAAAGTGACAGAAGCTCTGAAGCTCCTTCTAACACCAAATCTTTCAGCTTCTTAGGATGTTGCTGCATGATTTCAGGTTTTCCTTAAGCATGTCTTTGTTTTGCTTGATTGACCAACCTTGGTTTCTTTTGCCAGATGCAGTCTCCATTCTGAAACTGACTCTGGATGGTTATTAATTCTAATTACATGCCCTATTGGGTACAGTTGAGCTTTTAGGAGCATTGCCTCAATTCTTGTTGACTGGACTTGGTCGAAAATTTCAAGATTTGAAACCTGGTTTTGCCTGCAGATGCTGAGGATACTGCAAAAGGCATGTATGTGGAATTGTTTCAGCTGCCATTTGTGTTTACAGTGTAGAGTCTGGGAGCCACAGCAATAATGGAGGGAAATACTGATAAGAGCGATGTGCACCTTGATCTACATGCACGCTCAAATGCTATAATGGCTTAGTATCCTGGTGTGAAGCCTTCTGAGCACTTGGCTCACCTTGCTGATCTAGGCTGCTATCTCTTCACCAAATAAGGCCATTGTTGGAGATAATGACTTTAAGGTACTTATAATTATTAACATTCTTCAAGTATGTATCATTAAACAGTGCTGGAATTTGGTAAGGATTTGCGTATCACGTCTGTCTTTTATAGTCTGATGGTCAATCCAAACAGCTCTTTTCCCACTGAAAGGCTGTCAACAAGATCTGCAATGCTGTCATTTTGTGTGCAAATATTGGCAAAAATGACTTCCGGAATGAGTTTTACAGATGTTTTAGCTACTGCGCTGAGGAGACACAGGTCAAACAGGGATAATATCGCAGGCTCCCACTTTGAGGTCCTTGACAGCATGGCTAAGGACACAGGCGAAGAACAGGTTAAAGAGGATTGGTACTAGAACACAGCTGGGCATCACGCAAATCGTGATTTTAGAGGGAGCAGATGATTTGGCATTTAATCGGATCTGGCCTGTCATTTCTTCATGGAACAGTTGTATGGTCTTGTCACACGTTTTGGGTAACTGTGCTGCTCCAGGATTCTCTAGAGGGCCACCCTGTTGACTGCATCAAAGACCTTTGAGAGACTAAATGAAAGTGAGGTCAAGGGCCATGTTGCACTTGAGGCATTTGTTTCACTTTGAACATCATGTGCATTATGTTGTGATCTGGGTGAAAGCTGCACTGAGCCTCAGGGAGATTTGTTTCTGCCACAATGATAAGTCTGTCTGGGATTATACGAGCAAAGCTCTTTCCTGCTATGAACAGGAGTGAGATACCTCTGTAGTTGCTGCCTTCTGTCTGGGCTGCCTTTGATTTTGTAAAGAGCAGCATCACAAAAGTTGTGTGACATCTTCATTCAAATGCAAGAACACATTCGTGGAAGGCTTCAATCATATCAGGATGTACGCCTTTAAACATTTTCACTGGCATTCCATCTTTCCCAGAAGCCTTGTCTGAGTTTATCTGCTTAATGACTTCCTTGATCTCAACAAGAAGGAGGCAAATTAGGCTCAATGAAGACTGGTTGCTAGTGAATCATGTTGAGGGCTGAGCATTTGATGGTGGTTGGGAAGTTCAGTAGGCCGCAGTTGGAGGAGCAGAGAAAATGCTAGAGAAACCCAACAAGTCTGGCAGCACCTGTGAAGAGAGGAAGAGAGTTGAAATCTTGAATCCAAAATGACTCTATGAAGTCTGTGTAAATATTAGCCTGGATCATTTAGCCATCAAAGGTTACTTTGTGTCTTCTGACACCACTGAAAGGTTCATATTGAGCATGTGGAAAGCACAGGCATACTTTGCTCTGCCAGTGAAAGACATGGTGGCACCTAAATAAGCACAATATATGGGAGCAGCAGAATAGAATGACGACATTGGCAGTGCTAGCAGGGGCACTACGCATGCATCTTTTGCACATGTGTCCTGAGAGCATTTCCCGTGTGTCACCAAACGTTCTCGAATAACTAAATGGAGCCCCCACGATAACTGATGGTCCTAACCAACTGTGTTAATTCAGTTGGTGGAGCTGCTATGGAAGTGCAAGGCCAGTCACCTTGTCTCACAGATACAAAGGGGATTATCCTATCCTTGAGGCCTCAGTTCTACCTTGGTCTCTTGCAGTAGGGCAGTGTTTTTGCCTTCTGTTTGCCCTCTGTCTCCATGCAGCTCCAACCCAACTTTCTGGTTCAATAGCATAACGCCATAAGATATAGGAGAAGAATTAAGCCATCTGGCCCATCAAGTCTGTTCTGCTATGTGATTATGGCTGATATGTCTCTCAATCCCATTCTTTTGCCTTCTCCCCATAACCCTTGATCTTCTGACCAGTCAAGAACCTATCTATCTCTGCCTTAAATACACTCAATAACTTGGCCTCCGCAGTCATCTGTGACAATGAGTTCTGCAGATTCACCACCCTCGAGCTGAGAAAAAAATCCTCCTCATCTCAGTTTTAGAGGGCCACCCTTTCTGAGTCTGTGCCCTTGAGTCCTAGTCTCTCTGCCCTTCTTTATTCCATTGAGTATAGACCCAGAGCCCTGAACCGCTCCTCCTGTGACTAGCCCTTCGTCCCTGGGATTGTTCTTATATACCTCCTCTGGAAACCCTCCAATGTCAACATATCCTTCCCTAGATACAGGACCCATTATTCCAAATAGGATTTGCGCAGAGCCGTGTTCAGCATCAGCAATACCTTTTTGCTGTTGTATTCTAGACTTCTCGAAATGAATGCTAACATTGCATTTCCCTTCCTAACTGCCAATTGAACCTACATGTTAACCTTAAGAGAATCCTGAACTAGAATTCCCAAATTACTTTGTGCTTCAGATTTCCAAAGCCTTTTCCTATTCAGAAAATAGCCTATACCTCTATTCTTCCTACCAATAACTTCACACTTTCCTACATTGTATTCCATCTCCTACTTCTTTGCCCACTCTCCTAGCCTGTCCTAGTCCTTCTGCAGCCTCTTTGTTTCCCCAACCTCTATCTCTCTCCATCTATCTTTGTGTCATTTGCAAACTTAGTAACAATGCCCTCAGTTCCTTTGTCCAGATTATTAATGTATATTGTGAATAGTTGTAGTCCCAACGCTGACCCCTCCATAACTCCACTAGTCACCAGCATCCATCCTGAAAAAGATCTCTTTGTTCCCATTCTCTGCCTTCTGCTCAGCAAATCTTCTATCTATGCCTGTACCTTGCCCCTAACACCATGGGCTCTTGACAAATTTGTCAGTCATGTGTGCTGACTCAGCTCTATTTTACCATGCATTTCCAAGTACTCTGCAGTCTCATGTTTAATAATGATTGCCTATCTATTACATTTTATATATCTAAAAACTTGCAATCTTTTCTAATATCACTAGCTAACCTAACCTCATAATACACCTTCTCCTTTCCCTCTTGCTTTTCTGGTTATCTTCACTATTTTTAAGAGCTTCCCACTGATCTCACCACATTGTATGCTCCTTTTTCCTTGGGATGAATTTCTGCTGTGCTTCTTGAATTATCCCCAGGAATTGCTGCCGTTGCAGCTCCACCGTCTTCCCTACTAGTCTCCATAATACCACAATTTTAATACCATTACATCTAATTCAATTTTCTCCCTTTCAAACTGCAGGGTGAATTTTGTCATATTATAGCCTCTGCCTGTGAGGGGTTCCTTCACCTTAACTTCCTGAATCAAGTCTGCTTCTTTGCACATCACCAAATCCAGAATTTCCGAATCCCTAGTGGGCTGTACCATAAGCCGCTACAAAATAATCTTATCAGAGACGTTTTCTGTTTATTGTTTATTTATTCATTTGTGGAATGTGGGCTTCTCTGGCTGGCCAGCATTTATTGTCCAACTCTAGTTGTCCTTGAGAAGGTGGTGGTGAACTGCCTTCTTGAGCCGCTGCAGTCTGCTTGATGTGGGTTGACCCTCAGTGCCCCTAAGGGAAGGAATTCCAGGATTTTCACCCAGCGACAGTGAAGGAATGGCAATATATTTCCAAGTCAAGATGGTGAGTGGCTTGGAGGGGAACTTGAAGGTGGTGGAGCTCCCATATATTTTCTGCCCTTGTCCTTCTAGATGGAAGTGGTCATGGGTTTGATAGGTGATGTGAGAGGAACTTTGGTGAATTATTGCAGTGCATCTTGTAGATAGTACACACTGCTGCTACTAAGCGTCGGTGGTGGAGGAGGGGTTGCTTATGGATGTAGTGCAAGTTAAGTGGGCTGTTTTGTCCTGGATGGTGTCAAGCTTCTTGAGTGTTGTTGGAGCTGCATTCAACGAGGCAAATGGGGGGTATTGCATCATACTCCTGACCTGTGCCTCAGAGATATTGGACACCCTTTGAGGAATAAGAAGGTGAGTTACTTGCCGCAGTATTCCTAGCCTCTGATCTGCTCTTGTAGCCACTGTGTTTATATGGTGAATCCATTTGAGTTTCTGGTCAATGATAGCCCCTAGGGTATTGATAGTGGGGGATTCAGTGATGGTAACACCATCGAATGTAAAAGCCTGTGGTTAGATTGTCACTTACTGGTGATGGTCATAGCTTGGCATTTGTGTGGCGTAACTGTTACTTGTCACTTGTGAGCCCAAGCTTGGATATTGTCCAGGTCTTGTTGCATTTGAACATTGCCTACTTCAGTATCTGAGGAGTTGCGAACGGTGCTGAACATTATGCAATCATCAGCAAACATCCCATTTCTGACGTCAGAATGGAGAAAAGGTCATTGATGAAACAGCTGAACATGTTTGAATCTAGGACACTCCCCTAAGGAACTCCTGCAGGGATGTTCTGGAGCTGACATGACTGATCTCCAACACCCACGACCATCTTCCAATGTGTCAAGTATCACTCCAACCAACAAAGAGTTTTCTCCCGATACCCATTGATTACAGATTTACTGGTTCTTCTTGATGCCACGCCCAGTCGAATGCAGCCTTGATGTCAAGGGCTGTAACTCTCACCTCATCATGAATTCCTTTTCTTGAGATCCCCTACCAACCTACACACACTTCCAGCTGCCCTATTCACAAGTTCTGGGATTCTGCCTCGTGGCGTTGTGCTTTTTCTCGTGTCCTTTGGCTCCATTCCTCCACATGCCAAAGACACTGCCCTCTGCAGGAAGACAACCAGCTGGGCAACCCAGGCCTCCTTTTGTGTGTTTTCACCCAGCATCACCACAAGCTGTCAGGAGCCCTGCTCCAGTAAGATGTTTGCATTTGGAGACATGGCAGCAGCACTTGTGTTTACAGTGGTTCAACTAATAATCTCCAAGATACCAGGAAGATGGTACAAATATTGGGTTATAAGTGGTTCTGCTTTAAACTGCTCATTTACTTCTGAGGTAAAAGTGAATTGGAGTCCGAAGGACAGCACATCTCATTTCTACCTCGATACAAGTTCCAAGTGATTCATGAAGATGGATTTTGAGGACGAAAGCGGTTTTTACAATATTTCTGAAATTCACGACATTTAGTTTATCGGAATGCAGGAAAGAGGAAGCAGCAAATGGCCACACATCTCTATGTTTCCTTTACAAGAATGTGGTGGGGGCCCATGCTTGAATTGAAAACACCAATCTCCAATGGTTCTGAAATGAGGCTGAAAGATTCTCCTTGCTTGCACTCAAGGGAGAAACATGAGGAAGAACACTCATCATAATTGATAATTCTGGGGTTAACAGGCTGGGAAAGGAAAGGAAAGGAATGGAAGTAAATTTTTCAGAGACCTCAGAATCACTTTGTACTGGGTTTGAGCAAATCAAATGAGTACTTAAGGAGCAGCGGAAAGTACATCTGGAAAGTAATGGTTGTGTTAAACATAAAAGGAGAAAATTCAGTTCTGTTATTTAAACTATAACCCACCTACATAAAAAGTGTTAAGTCTGTTCATTAAAAAAACTAGAGATAGGTGAAGAGGATGGGGAGGAAGTATTTAACTTTGTGACAGTCACATAGGATGTAATTTGTGAGTTTGGTAACACTTTTTTCTTTAGTGAGAATATTTGCAAAATGTCTCTTTGATTCATCTATATATTGAAACTAAAAGGGATATTTCTGCGCTATTTTCCCATGCCATATCTCTCTTGCTAGTTTTCTCCTTAAAATGTACCATCCACCACCTCACATGTATGATCATTCCACATCTGTTAATTTCTGTCATATGTATTGATATCAGTTTAACTGTGAGGGCAATGAAATCCAATCCAGTTCTCTTTTTATTCAGTGTCTACACATATACACTTGCAGGGAAGGATGGAGTTGTATTGCTGCACTAATAGTCCTGAGGTCTGGACCAATTTTCTGAGATGAGTTCAAATCCCATCACATCAGCTGGGGAATATAATTTAATTAATTAAATACATCTGGCATTAGGAACTGGGATCAGTGACGACCATGAAATTACTAGATTGCTGTAAAAATCCATCTGGCTCACTGCTGTCCTTCAGGGAAGGAAATCTGCTGTGCCCTTAACTGGTCTGGCATCTATATGACTACAGACCGATGACAGATGTGTTTGTCTCTCAACTATCATCTGAAATGGCTTAGCAAACTGTTGTGACAGAGTGCTGTGGTTCAAGAAGGCAGTTTACTGTTACCATTTCAAAGATAATTGAGAATGGACAATAAGTGCTGACATTGTCGGTGACGTCCACATCCAATGAATAACGGAAAACCAAAATACGAGGAGATCACTGTGCAGCTATCAGGTGCAAAAACTTGATCAGTTTCATCCCCCTGGCCCAACTGACAAGCTGGAACTGCACTGAACTGTCAGCCTGAATTATAAACGCAGATCTTAACTGGGGCTTGATTCTACAAAAGTGATTGAGAAGCAATTCTGTGAATCAAGCCAAACTGAGTTGCTGGAAATTAACAACAAACCATTCACAGTTTGCAGCTTTTGCATTTATTCAGAAATTTACAGCACTGTTCAGATATGGAGCTAAAGATTTGTAATTGTTCTACGACCAGTGTTGAAACATTTGTCTGGGCTGCGGCACAAAGAAATGCAAAATACCTCTAAGGAGAGCTGAAAGCCATCTCATGAGCCTATTGAGAATGGCAAATTGCCGACATCTTCCACTAAAATTAACTCTCATGCTTGTTTTAAAACCTTTTATTGCTTTGTTTACCATTTAAGAAGGCTCAACTGACAGCGTAGTCCTCAAATGCAAGCACAAAAGAGATGGCAAACTTACAAAAGTGCTGAAATATCAAGAGTGGGAATGTCTTGGCTTGAATCCAGAATCAAAACAGAGTGAGCAAGACATGAGAGAGATGCCAATGGATTCATGTTGTGAAGAACCCACTGCCATTTAAATGGGAAGGAGATTAGATGTCTCAATTGCAAGAAATAGTAATCAAGGAGTCTTGTAACAACTGGATCAGTTTCCACATTGGAAGCCTGGAAAATTAGCATTTCAGCAGCAAGTCTTATTTCACAGCCTGTGGGCTAACTTGGCAGTACATGTTCAATATATTTTTGGACAATATTGTAGAAGATGAGAGTGAGATTAAAACATTTCCAGTCAGACAGAAAATGATATCCTCACTAAATGGGGCACCTTGTTCAGTTGTAAGACAAGAATGAGCCAATTTGATTAAACACCTCAGTCAGGAAATTGCATTGAACGTATCCTAAAACTGCACTGGTTCGGTAGCAATTCAACATTCTGTTTAAATTATTTTCATAATTGCAAATGTAAAATCTTACCTAAATCAGTGCATTCGGGGAGCACATAGAAGGTAATTGTTTCTTTTTCCCTATTTAAAAAAAGTATTGTTTGATATATTCAAGAACAGTTACATTGTGCTTCCCTATTAATGCAGCTGAAAATGCATTTTTCACCAAAAATAGCATTCTTCGTAAATGTGTTTGATCCTCCACCTGTGAACAACCTAATTTCAAATCACAGAAAATGAGCCTTTTTGAAGAAAACAACTGTGCTGAGTAAATTAGTAGCTTCATTGCTTTACGTATTCTTTTCACATGAGGTGGATTTTTAACTGCAGGAGGCCATTGGTTCAGGGAGTTAAAACCGGACAAATTGAACATGCTTCAGGAAGTCAGCATCAATCCAATAACTACTGGGTTTCATTGCAGTACCTGAGGCAGTGAGTTTGCCAGCTCCTTTGGGAGAGGCTGGTTGAAAACATACATGTTATTTACTCAATTAAGAATGTTATTGACACTGATTCATCACTTTAATTGTAGGTCCACAAGCTTCCCAGTTCTTGTGGAGCTCATCGGTGAGAGCAAATTGAGAAAGCAGTGACAGTTGAGCGGGCTGAAGCAATGTCAGGAAAAATTATGGATGAATACGTAGTGCTCACTGTTGCTTCCTCAGTTGTTTCCAGTACTTGGTGACATTTAGCATAATGGGGTTTGCTGCTTTCATCCACACTCTGGAGTCCTGATCTATCAGCTCGGATGGATGCCACTGATGCTGTCTTGGATTGAACTAAAAGGCTGGCCAAGATGACCAGCAACAGTGTCAGACTGGCAAAAACTTAGCCTCATGGAAGAGAAGGCAGCAGTGATCTGTAGGCACACAGGAGGCCACACTCAGTTCACAGGGCTTACAGTTTCCTCAGTGTGCCTCAATATATTGTTTCGCTGAGGTTGCTAGTGGTCAGATTTGTGGAGAGATGGTGGCTTTCTGTGGGTATCACAAATTGATCATGCATTGGTCCAGAAGCTAATTCTCTGGGACATGGCTTCAAATCCCCACTATGGTGGCTGGTAGAACTTGAATTCAGTTAATGAACTCTGGAATTGAAAGTTCATCAATCGGGAAACCGTCATCGATTGTCATAAAAGCCCAACTGGTTTGCTTGCCCTTTAGGGAAGGAAATCTGCCATTCTCAACAACTGAAAGGAAGATAAAGCATTTATTGTTAGTGCATCGAACGAGACAAAGAATGAAGTGAAACTGGTGACCAGGACAGTTTTGAGATAGTGTGAGGCGGTGCTGATAGAGAGGCTGGGAGTATGCACATGGAAGTGCGGGCCACTGAGTGTGGATCTCAGGATATGGCGGGATATCAGTAATCTTGAGTGGATTCAATACAAGATTGATGGAACTTCATTTGGAATCTATGCTGGGAAGACCCAGAGATAGTCACTGAGGAGTGAAAAGTAGTTGTGAAACCGAGTTTTAGTAAACAGTTCGTCAAGCATGCAGAGGGAAAGCGCTGATGGTGAACAAACTGAAAGATCAAAATGAAAATCTCATCTGAGGGAGGATCAGAACTTCTTCAGGGTGGGCACACCTGGAAGAGAAGTGGCGGTGAATTAAACACTCTCTTAAAAGCAACATACAACAATTGCAAGAAATCTGAACGAAAAAAGCAGGAAGTGCTGGAGAAGCTCAGCAGATCTGGCATCTGTGAAAAAAGAACAAAGCAGATCTTCGTGAAGAAGATTCTTACCGAACTTGAAATGGTGGTTCTGTTTCTCTATGCATAGATACTGCCAGACCTGTTGAGTTTCTCCAGCAATTTCTGTGTTTGCATCAGCTACATCATCACCCATGTCTTTAAAGGGCTGCAGTGAAATCTGTAGGACCTGGGGAGTTACCAACCTGCATCTCCAATAATTTGTTCAATATGACTTCCTGATGACAGTAAATTTCTTGGATTCCTCCTTCCATCCCATTTCCTGATTTAACTGTATCTGGGGATGTTTCTTGTATCCTCTGTTATGAAGTCCTTGTTCAATGCTCATGTACCATTTTAAATTTCCCAGACTCGCTTTCTGTGAGATAAAACAAAGAACTATGGATGCTGGAGATCTGAAACAAAAACACAAATCTCTGGCAACAATCAGCAGGTGCGGCCGTGTCCTTGGGGAGAAAGCAGAGTTAATGTTTTGAATTCGTTGACTCTTCATCAGAACGGTTAGTAGCTTGGAGCAATTGTTTTTTATGCTGAAGCCAAAATTGGGGCTAGCATGGGGGTTGGCAGTGGGCAAGTGTGAGCAGATAAGTGAGAATGGAGCCCAGAAAGAGAAAGCTCTGAAAGGGGTACGTAAACAAGAGATTATGGATGGCATGCCAAGACAGAAGAAAAGCTGAGTAAGTGATGAGAAGAGCTAAGAGCAGGATCCTGTCCCAGGATCCTGGTGTTGTCCCAATTGAATTGACAAACCCACATCAACCGTATGCCAACTGCTCACCCGGACCAAAGACCCAGTACCCACTATGGACAGGACCAATGTCATATACAAGATTCCCTGCAAAGACTGCGATAAACACTACATTGGACAAACAAGAAGGAAATTAACCACAAGGGTACACGAACATCAAGTGGCAACAAAAAGACACAACCAATACTCACTCATCTCCATCCACATGGATAAGGAGGACCACCAATTCGATTGGAACAACACCAGGATCCTGGGACAGGCAAAGCAGAGACAAGCACAGAAATCCCTAGAAGCCTGGTTCTCCATTAAGAAAGTCATCAATAAACACACAGAGCTTGACCCCATCTACACTTCATTGCGAAGGGAAACCGGAAGTGAGGTAATCCAGCTTAATGGACACCAGAGTTTAAAAAACACAATAGCGCTTCATCGGAGGCTACACTGATGATGTTACCCAGCAGGGTAATGAAATGTTTGTGGAACAACGAACCAGCTCGGTGAGCAAACAAACCACAACATCCACAACCCAAGCTACAAATCTACTCTAAAACCTGAGGAAGATAGTCTAGACCCTGATGTTTTCTTATTTTAAAGATAGGTGTAAGGCATTTGGTTCCAGATGCAATTTGGCTGGTCAAACTACTTGAAGTTAAGCAAAATGTACTTTATTTTTATGTTACAATTAAAACACAGACAAAATAAAAAAAATTGGCTTAACTGTAGCTCTATCAAAATAAGCGATATATTAACTGCTACTAATGAACTATTCTAAAATACTAACATCCCATAAACACACCCTTAGTAAAGATAAATTCAGTAAAATATATTGCCTCACATGCAATTCTAGCAGCAGGAAGGGAACCCCAGCTTTTAGCTGCAACAGAGAGAGGAAAACTGGCTTCCACATCCAGCTTCAAGCTTCCAGTAACTGCTACAAGCTAAAACTGGTCCTGTGGGAGCTTAACCCCACCCATTCAGGCTGCTTCTATTGTTCCAAATATTAAAAAATATTCAAGGCCTCACAAGCT
The DNA here is from genome assembly GCA_024137785.1 of Ginglymostoma cirratum. NCBI lineage: Eukaryota > Metazoa > Chordata > Chondrichthyes > Orectolobiformes > Ginglymostomatidae > Ginglymostoma > Ginglymostoma cirratum. The sequence continues at coordinate 27,890,274 of JAHRHZ010000025.1, read as the reverse complement.
GTTTACTTTTTTGGCTTTGGAGTAGACTGCTTGCACCTCTGCTTCAACCTGTCTTCATAACAAAACCCTGGACAAAATACACCTGTTAAAACCATACTATAGTCTAAAGTGCAGCCCTATAATGTGATAATGGACCTAAGAGTACGTGAGAATGCGTGACTATGCTAAAAGCAGCCCGTGTCATAATAGGACCGCATAGGTAAAAACATGGCTCTAAAGTTATCGAACTTGATTTTGAGACCTAGAGGCTGCAGGATTCCCAAACAGAAAACGAGATCTTGTCCTTTGAGCTTGTGTTGAGCCTCTCTGGAACACTGCTGCAGGCCCGCAATAGAAATGTTGACATGGAAACATGTTGAAGTGTCAGGCAACTGGAAGCTTCAGGTCGCTTTAATGGACAGAGCATAGGTGTTTTGCAAAGTGGTTACCCAACTGTGTTTCATCTTCCCCAGTGTATCACAGAATCCCTGCAATGTGGAAGCAGGCCATTGAGCCCATCCTTACAGTCCAAAGAGCATCCCACCCAGACCCACCTCCTTACCCAATCCCTGTACCCCTGCATTTCCCATGGCTAATCCACCTAATCTATCTGAACACTATGGGCAACTTAATATAACCCATCCATCTAACCTGCACGTCTTTGGACTGTGGGAGGAAACCGGAGCACCTAGCAGAAACCCACACAGACACGGTGAGAAGTGCAAACTCCACACAGAAAATCACCTGAGTGTGGAATTGAACCCCGGGTCTCTGGTGCTGTGAGGCAGAAGTGCTAACCACTGAGCCACTGTGCCGCCTGCAATCTAGAGGAGATCACGTTGTGAGCAGTGAATATGGCAAAATCAGGCTTAAGAGTAAATTCACATTACTACTAGCTATGTGGCACTTTGTATCAGAACTGGTACTGCAACACTGACCTAAGACCTCCTTACAACCGGCTGGTTGCTCCCGGGAACAGTTCTTTATATCCTCATAGTGCTTATCTCGTGATGTCAGTTAGCCCTTCTACACGTCTCCTCCAACACCTTTATCATCGTCTTATCTTCCTCCTATTTGGAATCCTTTGTCTATCTGTTCATCCTCGGTCAGATCCAAACGTGACAAACTATTAAGTAGCGTAAAGCACACCATTCTGAAGTTGTTGGCCGCAGTGAACTGAACCAGCTTGTCAGATCAGTTTGGTTAGTTTCAGAATGTCAGTGGCTTGTTCCATAATACATCTTCCCGGAGGAAATAAAAGGTAAAGGATCAGTCAACTTGGGAAATGATGGTATCAATCCAAACTTATCGAGTGCGCCTGATCATACCTTCATTTCCACCAGACAGCCTTGCTGCCGACACTGCTTCACGTTCCCCGCCATGGGGTAATGTTACTTCGAGACGTGCATTTTGTTATCATACAATAGAAAAGGCCAACCAGCAACCAAGGCCTTGATATTTGTTCCCAAGTTGGATGCACAGAGGCAGGAGCAGTCCCAACTCCACAAACCTGTTCTGTGAAAATAGCTGCCCACCTTCCTTGTTGTTGGTCTGGGAGGCGTGGTCAAGATTGGAAATTGGGCGAAACGAGGATGCTGCCTGTAGCTCAAGTGGGCTAAGTGGAAAGCCTGCATTGGAGCTCCTGCACTGTAACTCAAAAAATTGAAACCAATGAATAAGACATAAATCTTTCCTCATCCCTTATATATGCCCACATTTCCCCTTCCCATACTCTTCTAATGCTATCTACTCAACCCCAATGGGGTCCTCCTACCCTCTGTGTTGCCCATGCCCTTCTATCCATTGCCTTGGCCCTTCGTAATCCCCATGCCCCTCTACACAGTAGGGGAGCCCAAAACTAGATGTTGTAATCTTTAGGTGAGAGTAAAAAGATACAAAAAGGAATCTGAGGGGCAATTTTTTTTACACAACGGGTGGTTCGTATATAGAATGAACTGCCAGAGGAAGTGGTAGACAAAGGTACAGCTGCAAAATTTAAAAGACATTTGGACAGGTACAAAGATAGGAAAGGTTTAGAGGGATATGGGCCAAACACAGGCAAATGGGGTAGTTCGATTTGGGAAACTTGGTCGGCATGGATGAGTTGGACAGAAGAGCCTGTTTCTGTGCTGTATGACTCTATCTCTCTCTATTCTTACAGATGTATTCATAATAATGGCAGAAATGGAGGTCACTTGACACTCCAGAATAGTTCTAAAAGATATTCCAAGAAACCACTGTGTGTATTCTCACAGATGTAAAGTAAATAAACAGGTACCAATCCGCAAACAAAAGCTACTTTCTTTACATCATTTAGTATTTCATTTTCTCAACTCCACCTATAACACCGTTAAACAGCCATGAGAAAGTCTTTTTTGCTGTTTCAATAAAATATGTTCTTTATTACACAACTCTAGCTTTGTAATATTATTTCGAAGTTTGGAAATTCATGATAGAAGTAAGGATCAGATTGACTTTGAACTATAGTTTGTAGTGACAGCCTTCTGACAAGCTGTGTTACAAATCTTTCATTTTTGAAATGTTCATTTAAATAGAATATGATGACATTGTTGTAATGTCACTGGGCTAGTAATTTAGAGATTCACCACTGCAAATAGTGCAATTTAAATGCAATGAACAAAAAAAAACTGGAATATAAAGTTAGTCACACCAGTGATAACTATCATTATAGTTGTAAAAACCATCCTTCCCTGATCTGTCTTACGTGTGATTTGGGACTCCAGACTCTGAAAAATGTGACTGTTAACTGCCCTCTGAGATGGCCTAGCAAGCCACTCAGTTCAAGGGCAACTAGAGATGGGTGACAAATGCTAACCTTGCTAGTGTCAGCCACATCCTATGAAATAATTTTGAAAGAATGAAAACCGGGTGTCAAAAAACCTGCCAATTTACTGGTATCCATTTTGCGCTGTGGCATAGGATCACAAAAAGCTGCCATTGAGCAGCCTACACCCTCTCAAAGCTCTCAATCCTTCAGTCAGGACTTGGATTGATGATTTATAATCTACAGAGCATTGCTTTTCTATGCCAGTGTGTGTTAATATACAATAGCCAAGTCAGTGCAGTTCTGAAGAAGAGTTGTATCAGACTTAAAATGGCAACTCTGTTTCTCTGTCCACAGACACTGCCAAATCTGCTGGGTTTCTCCAGCAATTTCTGTTTTTGTTCCAAATCTCCAGCATTTTTGCTTTTGTATAGGTGATTTGGGGGGAATTAATTGGGCAGATGTAAAGGGAGGACTGGTGCATAGAAGGAGCTGTGAGATGGACTAAATAATGAACTCTATCCATGCAGAAAGGTGTCAAAAAGAGGTATCGTGACACGATTGTAGTGTCTGTTCCTCTTCACCAGAAGATCCACGTACAAGCCTACCTGCCCCAGAGCTGTGTCATAATATGTCCAAACAGGTTGACTTAAAAAGGAAGGTGTTTCTGTCTCACCCAGCGGCTTGGATTTGGATCGTCAATTCCAGTTTCTTTTACTTGCACTATAAATAGCTGACTCAATAAGTGTTGTGAAGAAGATACTTCATCACTCATTAGTCATTTAATCTTCATTCTGTGATAACCCCTTGAGTATCCTTTATTTTAACAGTTTCAAGAAATATGGAAATATGAATAGTTAGCTTTAGGGTCTGCATTATGTCTTGTCATTGCCTTACAATATGTTTCATGTTACAGCCAGCCAGCTTGTATCATGTCCTAGATTCTTTTCAAGTTACAGCTGCTTATTTCATCCTGACATATTTGGCTCCAGGCTGTTTCTCTACGTTTGCTCTGCATACTCTTAGTTTCTTCTCTGATAGTCTTTGTGAAGAAATTATTTTTAGCTACAAGATTAAATTAAAGCATGTTTCAATATAAGTTTAAAAAGTTGAGAATATTATGTACACAATACTGGACACAGAAAGGTATATTCTACATATTTTAAAATATACAAGGTGGGAAGTGTTAGGAGTAGAATAATAGATGAGCTGAACTGTGATTTGTATGTTAACTCAACTTAGCGTCTGTTATATGCAGGCAGCACAGGCTTTAGCATGTTTTAAGGATAAAGAAATTAGTTGGAATCTGGTATATAAGGCATTAAATCTGGGAGACAATGTGTTGCATTCAAATAACACATAAGTAGCAGCACATACAACTGGCAATATCTGAATCATTTCATCACATTCATGGTGTATGACATCTTTGAAATATAATCCAGTCTCTCTGACAGTAGCAATGTCTTAACATCATTGCTGTTAGTGATTTACAGTAACACACACCAACTTCAGCTCTTTTATTCCCATTCCCATTCCCATTCCCATTCCCATTCCCATTCAGGTGAACCTAGAAAAGTAGCAAAAGCTGAATAATATTCTCATACTGTTGAATTGTTGACCAGACCATGTACATTTTCCCTTCCCCTTTTTAAGCTGAAAGAGCTTCATTAACATGCAATATGTCACTTGCACATTTGTAGGCTTGTGATTACACTATCTTTATGAAGTAAATGAGCAAAGTAAGTAAGCCAAAAAAAATCCCCTTTCACCCCATTATCCCCTTTCTCATGTTACGTGCTAAGCCTCACATCTATTACAATAGTGCTCACTTTAGCCACTTCAAATTGCTGGTCGTTTGGAGCAGTAATCTACTAAGCAAGTTTATTACGCAAACTAACCTCCATTATAATTGCTAATCAGGATAGTCACTTGCCGTCATTTGTGTATGCTGTTCAACCTTACAAAATGTTAGCACTTACATGCTAATGTTACTTCAGCACATTGTTCATATAAACCGGGGGCTCATAGATGTTAGACTGTGCCTTAAATTTGTTTGAAATGACATATGGAATGTTGCTGCTGGTTTAAATTGTGTTATTAGATTGTAGCTGAGTTGTTTTTGAACCACATGTGCCCTGAAGCTTCTTGCATATCTAAAGAGTCAACATGAACTAAACAGGCTGGGAAAGCAATTAATATCATCATGTAGAGATTGTCCAAGAGCCTGAGGAACTTGAGCATTCAAATGTGTAAGCATCTTTGCCAATTGAGAGAGTCATTTGGCAGTTTCTTGTGGGTAATAACTTTTCAAATGCTTCATGCGCCCAACAGCACCATATTTTTCCAAAAAATATTCAAACTCTAGATTCTGCAAGAGCAGTTTCCATGAGCCAGCTCCTCTGTGTCAGGCGACCAACATAAATTTGGTCCCTCAGAATCTGTTTCAAAATGGCACTCATGTCAGTGCAGCTCAGCAATAGGGGGAAATGCTTTTAGATCATAGATTATGTTGGGCATGTGCCATTGTCCATGTGTGATCATCGTTGACTATAAATGTAGCCCATGTTAGTGCAAGAAATGAAGAAATGCACTGATGGGTAAGAAGGTGACTACCAATCTATTACAATCAAAGATATTTGCCTGAAGTGATTTGAAGAAACATGCCAGCTACAGTTTAAACTGTGAAGAATAAATCAGATTATATTGTCTAATGCAATAAAATGTGCTCTTACTGTACTGAATGGCTTGCGAATAATACAGACAAGAGAGTACAAAATCTCCTGCACTGATGCAGCACAGACCACTGACAATGTGAGAATTATTTCTAACATGGTTATTATTAAATTAAGTACTTTATGAAATGCAAATATGCACTTTTCTACTGTCCAATTATTTAAATTATAATAGTCACAAATGCAGCATGTATTAGATCTAGAATTGTGAAGATTTCAGTTATATTTCATCCTTCAGGCACATTGATGTCAAGAGTTTAAGTACCAAATGCCATGGCATAACTGAATGATATCAAAGTCATTTAAACCCCTCATGGTAACAGATTTGGTTTCTTGCTGACAATTACAGAATGACTTAAAGCACAAGATTTTCCGCTTGGTGCACATGGTAACGGCTGATAGTTCATCTGGCATTCTGTGAGGGCGTTCTGTGTAGGTTTCTGTCAACAATGGTACTTTGCACATACTTAGTGGAAGATAAATACTAAGTTCCATCTGGGATTGTGTAGCTTGTATGTACATCTTAGTGTCAGGTCCGAAATGTATGGATTGAATAAGCATACAATTTACTACAACAGGTAGCTAGGTTGGACCAGTGAGAGAAGCTGTCCTTGTGATGGATGAGCCATTTTTTTTGCTAAGGTAATGTTTTAGATGGGGTGCGTATAGAAGCATTCATGTTATGTGTGAGTACAAGAGGAGAAGCTACAGCCACATATCTCTCTTTCATGCAAAATAAACATCTTTTATACAAATGCTACCCAGTTCCCTCTTAAACCTGTCATCAGAAGATAGCACATTTCTTTTTGACAACTTAAGTGCAATATACACTGAACCTAATGGGTTGTATCATCAGTGTTCCTACACTACAATGTCCTCACATTATATCTATAGCCATTCAGGTTATACCTACAACTGCCACGTGAGAACCAAGAAGTAAGCGCTGTGTTCGTTCCTTGTCACTCAAGGTTGATTTTCCATCCTAACGCACCTTCCTACTCTATCCCCAAATCACTATTTCTCTTTGTATTAAAAATGTAACAATCCCTGTCTTGAATGTACCCAGCGACTGAGCGTATGGAGCTCTCTGAAATATTCTAAATTCTTTGAAAGAAAGAGCTTTCTCTTCATCTTAGTTATAAATAGCTGACCATTTATGCTCTGTGACTTCTCGTTCTATACTCCCTAGCCAAGGGAACTGCGTTGGCAGCATGGTCCAAGGCAGCAGGCAACCAAGTCGCATAATGAACGGCTCCATTAAGGCCCATTTTATGGTCCTTTGCTGGTGGCAGGGTGGCTGTGCCTTTGGGGAGGGAGCCAGCTTAATGGAAGTGACTTCTCCGCAGCAGCACAGGGGAGGTATCGGAGCCAGAGATTGATGACCCAAAGAGGTAGGGGTTGGATTGACAAGAGTTCTTGACTGATCTCCAGTTCCCTGAATTGGTTTATTTTTATTTACCTACACACCCAAGGCTTGGGATCTCTGATATGCCGTACCATTGTTCACCCTTCCAGAATTGAGCAGACACGTCACAAACCCACCCACCATTCTTAAAATTGCCAAATTGATCATACTGGGCAGAGATTTGATACTACAATGCCCTGTTGCATATAGCATTTTTATCAATCTCTAAGACACACTGTTGTAAAAGGTATTTGCTTCTGAAAGAGCTGCTGGCAGTTATCCTGACAGTATACATCTCCCAACAGGCTTTTTTTACAATGTTTATCAAACTAAGGTAACTTGTACCCAGTTGCTATCATTGCAATAAACAATGCCTTGCTTAAGACATAAGCCTCTTCTTATTCTTCTGCTTCTAATGCACTGGACAAAACCAGCTCTCTAAGTCCTGACCTAAAAGGGGAATGGTAGCAATAAATGTCATTTATGGTGAGCAAGAGCCCACATAATTGATACAACATGATGAGCAGTGAGAAGGATTCATCATGCAATAACAGAGAGTTCTCTTTTCCACGCAAGTCAGTTCTATTAGTCTGGGAACAAGGTCAGACGTACACTGATAAATTATGTGTTCCACAACAGCTTGACAGGTATTAAATTGTAGGACATTGGCTCAGGATTCTGTCAGATGGTGGCAACAAAATGCTGAGTGTCTATAGTTGCATCACTTAGTGCATTGCAACAACAGCAGCATAAATAGCTTGTGGTTATATCGTAACATTAACATCATAAAATGTCCCAAGTCACTTTACAGGATCATTATCAAACAATATTTGATACAGAGCCACATAAGAGCAGTTATATTTAAAAGCAAAATTAAAGAGGTAAGGTTTGAGGAGCATTTTACGTGAATTTTATTTATTTAGCAAATACAAATCCCCAAAGTCAAGTGACAGCCCTCTTGATTTCTTAGTTTAAGGTGGTTAGTTGATGATGTGCGGGATGGTTTATACCATTCTGTAGGTGCGTAAAGGGTTTGTATTAACGCTCCAGTGCTGGAGCTTGGCTACACATTCTTCCTGTCTTATCCTAACCTGTTTAGCAACGACCGCTTGCCATGGTATTTCAAATACTGCTGTTTGATGGATGGGGTTTATCACAAGAAACTTCAAAAAGACTTCCAAAGTAGCTCTTCACTAAAACCCTTGCAGCATATGGACTGCCAAGATGGAAGACAGGCAGTAGGTGAATCACGCAAGTTATCATGATGTGGTACGTGAGGTGAGGCATGGAGGGTTTCAACCAGCTTGTGGGTTTTCAACAGTCAGTTGATATGTGGGGAAATGATGATTGTGGGATTTTTATGGGATGAGTGAGAAGCTGGGAGGTTTAGAGAAGAGAAAAGACCGAGTTTACGACCTCAGCTACTGAAGGCATAGTCACATGAAACAGCTGGTATTGAGGATGCGCAAGTGTCCAGAATTGAATGAGCTTGCGTACTTTGAAGGCTTATAGGTTTGAGCGAGGTTACTGAAATTGGGAACAGTGAAGCCAATCAGGAGGTGTTGCAGTGTGGTGGAAGTTTCCCTGTCTCTGAGGCAGGACTTCAGAGTTCAAGTATCGCTTCAGGAATTGGTGGCCAAGAAGGAGCATTCATAGGACAGCCAAACAGGCTAAGTGTCAACTTGTGCATGCTAGAGAGAAATCCTAGTCAGCCAGGTGGTGGAAGGAAAATTGAAGCCTTTCTGATTTGATTTATTTACTGTCACGTGTACCTAAGTACAGTGAAAAGTTTTGTTTGTGAGCAGTACAGGCAGATCATAGTAAGCAAGGATGCACAGATCATAAGGTGAAAATAAACTAGACAAAATAAGGCATACAAGTTACACTGCACAGAACGTGCACTAGACACAATCAACATTAACAACATCAGCATTATTTGAAGTTAGAGAGGCCACTCGTCAGTCTAATAACGGCCAGGAAGAAGCTGTTCTTGAAGCTACTGGTGCATATGTTCAAGCTTCTGTATCTTCTGCCATACAGAAGAGATTGTAGGAGAGCATTACTGGAGGAGGATGGGTCTTTGATGATGTTGGCAGCCTTTCTGTGGTGACGAGACGTGTAAATGGAGTCCGTGGATTGGAGGTTGGCTTTGTGACGGTCTGGTCTATGCACACCATCTTCTGTAGTTTCTTACAGTCCTGAGCAGAGCAGTTGCTTTACCAGGCCGGTATGCACCCAGACAGTGTGCTTATCGTGGTTCATAACTCCAGGCTATAATATGCGTGGAAAATTGTATGTTGTCATTGACATTTGATTTTGCAAGGAGTGGGAATTACGTGCAGATTGCTACTCTCCATATATTTCATATCATGTGAAAGTTGCACATTTTTGAACAGGACATTCCGATCCAGGCTCCTTCAGAAATGTGGACCGTACTTTCATTCTGACAGCTCGCTCGAACTGCAGAATAGTTCGGGGATGTCAAATCACACCCCATTTTTTTCACAGCAGTCAGTTGCTATTTTCTGTAATTTAAAGTTTCAACATCACAGAGAGCCATTTTCACAGTTCCTATGGAAGGATAAGTACAGAATGGAAGTGTGAGTTTGGAGTGCTGGGAGGTTGGGATGCACAGTTGGTAGGGGTTAGGCAGCCAGGTATATCATGTACCAAGTAGATGAGGTGCCAGATAGGTAGGGTGCCAGGGAACAAGGTGGCAGGGTTCCCAAATACACCTCGCAATCTATGCTTCAGAAATGTCTCCCTGGATATGGGAAAATCCAGGTCTTGGACTCCTCGGCAGGGAGCCATTTGGCTTAGTTGGCTGGATGGCTGGTGTAGAACGGACTGGCTTCATTGCAGATTTCAATCCCTGTTCTGGATGTCCTGGATTTGGGACTTGACTCTTTACCCTATCTGTGGTGGGGATTGTGGTGCTAGCCTTCAGGCAGAGAGTTAAGGAGAAAAAGCCAATGAGGAATTTGAGAACAAAGGTGAGAATTTGTAAATGAAGCAATGCTTAAACGTGGACCAAATTTAGTTGGTGACTACAGGAATAATAGCTGGACAGTCTTGGTATAAGTTTGGAAATGAACAGCAAACTTTTCGATCACCGCATTGTTTTGAGGTTCGTTTGGAAGTCTAGAGGAATAAGGTCATGCAGGCTAAATCAGTAACCATTTATCTTTCAATGCAATTCAGAGGTAACCTATTTCAAGGAAAAACTGTGGAGACCTGTGGAGGTTCATTGCTGTCTTTGACCAAGCAACAATGCAGTGAATCTTTTGCCTATCCCGTTATTAACACTGTTTGTCTGCAAAATTTGAATTATTCAGTCTTCCAGTCCTATCTGGCTTTCTTCCTAATAGAAAGCGTTATTGCCCAGAGCTTATCTTCTTCATGATGATGCAGGCCAATAGATGCTCCAGTATATCCACAGGCACAGCGCACTTCTATATGCTGTCCTGTCATTTCCCTCAGGCATTGCTGTACAGCCAAAAGAGATCTGTGATTCAGGCTTTTTAAGTAAGAAAAAGTCTTGCATTTGTCGCAGAACTGTTGTTAGTCTTTAAATGCAGTGGGAGAGCAGGAGAGGAACCTGTGAGAGAGGAGTTCTTTAGCGGGAATACCTCTCGTGGACATGCATTGACCAAGCAAGAGGGAACCTTTGGCTAGCAACAAAGCTACTAGGTTTCACCAGCAGCGATGGAAGTAATCCCTCGGGGTGGCTATCAATTGGTCGGTTAAGAGTCTGAAATGGCCCAAGCAAAGACCTCCCCTGCTATTGATAAAATCAGAACAGAAGCAGGTAAACATTGAGCCCATGGTCTCACCATTTCATCTGTTTTTATGCTACCCTAAGCCTGCCAAAATCCCTGCTAATACATTCCGAGGAGGAGGGGGCATCAAATATTGCACATACAGATCACAACCAGTGCAAATTGTAAGACACAACTTCTGCTCTAGCATTCCCTGTCTGTTATCATCGTTATTTTTGATGTCCTTGTATATTTGATGTATTGATGGCCAAGTTAATTTCAGGCCCAACTCAGTTACACACATTCACTAACTTGCTATCAGGCTGCATATTGTCTGCTCTCCTCTCTCACAGGAGATGTCTTTCAAACAAATATTCAGTGAATTTATTTGACATTGTCTTCACCTTGGGGAATAATTCTTACATAAGAGAGAATGTTTGAACGCAGTCGTTCCTGATATATTCATGAAGCTGAGTTTCATTTGTGATGGATGATATTTGAACTTATTATCTTGGTAATAACTCTGTGCTATCAATTATTCTCTGCTTTGCATAATCCCAGCTTTCCGTTATCTTCTACACAAATGTGTGTTGTATGTTGTTCCATATGTAGCACATCTTTGCCTATATATCACTACGTGAATATTACTTTTTTTATAAAATCGTCCTAATGCCTAATTTTTACACTGCTTCTCTAATTCTGATTCTGAACCCAAATGTTTAGCCCAGTGTATATTTGGTTAAATCTATTTTAAATAGGCAAACACAAGCAAAGAGTTAACTCAAAGACACCATTCGTTCAAACTAATTGAAAAGAACTGTTTAAAATATTCCAGAAGAGTGGGAAAAGTGATTTTATTTGTGTTACTCTTGACACCATATGATGGATGATGTCTGACTCAGATGCTAGTTTCTGCAATACCAATTGTAGTAAACATATTCTGTTAAATATAATTGCAGTCAATCATCTGTGTAAATGATTGTGGTACATCATGACGCCACTTGACGTTGATGTTACGTAAGCCATCTTCAAGATGTTACTGCCTCATTTACATTGCATGGCCCAAGTTAAATCCATCAAATTTACAAAAACGACATAGGTTCATACCCCAAGAAGTAATTTCAAAATACAAAATTAACAGTGCAAGAAATATACTGAATTTGGATGAGTACAGCATATTTGTGATGAATGTAAAATTTACTTGAAAGATTTAAAAATAAATTCACATATTTGGTGTTGCCAGTGAAACCTATATTTATTGGGAGGCCTTTTCAGGGACTATGTTGTTATTTAGTCTCTTAGCCAAACTCCTTTTAGGGAGCATTTGCAGGACGACAATCTGAAACTAATAGGGAGCACAAGGATCAGTGCTGGGTCTGTAATAATTTACAAAATATATTTGTGGCCTGGATGATGGAAGTGAGTATACTATCGCCAGTTTTATGAATGACATTAAAATAAGTGGGTTGAGTGACACAAAGAGTTTACAGAGTCCCACAGAGGGATACAGACAGTTATGAGCAGATGGAATATGATGTGAGCTTATGCACGTTGGCGGGAAGCATAGAGGAGCTGAATATTATTTAAACGGTGCCAGTCTCCAGAAAGCTACTTAACAGAGGGATTTGGGAGTCCCCATGCATGGAACCACAAAAGGCTGGTATACGGATTAAGGTGGAAATAGGGAAGGCAAGTGGAAGGTTGGCCATTATTTCAAAGAGAATGGAGTATAAAAATAGGGAAGTCTTGCTAAAGTCATACAAGGCACTACTTAGATCACACTGAGAATATTGTGGTCAGTTTTGCTCCCGTTATGTAAAGAGGGTCATATTGGCATTGGAGGCAGTCCAGAGAAGGTTTACTAGTTTGATCCCAGGCATGGAAGGGATTGCTTCTGTGGGGCGGTGAAGCAGTTTGGGCCTCTACTTATAGGTGTAAAAAGATAAGGCTGAAACATTCAAAGCAACCTTCAACCAGAAGTACCGAGTGGAAGATCCATCTTAGCCTCCTCCAGTGGTCCCCAGCAGTACAGATGCCAGGCTTCAGTCAATTTGATTCCCTCTAGGTGATGTCAAAAACTGGTTGAAGACACTGAATACTGCAAAGGCTATGGGCCCTGACAAAACTCAGGCAATAGTACCGAAGACTTGTGTTCCAGAACTTGCTGCTCCCTTCACCTGTTTTAATATAGTTACAACATCTACCCAACAATGTGAAAAATTACTCAGGTATGTCCTCTACCCAAAAAGCAGGATATATCCAACCCAGCCACTTGCTGCCCCATCAGTTTACTCTCGATCATCTGTGAAGTGATGGAAGGTGTCATCAACAGTGCTATCAAGCAGCACCTGCTCAGCAATAACCAGCTCGGTGACACCCAGTCTGGGTTCCACCAGATCTCATCAGTCCCTGACCTCATTACAGCCTTGGTTCAAACATGGACAAAAGAGCTGAATTCCAGAGGTGAGGTGAGAATAGTAGTGATTGTAAAGCCAGGTGGACGTCATAGAATATGAGTTCCCTGGTTGGGGCTGTTAATCTGGTCCAATCAGGGAACCCTGGCTGACAGATACGAACAGGAGTGTCAGAGGTTCTGTTCACTCTGAGAGCTGGCTCTGAGGGAGCTGGACCAATGACAAGGACTCTCCACATATAAATAAAGGGTGACTTGGTGATGGGATACTGGCCTCTGTGGAGTGATTTCAGGAGCGTCAATCCTTGACATCAAGGCCACATTTGAATGTGGCATCAAGGAGCCTAAGCAAAACTGGAATCGATAGGAATCAGGCGGCAAGCTCTCCTGTGGTTGGAGTCATACCTGACACATAGGAAGATGGTTGGGAGGTCAATCATCTCAATACCTGGAAACCTCTGCAAGAGTTCCTCAGTGTAGTGTCCTAGGCCCAACCATCTTTAGCTGCTTCATCAATGACTTTCCCTTCATCATAAGGTCAGAAATGGGGATGTTAATTGATGATTGCACAATGTTCAGTACCATTCATGACTCGTCAGGTATTGAAGTAGACCATGTTCAAAAGCAAGAAGATCTGGACAATATCCAAGCTTGGGCTGACAAATGGCAAGCAATACTCATGCAATACGAATGCCAGTGAGAGACAATCTAAACACTGCCCCTTGACATTCGATGGTGTTACCATTGCTGAAACCCCCCACAATGAACATCCTAGGGGTTACTATTGACTGGAAACTCAACTGGACTCACTGTATAAATAAAGTGGTTACAAGAGCAAGTCAGAGGCTAGGAATATTGTGGTGGGTAACTCACCTTCTGACTCATCAAAGCCTGTCCACTATTCATACCACCAAGGAACAGGTCAGGAGTGTGATGGAATATTCCCCATGTGCCTGGATGGATGCAGCTCCAGTAACGTTATGACACCATCCAGGGCAAAGCAACCCACTTGATTGGCACCACATCCATAAGCATCTACTCCCTCCACCACTGACACTCAGTAGCAGCAGTCTATATTATCTACAAGATGCACTGCAGAAATTCACCAAAGACAAAGACACTTAGGTGTATTTTTCAAGCTCACGACCACTTCCATCTCGAAGAACAAGGGCAGCAGATACGTGGGAAAGCAATCATCCTCAAGTTTCCCTCCAAGCCAGTCATCACCCTGACTTGGAAATATATCGTCATTCCTTCACTGTTGCTGGGCCAAAAGTTCTGGAATTCCCTCCCTAAGGACATTGTGAGTCAACCTACAGCATACAGACTGCAGTGGTTCAAGAAGACAGCTCACCACCTTCTCAAGGGCAACTAGGGATGGGCAATAAATGCTAGCCAGCTAGCGATGCCCATGTCCCATGAGTAAATTAGAGAAAAGTTTAAAAGAAGAAGAAATTTAAGCAAATAAGGTTCTTAGCAGACTTTAGAGGGTAACTGTAGAATGGTTGTTTTCCCTTGTGAAAGAATCTAGGACCAGAGGGCATAACTTCAGTAAAGTTAGGACAGGGATGAAGAGGATTTTCCTTTCTCTCAGAAGGTCTAGAATCTGTGATATTCTTTACCACAGACAGCTATAGAGGTTTGTTTGTTGACTATCTTAACACTTAGATTGACAGATTTTTAATCAGTAAGGGAATCGAAGGCTATTGGGATAAGGCAGGAAAGTGGAGTTGAAGATGATCAGATGAGCCATGATGCCAGTGAATGGCAGAGCAGTCTTGATGGCCTGAATGGCCTTCTTCTGCTCCTATACCTTATGATCTTACATTTACATTGGCTAAACTCATTTTCAATGTTGACTAATGTAATAAAACTTGACAGGAACAGCTTAAGTTTTTAATTTATTATAAATGCAAAACATATTACATCTATAGTTGATATGTTAGGTAGTTTGTTTAATTTACTAGTAACAACATATATTGCACATAACCTTAATAGTTAGTGTAGAATATGTAAAATATAATAAATTGTGTATATGGATTGTACACTGTGAACTGTAATGTATGATTTATGTCCATTGCCTTGTACAAGGAATTGTAATGTAACATAAGCAGGCATATAATGTTATATAATCCCTTCCATCTTCAAGTCTTACATCTCTACATCCTCTCTATTGCTTTTCATATCAGTTATGCTGACTCTGAAGTGTACACTGTGCTTCTGAATAATGATAATGCCAGCACAAAAGCCAATGTTTATTTCAAATAAATATTTGATGAAATATTATAGAAAATAGCGGAGCTGCTAATATATTTCATGGAATTTTTTTTCTCAAGATCCTGCACAGTTCATGAGCAATCCTCATGGTTTATGATGCCAGAACCATGGAATTAAATTATTTTCTTGTAAGTCAGCACCAGCTATCTGCTTTCCTCAGTACTTTGTCATACATCACAGTCAGCCCTCCAGCTGGCCAGAAGGGAGAAAATCAAAGGGGGAAATAAATTAAATGATTTTTATTCTAGTAGAGAGCAGAGATGCATCCATTACTGATATGTAAGTTCCTTAAGATATATGGCAACATTAATGCAGGTTTAAAGCTTTAATGCATTTGAGATTGCAGTTCGCCCTTTGTGTGGCAATTTATTTAGGCATGTTAAAATTAAGTGCCAAATTTTTAAGCAAAAAATTTAAGCCAGCCATCAGCAGTGCTCGTAAAGATAGAATAGTTACTGAATTTTAGAAAGTAAATTAATCAAAACAGGCAAAATACCTGCGTACTCAAGCATTCCTGTCTTTACCACCTCCTGACATTGGACTTGCATAAAGTCAGAGAAAGAGCTGGAGAAGCATTCACAATAACTTTTCATAAATTGTAAAATTGTTCAGTGGGCTTCAAAACTCATCTTGGGACACATTTTGGCATTGTGCCAGTATGAGGAAGAGGCAAGAATTGTTATTGAAGCAGAAAATTAAAGAGATTAGCAAGTAAAGGGCACCTGATTCAGGATGGTTTTGGGAATTGCCAGTTTAGAAAACACAGTGAAAGACGAGTCAGTGGGAACCAGAAAGGGAAAATACCACAGTCCTGGGTATAATGTTTATTGTTTATCCGTAGTAATGTTTTGTATACTATTTGAGAGTCTGGAAGTGTTAATTTTTTTTGATATTTCAGAATATTATGCATAATTTGATTCTATGTTTTGTTTGTACAGTTTTATACTTTCTATAGATGTACTAGAGACTCTCTACTGGTAATAGCAGCAAAAAACTAATTTGATGCAGATTCATGTTTCTGCTACCATCTTGTTTAGGTCCATCCGTGGCTTGCAACCCAAGTAAGTACCACTCTTCATTCTGTTGTCACTGCCAAGTTAACCCCATTGTCAGCATCATTGATTGCATCCCACTTCTACCCATTGGCCGCTGTGCCTTCCCTCTGTTGTATTTCACAGGTATCATTTGGATGTCCATAACATCACTATGGAGATGACCAGTTCCACAGTAAGTCAACTCCTTGACCTCTGAGGATGAGAGTATGCCTCCTGCACACACCACCAGCTCAAACGTTGACTGACACCTCAGTGGGAGCATCACACTTGGAAAGTTTAGAAACACAGCTGTTGAGCATCTCACTGTCAAAGTTCTGGAGCTGGCCAAGGAAGAAACTCCCCAGGCTGTTGGCACTCAGAGTATTGTCAGAGACCAGGCAGAAGAGGGTCTAGTGGTGTCAGCAATCAGGGGTCATATTGACATACAGCAAGCTGTACAGTCTCGTGACTGAGGACTGCTGAGCAGTGAGGCAAGCTACTTTGTTTTCTGCTTGGTCTAATTGGCATCCCATAATAAGGGAAAGCAAGGCATGGATGTTGTGATGATGCAGTTAGGCATGAAGTAAGCAAATGCTAAGAGATCAAGCAAGAAGCCCTTAGCTATAGCTTGGTCCAGTCCGTGGACTGGGTGCTTATTCCCAGTGTACAAAGTGTCCTTGCAGCAGCCTTTTAATGCCGGTTGCTAGTGCACCCTGCAATGCAGGTCTGTGTTTGTGAAGTGTCCTGCAAATGGGCTAGAGGAGCCTGACGGATTGATGAATGTCAGATGCAGATGTCCATGAATGAGATGCAGCTGGTGCCCATGGATTGTTTCTGAGCTGCTGTTTGGTGTTCAGGTATATGGAGGTTCTTCACAGCCAGCTGGGAGATGAAGTTAGATAACAAGCATGGGGCTGGATGAACACAGCAGGTCAAGCAGC
>JAHRHZ010000025.1:27814292-27867950 GCA_024137785.1 Ginglymostoma cirratum | reverse complement strand
ATGAACACAGCAGGCCGAGCAGGAAGGCTGACGTTTCGGGCCTAGAAAAAAGAAGGGTCTAGGCCCGAAACGTCAAGCTTTCCTGCTCCTCTGATGCTGCTTGGCCTGCTGTGTTCATCCAGCTCTACACCTTGTTATCTCAGATTCTCCAGCATCTGCAGTTCCTACTATCTCAGGAAAGTGTTTGACAGTTTTGTTATACCATTTATGAATCATGTAGCATAATGTTGAGTACAGTGGTGGCAGCTTTAATTGTAAGCTGCCAGTGGGGTCAGCTGATTGTGCTGGCAAATCTACTTAGACCTCATATTGCGTATGCAGTCTGATCACATAGTTGTATCAGAGATAATAGGTACTCTGTGTTCATCCAGCTCCACATGCTTGGCCTGCTGTGTTCATCCAGCTCCACACCTTGTTATCTCTGATCATATAGTTGATTCTATTATGATTCATCTGCTGCTTGGTTTACCTACTGCAAGCCATGCACTTCATCTGCTGTTTCATCCCATATCTTTTATTCATCTTAGCACTGCACTGGGGGAATATCTGATAGAAGCCCACGCATCCACACTGTAAAGTAGAAAATCCTCTCAACAAATCTTGGAAAGACACAGTGTATTCATTCGCTGTAATACTAAGTTTTATTTGCCACTTCTCAGTTGCCAGTTATTCCTTAAAACTTTTTTTTTCAAATTTCACAGAACAAATTGATTAGAAAAATGTAGGTATACAACCAAGGACAAAATAAATAACTTATGTTCAGAAGTTTTTCACAAACTCAGGATGTCCCAATACATTTTATAACCAATGAGGCCCTTTTAAACTATTGTCACTGCTGTAAAGGAGGGAAATGGGCAATGTATCAGTCTAGTTAGTGACTTCTCCGGATGACATGTTTCTGGGGTCACTGCCAACTATTTGGTGATGGCAAAATACTGCTCAGGCGCTTTTAATACACATGCACTGTCCTTTTGACTTTCCCATGTCATTTCCTTCAGCTTTATTAAAGCTATTAATGTTAATCGTGCATATCAACATGATTCAGTGCCATCTGACTCACTCCATTACCTTTATTTTAAATGACAACTCAAAGTAAGCCTCTGTGTGCTGGCCTGTAAACTTCAAGTAATGTCGTCTGCTGTAATATCACTGGCACCCAGAGTACACCACCTAGTGGAGCCCATAGTAGAAAATTGAATAGACAAATTAGGGTGGAAGAAAAAGCTTGAAAACTTGCTCTAATTTCATAATTATTCAGAAATGTAACCACTGCTACTAACTTGAAGAAGAACGAGAGTGAACATTAGCCTAAGGCTATAGTCTTCTATGTTATGGAGGTGAAGGAGCAATGTGTATCCTTAAATATATTGTTGTATTAACAAAATAGGATGTGAGACCTGTTATAATATATCATTTAGTTCACTTAAAACTGAAGGAATATAGGTAATTAGCCACAATCCACTAGGGACCTCTCTCAGAGAGAGAAGGAAGTAGTTATGTAGAATGAGAGACATCAAGCATGGGGTAATGCAAGTGGCAGTCCTCCACAAACTACCACAGCTGGTACAGAGCTTGAGCCAGCACCAGTGGGATAAGAATGGGATAACCAAAGGATAGTAGTGGCAAAGCAGAGCTAATATGTTCCCTTGAAGATGAAAGGCAGGTCCAACTAGTCCAGAGAACCGTGGGTGTCAAGAATCATACAAGAAAGGACAATGAAAAGAGAAAGGTCATGGTTGATACTGAGGACACAAAACAGCAATACCCTCGAGGAATGTAGGAAGTGCAGGTGATAACTTAGAAACAAAATTAAGAGAGCAAAGGGAGACATGGAAAAACACTGGTGAGTAACACTAAGAAAATCTAAAGGCATTTTGTAAGTATTTTAAGGGCAAGAGAATAACCAGGGAATGAGTATTAGGGACTATGAGTATAAGGGCCCATTAGGGACTAAAGTAGCATTGTGTTTGTGGAGCAGGAAGACATGGCTGGAGTTTTAAATGAGTACTTTGCATATGTATTCACTATAAAAAAGGACGATGTGGGCATAGAAATGAGGGAGGTGGACTTTAATATACTCAAACAAAATAGCACTGAAAGGGAGGGCGTATTAATGGTTTGGAGGTGGATAAATCTGCAGTCCCAGATGAGATATATTCCAGGCTCCATGAGAGGCAAGAGGGGAAATTGCAGGAATTCAGACATTAATTTTTAAATCCTCTGTAGCCACAGGAGGGGTGCTTAAGATCAGAAATCACATGACACCAGGTTATAGTCCAACAGGTTTATTTGTAAACATAACCTTTCGGAACCTCAGTCCTGAAGAAAGATCTTCATCACAAGAGGGGTGCCAGAGGACCGAGGGACAGCTAGTGGGGATAACAAGCATGGGGCTGGATGAACACAGCAGGTCAAGCAGCATCATAGGAGCAGGAAAACTTGATGTTTCGGGCCTAGACCCTTCATCCAGCCCCATACTTGTTATCTCGGATTCTCCAGCATCTGCAGTACCTTTTATCTCTGACAGCTAGTGGGGTACAAGTTTAACATCAGTGTTATGGAAATTACCAGAAAATGTTTTGAGGGGCAAAATTAATCTCCATTTGGAGAGACATGGATTCATCAAGGATAGTCAGCATGGCTTTGTCAAGGAAAGATCATTTCTAACAAATTTGATTCAATTTTTTGAAGAGGTGACGTGGACTGAGGATGAGGGTAGAGCAGTTGACGGACGTCATGGACTTCACTCAGGCTTTTGACAAGGCCTCACATGGCAGACTAGGTAAGAAGCTAAGACCCCATGGGATCCAAAGCAGTTTGTCAATTTAGATCCAAAATTGACCTGGTGGCAGAAAGCAGAGGGTGGTAGTTGAAGAGGTTTTTGTGATTGGAAGCCTGTGCCCAGTGAACCACAGCGTTCAATGCTGGGTCCCTTGCTGTTTGTAGTGTATATTAATGATCTAGACAAGAATGTAGGAGGTATGATCAGTATGTTTGCAGATGGCTCAAAAAAATGGCAAGGAGGAAAATCCTAAACTGCAGGATGAAATAGGTGGGCTGGCCAGATGGGTAGAACAGTGGCAAATGGAATTTAATCCTGAAAGGTGTGAGGTGATGCATTTTGAGTTGACTAGCAAGGCCAAGGGGTACACATTGAATGGTACAACCCTGGAACGTACAAAGGGCCAGAGGGACCTTGCTGTTCAGGTCCATAGATCCCTGAAGGCAGTAAGAAAGGTAATTGGGATGGTTAAAAAAAAATGGAATACTTGCCTTTATCGATCCAGGCATTGAATATAAGCGAAGGAGGTTGAAATGGAGCTGTATATAACTTTAGTTAGACCACAGCTGGAGTATTTTGTGCAGCTACACGATAAGAAGGATGTGATTGCATTAGGGAAGATGAAGAGGAGATTCACCAGAATGTTGCCAGTTCTGGAGCGATTTGGCTTTAAAGGGAGACTAGATAGCTGGAGTTGTTTTCTTTAGGCTGAGAGGACATCTGATTGAGGTGTAAAAATTTATGAGAGGCATAGATCAAGTAGATAGGGACAGCCTTGTCCCCTTGGTAGAGGGGTCAGTAACAAGAGGAAGCATTTTTAAGGTAAGGGGCTGGAGATATAGAAGGCATTTGAGCTAATTTTCTTTCACCCAAAGAGTGGTGTGTATCTGGAATTCACTGCCTTAAAAGAGTGGCAGAGGCGGGAAACTTCTCGACATTTAGCATGTATTTAGATGAACACTTGAAATGCTATAGCATACAAGGCTACAGGCCAAGTGCTAGAAAACTGAATTTGAATAGATGGATTTTTGATGACTCGGACGAACATGATGGACCGAAGAGACTTTGTCAGTGCTGTAAAACTTCTCTGACTCATTGACATCATTCTGCACCACACATTCACCATCCAACCAACCAAGCTAGGAATAACACCGTTAACTACATTTTGCACAACCTACTGTAGGAGACTCTGAACGGGATAGAGTTATATTTTCTAAGGTCTACAGCGTAAGAAGTGTGCTGCAACACAAACACCCCACCCACCCCTTCCCACTGTCACCTTTTGCTCTAAGTGTGGTGGAGTTTGCCAAAGCCTTGTCAGACTGTATAGCCACCTAGCGACTCACCCTGAGCGAGGAAGAGAATCATCCTTGTCTGCAAGGGACCACTAATGAATGATGATGACAATACCCTTAGCCAAAAGTATGTTAGACAACAAAGCGTCCAACAAAATCCAGCAGTTAAGAGGAAATATGCAACAAAACTCTGGATTGAATATCCACAGTTGATCTAGATTTCATAATATAGATATTTCTCTGTTGTCTTTTACTGAGGTAAATAATGATCAGCTGTATTTGGTCATCCATGACTAGTTGATCTGTATTAGATTAATGGAGTAGTTAAGTTGCAAAGTTGGATGTTGTAGAATCTTACAGGTAACTGTACAAATATCATTGTGCGGCATTTTAATCACAGAATTAAACTAGCAGCTAGAGACCATGTTAATTTAGTTAATGCTTTTAGCCTTTCCATGATGAAATTACGTAATGTGTTCAACAATCCAGCATCCAATCGTGAAGCACTGAAAGAGCATTCTACAGCCCTGGATTTGAAGCTAATTAAAGTTGCTATCTATTCAGAGCCAAGCGTGCTCCTGTAGACAATGTGTCCTGAATTGAATAACTCCAGACTCATGTCTTTGCAGTTCCAGAAGACCAGAGGCAAAGGGGAGTGAAAGTGAGCTTTTCTCTATTTTCAGAACCAGGATGCCACACTTATGTATGCAGAATAGACCCTAAAATGCACAGTGTGAATCAGAGAGACTACAGAGATGAAACCAGTTATGAAGACACTGGATGTAAAAGTGAAGCTCATGAAGGTCAGCTGAAAAATGTTCTTTTCTTCCATAATTAAAAACATGCTACCTTCACACTGAAAATATTTTCTTTCAAGTTTTAAAAAAGGCCACATAAAGGCCTGATTCTTTTCCACTGTTGCAGCAATGACAAGTACACCGCAGGGAATACCAGAGTATAATCTCCATTTCTCAGCAAATATACTCAATGGCATTGCCATCTCGAAAATAATGTTGGATGTGACTGTCTCTTGCTGAGAGTGACAGAGGTTTATTAAGACAGGAATCATTGAAAGTGGCAGAAAGGTAAGATAGAATAGCCATTGCTATGAGTGACAGTGCCTTATAGTGTGCAAGAATTGCTGAATGTCAGAAGTGTGTGATATGGGACTGAGGATGCTGAATGATTGGAATGGTAGATATGAGGTAGGCATTTCTGTGAGTGATGGTGGAGCAGAGCAAGAGCTTTCTCTAAGTAAATGAGCCAAGCAACCCTATGAATGAAGGAGTGAGTGATCTGAGGTGGGCAACACCACGATTTAATGGGATTGAGGGGCAGACTGAGTGTTTGTCATTGGACAGACATCAAAATGTTTGCCTGAAAACTTTTGAATTGGCATACTTGAGCAGCTAGGGCTAAGATTTAACAGATCCGTTTCTACAGATAACACTGACATTGACACATCTGTCAATGCCTGTACGCTATCACTGTGATTAACAGGCTTGTTATTGTCACCCAGATACAAATGTGATTGACAGGTTTATCATTTTCTGACAGATATCACTGTGCTAGATGGGTTTGAAGTTTGACAGATATCATTATGATTGACAGCTGTGTCTTTGTTAGATATCACAGCAAGTGAGAGTTTTTTTTCCTATTGACAGATATCATTATATTTGAGAGGTTTGTCAAAGTCTCACCTGTAATTGGCTAGTGTGTCATTGTCTGACAGCACTGCAATTAACAGGTTTGTCAATGAAAGATCTGGCTGTGATTCAGAGATTTGTCATTGACAAATAACATGATGTTGACAGGCTTGTCAATCTCTGACAGATATCACTGTGTTTGAGAGGTTTGTCATTGACAGATATCACTGTGATTCACAGGATTACATCTCTGCGATTGATAAGTTTTTTTCAAAGTGTGACAGGTACCCCTGTGATTGACAGGTTTTCCAAAGTCTGACACATACCATTAGAATAGACAATATGTGACAGAAATCTCTGTGACTGACAGATTTATCATTCTCTGATAGCACTGAGATTGATAAATTTGTCAAACTATAGTAGATATCACTGGAGTTGACATCTTTGTCATTGACAAATATAACAGTGATTCCCAGGTTTGTCATTGACAGATATCACTTCAATGGCAGGTTTGTCAATATCTGACACACATCACGTCGATGACAGCTTTTGTCATTGTCTGGCAGACATCACTTTAATTGACAGGATTTGTCATTGATGGAATACACTGTGGTTGACAGATTTCTCAATGTAGAACAGACAGAGAAAGCAGATTGACAGAGAAATATCACTATGATTGACAGATCTTTAAATGTCTGATGGTTATCACCGTAACTAATGAATTCCATCCTGTGTGACTCATATCATCATGACTGACAGTAGGAGAATTATTTAACGGAGAACACTGTGATCAATAGATTCTGCGTTGTGTGCCAATCATAATTGCAATTGACAGGGAGAGCAATGGGACAGATATCACTATCATTGTTAGATTCACAACCTTTTGACAGATATCATAAAACTGACATTAAGTGTTGCGTTCCACGTACCATTGATTTGCAAAGTGAGAAATATTCAAGTTTCATAAATGAAACATTTGCAATTCAAATTCTTGCAAAGAAAATTGGTATGCTGAAAGGGTCGTAATTCCTCCTCTGGTCACTGGCAATCCCAACTGGTGGTTTAAATGTGAAGTTTTCTTTATTTATTCACTTGTGGGACTTGGTCATCACTGGCTGGCCAGCATTTATTGTCCATCCCTAACTGACCTTTCAAAGGCAGTGGTGACCTGAGGGGGGAGTTTGACCCAGAAACACTGAAGGAACAGCAATATATTTCCAAGTGAGTATGGCAAGAGGCTTGGAGTAGAACTTGCAGGTGTTTGTATTTCTATGTATTTGCTGCCCTTGTCTTTCTAGATGGAAGTGGTCATGGGTTTGGAAGGTGCTGTCTAAGGATTTTTGGTGAATTTCTGCAGCGCATCTTGTAGATAGTACACGCTGCTGCTACTGAGCTTCGGTGGTGGAGGGGTGGATGCTTAAGGATGTGGTGCCAATTAAGCGGGCTCTTTGCCCTGGATGGTGTAAGCTTCTTGAACATTGTTGGAACTGCTCTCATCCAGACAAATGGGGAATGTTCTATCATGTCCCTGACTTGTGCCTTGAGGACAAGCAATGGGGAGTCAGGAGGTGAGTTATTCATTTCAGTATTCCTAACCCCTGACTTGCTATTATAGCCACTGTATTCATATGGTGAGTCCAGTTAAGTTTCTGGTCAATGGAAACCCCAGCATATTGATAGTGACTGATAGAACATAGAACATAGAACATTACAGCGCAGTACAAGCCGTTCAGCCCTCGATGTTTCGCCGACCTGTGAAACCAATCTGAAGCCCATTCAACCTACACTATTCCCTTATCATCCGTATGTCTATCCAATGACCATTTAAATGCCCTTAAAGTTGGCGAGTCTACTACTGTTGCAGGCAGGGCATTCCACGCCTTTACTACTCTTTGAGTAAAGAACCTACCTCTGACATCTGTAATGGTAACTCCATTGAATGTCTAGGGGTGGTGCTTAGATTGTCTCTTATTGGCAAAGGTCATTGCCTGGCATTTGTGTGATGCAAATGTAACTTGCCTCTTGTCAGCCCAGGCCTGGATATTTTCCGGAACTTGTTTGAACACAGGCTGCTTAAGTATCAAAGAAGCTACCATCAGAGAAAGGTTTTCATATTGACATCATGTCTCAAAATAGTGCAAAAGTGTTGCTGTTTCTATCAGATTCATTGAAATTGCTGTTGCCATTACTTAGCTGTTTGAGATTTTGAACTTCGCAATTTTGCCTTCCGGTTTCATGCCGAAAGTCTATGCTTTTCCTAGTCAGGTGTGTATATATTCATAGAATCTTTTAAGTCTACTTCTCTAAACCCAAAGCAAACAGTCCTGTTGTTTTTGAGGTTGGTTGGCTCACCGAGCTGGTTTGTTGTTCCACAGATGTTTTGTTACCATTCTGGGTCACAATATCAGTGCAGCCTCCGATGAAGCGTCGGTGTGTTTTCCGCCTAGTTTTTAAACTCTGGAGTCTGTTGAGCTGGATTGCCTCACTTCCGGCTTTCCTTCGTAGTGGAGTGTATATGGGGTCGAGTTTGATGTTTTTATTAATGGCTTTCTTCGTGGAGTGCCAGGCTTCTAGAAATTCCCATGCCTGTCTCTGCTTAGCTTGTCCCAGGATTTTGGTGTTGTCCCAGTTGACTTGGTGGTTCTCCTTATCCACTAGCAAGGGAAACAATGACAGCACTACTGGAACAAGAGCAAGACCCCAGTGAAACCATCTCCACAGACAACTTGCTCATTCAACTGGACCTATGCCTCACCACTCACTTCACTTTGAATGGCCAAACATATGAAAAAATCAACAGGACACCCATGGGATCACCTATGTCCGGACTCATAGCAGAGGCGGTGATGCAAAGACTAGAAAGGACGGCCCTTCTGCTAATCTAACCAAAACTATGGATACGCTACGTGGACGGCATCTTTGTCATCATTAAACAGACCAAACTAGCGGGGAGACACAAACTTATAAACAACACCCTCACCAGAATAAAATTCACCAGAGAGGAGGAGAAAAATAGATAGCTCCCATTCCTGGACGTCATGGTAGAGCGCAATTCAGATGGGGAACTCCAAACGAAAGTACACTGAACAGCCACACACACAGACCAAGTACTGAACTTCAACAGTAACCATCCCAAGACACACAAACAAAGCTGCGTGCGAACAACTATTTAAACGGGCAACAACACACTGCAGCAACACGGAACTATGCCAAGAGGAAGAAGAATACCTCTTCCAGGTTTTCAAGGATAATGGATGTCCAAAAAACTGGGTTAGAAGATGCCTACACGAACAACATCAGGAAGATACCACACGCCCCGACACACTCATCACACTACCCTACAGGGGCACATCAGAACTAACCACAAGACTCCTATGACCGCTGGGCATCAGAGTAGCACACAAGCTCACATCAACCCTACGACAACTGCTCACCTGAACTAAAGACCCACTCCCCGCCTTGGACCGGACCAGTGTCATCTATAAGATCCCCTGTAGAGACTGTGAGAAACACTACATCGAACAAACAGGAAGGAAACTAACAACAAGGGTACACGAACACCAACTGGCTACAAAAAGACACGACCAATACTCATCCACATAGATGAGGAGAACCACCAATTCGACTGGGACAACACCAAAATCCTGGGACAAGCTAAGCAGAGACAGGCATGGGAATTTCTAGAAGCCTGGCACTCCATGAAGAAAGCCATTAGTAAACACATCAAACTCGACGCCATATACACTCCACTACGAAGGAAAGCCGGAAGTGAGGCAATCCAGCTCAACAGACTCCACAGTTTAAAAACTAGGCGGAAAACACACCAATGCTTCATCGGAGGCTGCACTGATATTGTTACCCAGCACGGTAACAAAACGTGTGTGGAACAACAAACCAGCTCGGCGAGCCAACCGACCTCAACACCCACAACCCGAGCTACAGATCTACTCCAAAACCTTAGAGTCCTGTTGTTGTTTGCCATAATGTTAATTCTTAATTTGATTTATTGTACTAAAATAGTTTTCAGTCTGTGAGATTCTTATTTGCTGTTGCTACATAAAAGGAAACTACTGACATTAAATAACTCTTTGGCTAGCTTGATTTTTTAAAAAGCTAGAAAAGTATGCCAGACTTGAAACTGGAATTGCAATGTGACATTCTGTGCCTTAGTGTTGCATTATATGTCAGTGAACTACAAATTGCGAAAAGTTAATCTGAGTTTGACTTTTAAATCTGAGAAGAACACATCCACTGTCAAAGGAACACTAAGCCAATGCACCCTGCTGATGTTATTACAGAACAAGTTGGGTCCCGGGTTGAAATCTGGCTTGACAGACCATTTCTTTTGAGTGAGGAAGTCTTTCACTGAAGCATAAGTGTGAAATGCTGCAGATTTAATTTTAACAGTAAAACAGAAGCTTGTTATACACAAAAATGAGGGTAAAAGCGAACAAACCAATTTGTTTTTATGTATCACAATTTGAAAGATTTTGAAACACATGGCAGAATACAATCCCATCTGTCTCAATACCTTCTCTTTCCAAAACTCAAATACCACAGCGAGTTCCCTTCTCTGTTACATTTCTAGAGTTAACTCAACTGCTTCTTCTAATTTCCTGTCTTTAGAGCTTGTTTGCCTTTTTTTTGACTCTTCATACAATTGAACATCAATGTTTTTAGCTTCAAATAACTGTTTCAATGTATTAACCAAACTGATGTGGTCTGGAATTTTCAAACTAAAGCCTTCACACTTAGTAAATGCATTTCTTAACTATTTAGAAGTAACTATTTCTACAGGAAAAAAACTGTTTTTACATCTAAGCCCAGTCAGATTTGCTGGGAACTACCCCAAAACTTTCCAATGTATGGGTTTTCCGTAAGCAAAAAGCAATTCTTGGTTCTTGTGAACCAACAGCAACCTAATGCCTTTCATTGCATACTCTTCCCAGTTGTAAAACTTTGACAAGACAAATAACCTCATATTATCACTCCAGGAGGCCATGTCACCTGCTGCCTGACACACACTGCTTAATACCATGGCTCCAAAGAGACTGACAGTTAATTACTGAACCCTTTCATACATAGAGACCAAAGCCCACATGCCCTAGTTCAAAATCCAAACTCTAAGTGATATCAATATATATATAAATCACACACTTTATATCACATACCTCCAAGTATTGCTTTCTGGCAGCATTAGTTATTTTGTCTATTTTTTTTCAGCTCTTCCCTTCTTTCAATTTGGAATGTTGAAATTGTAGTCCACTATCTGGTTTACTGTACATTAAGCAGATCAAGCATAGGTTGGGTAACTGTGTTTTGTATCACCTCTGTTCAATCTGCAAACAAGACCCAAAGCTTCTAGTTGCTTTTCATGTTAAGTAATTCTCCCCCTTATCACACATTTGCCTTTCTGGCCATGGCCTGCTACATTGTTCCAATGAAGCTGAATGCAGGCCTGAAAAACAGCACCTTGTATTTTGATTTAGAATTCTGCATCCTTTGTGTTCAATGTCCTTAGCTCATGATCTCTGTCTTCTTCTGGTTCCATCCAATGTTGTGTTTACTTGTGCTTTTTGTCTTTTACTTTCTTGTTTTGTTTTGCTAGTTTGATCTTGCGAAATTACTTTCCTTAACCCTTTGTGTTTGTGTTGAAATGTTTGCTGTCTCATTCATGTCTCATTTGGACACCGCCTTTGTGTCTGTACTTTACCTCCTATCGCTCACTGTGCCTGTTGCATCACAAAGTCTTCTTTAATCTCCCCTGCCCATCACGCAGTCATAGGCCTTTCCTGTTGTACTTTCAACAACTGTGCCCATTCCCTCTTCCTTCCCCACACTTTAAAACTTTTTGCAATTCTATCATTCTTCAGTATTAGTGAAAGGGCACCGCAACCTGAAATAGTGACTGTTTTCTTTACAATTGCTGTCTGATCTGTTGAATAGTTCCAGTTGCCTTGACTTGATCTCAGCTTTCCAGCATCTGCAGTGTTTTATTTTTGAATTGGTCATTTATCTTTCCTCTAGTAAATATATTGAGGCGAATTTGTCACTGCTCTAATTGCAGCAAGTTAATTCAGCACAGCGCAGGGATGGAACATGGGATTCTCTTGGTCTCAGTGATGTGGTATGACAATACTGAGTCTAACTAGCTAATGAACAATTTGAAGAGCTCCTTCATTCAATTTTAGTCATATCCGAACACATTGTGCATCACATAATTCATTTAAAAATGTCTAAAGAGCCATTTTTTTCCCACAGAAGTGTGCAACAAGATGTGCAAATCAGAAAGTTAATGAAAGTTAAAGCATCAGTTGCTCTTGGCTGTCCATGATCTCTATATCCTCATGTAAAAATGAGTTGCAGGCAGGTATGTGAAATATAGACCGACAGTATAGGATAGAGAGCCTTGAGAAACAAACACTTCTACCTCGGGCGACAGATATTATTTTGCAACATTCATCGGTTTCCATCATGGGAGATTTCCAATTTCAACGTAACTTTTTATGGTGATGCATTTCAGACCAAAATAAATTAGGAGAGGTAATTCACTAGCATCACTGTGTCAATATTTCTTTTTCTAGAAATCATTTGGAAAGACAGAACTGTCCTTGAGACAGACATCATGAAGAATTGCTTGTTACTTCTGGTGAGATGGGAGATCTGAGAAAAGTAACAGGAAATGGAACATAACATGCCACAAGAGAGGTTGCAGAAGATGTGACTATAATACGGCACAGATTGAGAAAATATATTCAAGCAGCTCTATTCTTTTGGTTAAAAGCAAGCCTGTCTTGTTATACTTTTCTGGGTAATGCTGATTTTATTTTATTATTCATTCCCAGCCCACAGGTGTCACTAGGACAACCAGCATGTATTACCTGTCTCTTACTGCCCTTTGAGAAGGTGACACTGAGTTATATTCTTGAACTGTTGTGAGTGGTTTGGTGCAGCTGAGTAGCTTGCCAGCTGGACAGAAATTAACCACGTTTTTTGTGCTTCTGAAGTCACCAGACAAGAACAACATATTTCCATCTGTGAAGGACTTGAGTGAACCAGGTGAGTTTTCACAAAAAAATTTGCAAGTTGCACAGCCATTATTATTGGGACTAGCTTTTTAATTTCAGGTTTATTTAATTAGTTAGCCATAATTCACCCCAGCTGCCATGATGGGATTTAAACTCATTTTTCTGGAGCAATAGTGCAAACCTCTGAATATCTAGTCCCATAACAAACCATTATGTAACCATAGCCATGAAAGGTTGTGCTGTTAGTTACGCTGCATGTAGATACGGTAGGGGAACCTCTATTGATATTTCTATTTGGGGAGTGTATACAGAGCACGGATACACATACATTTCCCATCTAATATCAGCTATTGTGACAGCAGACTTTAAAGGCCCAGATCTTTCAATGAAACTGGAAACTCTGGCCCAGATTTTCTGATGGCCGGACAGTCATTATTCCAGCTTCGGGACTGTGCAGAATTCCCATCATAGCATCCTAAAAAGGAATTGCCCAGGAAGTTGAATTTTCTACAATTCCAATCCATCAGGAGCCCTACTAAAGTCTCCATTTAAACAGAAGACATGGGAGATTTCCAGTGAAATTAAGTGAGATAGTTACTTGGGAGAGGTTAGATAACAAAAGACATAGAGTCACTATCAGCCCCCATTAACAACTATTCACCCACCCAGCCAGGTCGTTAGCAACTCCTTTGTCTGTCCAACTGTCTTTCTCTGTCTTTGGGCTCTATCCTATCGTTTACTCCCTACTCCACCCACCTCCCTATTTTCTGCATATAAACCGATGTTTTCCCAGCCACCATCAGTTCTGAGGAAGGGTCACCGGACTCAAAACGTTAACTCTGTTTTTCCCTTCGCAGATGCTGACAGACCTGCTGAGCTTTTCCAGCAACTTTGTTTTTGTTCCTGATTTACAGCATCCACGTTCTTTCGGTTTTTATAAAGACATAGAGTAACACTTGAGTAACCATTTTACAGACCTCATAGTTACCTCATGCACCCTGAACTAAACCTGCCCCAGACCATGATCTGACACCACTCCACACCACCCTCAGGTAACCAACACCCTCTGCCTCAGGACCCGACCCCCAGCCCCCCAAATTACCCGTGATGCTCCAAGACCCGACAACCATCCGAGACCTGTCACCTATCCTCCCTGTCCCCATCTGACCCAACTTTACTCACCCACCTACTACAACCTTCCCTAAGCGTTGCACCACTCATTACACCCTGCCACCCTACCCACTTGGCACTCTTATCCTTTACCACTTGGCATTCTTCTCCACCCCCCACCCCCAATCATCCTAACCCCTACCTCACTGGTGAACTACTCAGTTAGCACCCTATTTAACTGGCATCCTACCCTCTGCCTATCCGACTCTGTGTCCTCCCAGCACCCTACCATCACACTTAGCTTCAGATTTACAAATATAGCAGTTGGCTGCTGTGAAAGTCAGCATGCTTTATCTGTCTTTGGCTATGTTAATGCTACAAAAGAACTGTCAGAATGGAAGTACAACTCCACGTTTCTGAAGAATCCCCGAACAAAATGTCCTGTCAGAAATTTGGACCTCCCTTCTTTCCAAGAAAAGAAATGGCAGAGTGGCAATCTGAGTGAGATAGGCCACTCCTCAGAAACTCCAGCCCCTTAATTCTGACCCGAATGGAAGAAAATAACACACACTTACCTTCCTCCAATTTTTCAATGTGATCTACGAAGGAAGGATCCTTAGTTCAGGAAATCTCAGTGGGAGCAGCACAGAGAGTTCACATAAAGGCCGTGTGCCCCATTTTTTACAGCACTAGCTGCTGTATTCCAGTCAATAAAATGTTTAATTGTCCCAAAGCTTCTTTGAAAATCTGTGGCGAGAAGTAAATGAAGAAGATGGGTGATGTAGATGTGTAGGATGATAACATGACAGGTGAGCACCGTGGCAGGTGGGATAGGAGAGTAGGCTGGTTGTTGAGTGAGATACACAATGGGCTGAGGCGAGTAGGGGTTGTCAGTTTGGGTCGGTGGGTGAGTTGGGGTGTTGTGGAAGGTTGCGAGTGTGGATGTAGAATCAGAGAGGTAGTTATGGATCACCAAGGTAGTCCAGGTGTCTAGGGGACATTGGCAATAGGGGTTCAGTGTGCATGATTAGTTGTGGGGGGGGTGGTGGTGGGGGGTATGTTGTATAGCTGCCCAGGAATCACAATAGGTTTTGTCCTGGTTAACATTTACTGGACAACTATCCAGGTAAGTAAGTTGAACGATCCAAAGTCTTTGGCTCCAATTCAAAGTTTGTGACTTCTTCAGAAGGTCCCAGAGAGGAGAGGAATTATCCAATGTTTGGTTGAACCTCCCAGGAAATTTCCAGGGAGTCCTTGCTTTGGGACCTCAGTGGTATCCTGTAGCGTATCTTAAGGTTATGTCCAGTCTCCACCATCAGGATTTCATGAGATCAGGGTCAAGGAAAATTGCTTGGCAGCAAGATCTGGAAAAAGGAGGCTAGTTAAAGGTTTTGGGATTCCTCAAAACATATCATGGATTAACTTGGCCTCTTGTGTATCTGTAAGAACTCTCATGTAAGGCAGTTTGAATTTGAGTTTTGGTCATAAACCAGCCAATGGCAGCCATGTTGAGGTACTGTGTGACAACTTTGATTCATCCTCTAAAGTTTATTGCAAAGATACAGGTCATAAGGTGGAAGGGACTCAGTTATGTGAAGCACTCCCGTCTGAACTTATTCCCGCCCAGATGGGATTTGCCATTGGTTCAAGGCTCTGAAACCTCCTTTGGATGCTCAGCCTTGCAGTCTGAACCATCTGTACCTTCCCATTCAACATGGAGGAGTTGCCTGTATGGGTTACTGCTGTATACCGTTTACTTCCTTGCCCTGATCAGCTGTCTGTACTTACTATGGCATTCCATCCTGCCATCCAAAGGTAGCAGGGCCCTGGGTAGAGGGTTGTCTGTCAGAGTCCACCCTTTTGCCATCATTGCCTTTGGTATGGAGGATGCTGTATGCAACAAACCCTCCCAGTCAGGGCTTAAGTTAACATATGGACTCCCAAGTCACTTGTAATCAACCCCACTATTCCCAGAATCACTGCAAAAATTAAAGTGTTAAAATAAGCACACAAAATTTCCCAATATCCTTGATTTTCAGACTCAGGTTGACAGAAAACCAACGACATTTCTATGTTTAACAAGAATGACTGTTTCCTGCAAGTAATTGGACTCCAGCCACAGGTAAACAGTTATAAACCGTTGGCATGAAACACTACAAATCAAATTTCTAATCCCCTTATACATGGTGGCACGGTGGTTAGCACTGCTGTCTCACAACACCAGAGACCTGGGTTCAATTCCACCCTCAGGTGACAGTCTATGGGGAGTTTGCACATTTTCCCAGTGTCTGCATGGGTTTCCTCCAGATGCTGTGGTTTCTTCCCATAGTCCAAAGATGTGCAGGTTAGGTAGATTGGCCATGCTAAATTGCCCACAGTGTTCAGGGATGTGTGGGTTATAGGGGGATGGGTCTGGGTGGGGTGCTGTGACGGTCAGTGAGGACTTGTTAGGCCAAAGGGCCTGTTTCCAAACTGTAGAGATTCTACAATGAAATTCCCCGCTTGCACACACAAAAAATAAATTATGGGTAGGGGAAAGCTGGAAGGATCTTTATGGTTTCTGTGCATGTCAGAATATTACTTTGTTTTTCAGCAGATATTCTTCAACTGTTTCTACTGGAAAGAAATGCAAGGCTTGTTAGCTTAATCAAAGTCCCTGACTTACCAATTAAAAGTCATGGCTTACAACAAAGTTTTTAATTGGAGTAAGGCAAATTCTAATGGTATGAGACAAGAATTTTCAAACGTTAATTGGAGTAGACTGTTCTCAAGTAAAAGGACGTCTGACAAGTGGGAGGCATTCATGAGTGTGATGATGAAGAGTTCAGAGGTGTTTTGTTCCTGTTAGAGGCTGGTAAGTTTAAGGAACAATGGATGAATAAAGATATTGAGATTCCAGTCAAAAATAAAAGAGAATCTCATATTAGTTGTAGACAACTTTGTTCGATCAAATCTCTTCATCAATTTAAAGAGTGTAGGGGCATTCTTAAGAGAGAAATCAGGAAGACAAGGAGGAGATATGAGACAGCACTGGCAGATAAGGTTAAGGATAATCCAAACTGATTCTATAAATACATTAAGAGAAAGAGGGTGACTAGAGAGAGGGTAGGGCGCCTTAATGATCAAGGATATCATCTCTGTGTTGAACCCCAAATCTCTAGATGTGAGAGATACTTAATGAATATTTTGTGTCAGTTTTTACTGTGGAGAAAGAAGTGGAGTCTAGAGAATGCAGAGAAATAAACTTTGATGTTTTAAAAACAGTTCACATCACAGAAGAGGAAGTTTGGGAGGTCTTAGAGAATATAAAGGTGGATAAATCTCTGGGACCTGATCTCATGTATCCCAGAATGTTGTGGGAAGTAAGGAAGGAAATTATGAGACCCCTTGCTGAAATATTTGCATCATCTATAACTACAGGTGAGGTGCATGATGGCTGGACCTAATGTACCTTTGTTTAAGAAAGGTTGTAAGGAGAAACCGGAGAACTATAGACCTATGAGTGTGACTTTGGTTGTGGGTAAATTGTTGGAGTGTTTATAAAAGATTGGATTTATGCACATTTAGAGAGGCAAATTTATTAGGGATCGTTGGCATGGTTTTGTGCAAGGACAATTGTGTCTCACAAACTTGATTGAGATTTTTGATGAGTTACCAAAAAGATTGATGATGGCCGAGCAGTATACATTGTTTATTTGGATTTTAGTAAAGCCTTTGACAAGGTTCTGCATGGTAGACTAATTAGTAAAGTTAGGTCACATGGGATTCAGGGTGAGCTTGCCAATTGGATACATAACAGGCTTCATGGTGGGAGACAGAGAGTAATGGTGGATGATTGCGTTTCAGACTGGAGGCCTGTGACCAGCGGTTTTCCACAGGGATCGGTTATGGGTCCTCTTTTGTTGGTCATTTGTATAAATGATTTGGATGAAAATATCGAAAACATGGTTAGTAAGCTTGCAGACAACACCAAAATTGGTAGCACCATAGACTATAAAGAAGGCTTTCTAAAATTTCAGAAGGATCTTGATCAAATGGGTCAATGGGCTGAAAAATGGCAGATGGAGTTCAATCTGGATAAATGTGAGGTATTGCATTTTCGTACAACAACTAAGGGTAGGGCTTATGCAATTAATGGTAGGGCCTGGGTAGTGTTGTACAGCAGAGGGACCTAGGGGTCCAGGTACATATTCTTTGAAGTGTGCATCACATATAGACAGGGTGGTTAAAAAGGCATTTGGCATGCTTGCCTTCATTGCTCAGTCCTTTGAGTACAGGAGTTAGGAAGTCATGTTGAGGTTGTACGGGACATTGATGAGGCCTCTTCTGGAATACTGCGTCCAATTCTGGTTGCCAGTTATAGGAAGGATATTATCAAGCTGGAGAGGGTTCAGAAGAGACTTACCAGGATGTTGCCAGGTAAGGAAGGTTTGAGTTATAAAGAAAGGCTGGTTGGGACTTCTTTTACTGGAGCGCAGGAGGTTGAGAGGTGACCTGATAGAAGTTTATAAAATAATGAGAGGTATGGATAGAGTTAATGGTAATTGTCTTACCCCTAGAATGGGGGATTTCAAAACTAGGAGGCACATTTTTAAGGGAAGCGGAGAGACATTTAAAAAAGACATGAGGCAAATTTTTTACACAGAGGGTGGTTCATGTATGGAATGAACATCCTGAGGAAGTGGTGGATGCGGGTACAATTACAAGGTTTAAAAGGCATTTGGATAGATGTATGAATAGGAAAGGTTTGCAGGGATATGGGTCAGGAGCAGGCAGGCTATTTGTTTTTCAAAACTTGTAGCAATTCATTAAAATACTAATTTTAACACAGTTCTTTCTCATTTTAGTCTATAATTAAAAAAAACACAAACAAAAACCGTCTTCTCACCTTCCAATATTTGTCTCTGTCTGCTGTCTGCTGTAATGATGTAACTTTGATGTGATGTACTCATTTTCATTTCTCGTTCACCATTTCCAGGACTTCCTCAATCGTCTTTCTGTCTGTAGAAAATGCCAAATATCTTCCTGTATGCCACATCTCAAATGATGTCAGCTTATGTCAGTCAATAGACTGTTTCTTTGCTTGTTGTCCATTATTCAGAGATGAGAAAACGTAACAACTTGGCTGGATTATCAGAGATTAGAAATCGGATCAGATGGGAGGAACTGGCAGTGAGGTTAGAGGGTAATAAGTTTCACTGCACATAACAGCAATTATTTTTTAAATACTCTCATTTCAACTTTTACAAAACTGGACATTATGTGTGATATGATTAACTGGTCTGTTGCACATTTTGATTGGAGGTGTCTGAAATG
Source organism: Ginglymostoma cirratum (assembly GCA_024137785.1). Classification (NCBI taxonomy): domain Eukaryota; kingdom Metazoa; phylum Chordata; class Chondrichthyes; order Orectolobiformes; family Ginglymostomatidae; genus Ginglymostoma; species Ginglymostoma cirratum. Next base: position 27,848,773 of record JAHRHZ010000025.1, on the reverse strand, counting down.
TTAAAATAAAAATCCCAGTAGGGGATTTGGTACAAGCCAAGTGTTATGGCTAATCGAAGCATCTAGTTTTGAAACCTTGTTCAGTTTGTCAGTGTCCTCTTGGTGGAGGTTCTATGCCACTTTGCACAACCCTCAACATCTCCTTTAGAATGGTCTGTATCCACAGATTATCATGTGAATACTCATTGAGTATAAACAAGTGCAAGCCTCAGAGTGAAGGCAGTCAGTCAGGTCCACCTTGGAGTTCAAGATTCAATTACCAGCCTATCCCCACAAATCTCCTGCTCACTTCAGTTTCTTTCTTAACAATTCCACTTGGAATGAATTCCAATTCCACTTCATGGTCAAGTGGTGTTACGAGCAGATGAGGAGCGGTCAAACACTCAGAGGATTAGCTGGCTTGTCACACAAGCCTCTTTCTCCAGTTGCCCAGTTGCCCCAAATATTGTAGTGTCAGAGCAGATTCTAGGTTCATGGTTTACGGGGTTAGATGATACGTGGGCAAATTCCATTCGTAGTCAGAGTCGCATTGTCCAAATTATTTGTCTCCACCCAATTAAGTACCCAGTTGATTGTCTGGATACCTTGCTAATAGGCAGAAGATGTCCCATTCACACTCCTTCAAGATATTTGTAATTGTTGAGGCTTTAGAACCACATAAAGATTACTTAAAGACCTTGCAGCATAGAAGGTACAGCGATGGAAAATGCAGCCAAATTTGACTGTTATTTCAAGTAATTGGAAAGTGCATTCAATCTTTTTTAAAAGAAAGTCAGTTAATGGTTTCTCACCAAGAAATACATAGTCATTTCTTTTCAAATAAGCATTGCTTCACAGCAGTAAAATCAAAACATCGCTATAGTGTTGAAATAACTGTGGTATGAGAATGTGAAATTGATTTCTAATTATGATAATTGCAGGTACAAGGACAAAAGATTTTAGTTCATAAATGCTGCGATAACTCTGAAACTGATTTTCAATCGATGGTTTGGACCAGATCCCTTACTAGGATTTTTATTGTCATATTTCAGATAGCTCCAATCCTTACAGGAAAACACCCTTTTGGCTTCGAAGACATAACTAATATAAATGTCAAAATACCAAGAAAGTATAAATTAGAGTGGCAAAATAAATTTACTGAGGAGAAAAACTACAAACTTTTAAGCACTCCCATTCTCTTTAATAATGTCTAAATCTACAATATTATAAACTGCACTTTTTATAATTTCAGCCACTCTCCCTTTAACACAGGGATCAAAAAATTGAATGTACCAGTAGTTTAAGTTGTGAGAACCCCGTGTTCCATCTCTCTGTCAGCTTAATGTTTCAGAAGGCTTACGTTCTGAACTAGTCTCCAACTGTCAGCTTATTGGGACTACATGATCTTTCTTGATTGTTCTTTTGCGTTTTGGACTTTATGACCTCTGATGTAGCATGTTACTTAATTAAATAGAGGATACCTGTGACGTGTCAGAGAATTAAATGTGAGTAAGAGTAGTGGTGTATCAGTGATTGAAAGCAAATTCACCCGTGGTACTTAATTTGATCAGCTCTGTGTCTCTGTGACATTATTGAATAAATTGAATAAATATTGAATAAATTCAATATTATTGAATAATAATATTCAAATTATTATTTGAATAGTCAAACCTTTAGAGCATAATTCTGTTATTAATGGAAGGTCAGACAGCGGTCATTACTGTATTTATGAACCTATTGACAATAGTCTGGAAGTAATAGTAACATTCAATAATTTGATGAGAGGAATGCCTAGAATTTCTATAAGGCTTCGACCTGATCATTCACTGAAACAGCAGCAGAGGGTCACAGATATCCTGAAGAAACATTGCAAATATTAATTACAATGGGAGATTGGAGAAATTTTCTCTTCTCTGTCAACATGATGCTTTCGAGATGAAGCCTGTATAACTATGTGGCCTTGTGACCAAAGCTTTTAAAATTCTCGACATGTCATTGGATCTTAACACTGAATTGCATGTCTTTTTGTTAATCATTGGTATGTTACTAACGCTCAGCTTTTCACATTTATTGTTGGTGGACAGTTTTTCACAAATCTTGAAGTTTTGACAGAGGGGCTGTGATGGTGTGTTGGGGGTATGGGTGTAGAATTTCACAGTCTAGGCAGAAGCTGACAATTTAAAGTAAAATTGGTAACCACTAGAGCATAACATGAATGTATAGATTCTGTTATTGACTGCAGATGGCAAAACCTTCCAAATTCAACAGATTTTTCTGCAAAATAGCCAGTGACTGAATGCCTGTACAATACTAGAAGAAGACCTATACGGTTCCTGAGGAACTGGGAGTAGGAGAGGACCATAAAAGTCCCAGAAGTAAGCTGAAACAATTTTATCTCTAACTGACCTGGTTGACCGAATACAAAAACTTTGAAGCAATGTCCAAATCAAATATTTGTTCTATTCTGTGTCATTGAACTTGCATTGGTGGAGGCTTATCAGTATTATACAGGAACTCCCTCAGGCGATTGCAGGTCATTCTTGACAGGAGAAACCATTGCATACAGCCGCATACACTCTGTCAATTTCACAAGTGCTGCTATCTATTTAACCAATTCTAATCCAATATTTAACTGATGCACTAAGCTCTTCTTTCTGCATTTTGTTTTCCTCATGGTAACTTGCCTCACCAGCAAGCGGAAGTGCGCCCAGTGACATCCCGTGCTTCCTTAATCTGTCACTCATTGGCAGTTTTCTTTGCCTGCATCATGCAGTAACAATTGCATGCTAATTCCATATTATCTAATCTTACAATTTAGGACGTAACTGCCAGCTCATAATCTGTACAGCAGTATCGTCAACACTGCTCAGTCAGTTATTTTCTGGTGAATGTTGGTGACCCAGTAACAGCGTGTTGATTTAGTTACAAAATGTAGGAATCTCTGGAAAGGTCAACACATATTGGCCATCCTTATTGTCTTTGAGAAGAGGTGGTGAGCTGCTTACTGGAATCCCTCAGACTGTTTAATGAAAGTACACCCACAATGCTGGAGTTCCAGCCTTTTTACCAAGAGACAGTGAAGGAATCTGATATACATCCATGACAGGATGGTACAGGAAAGAAACTTGGAGTTGGTATTCCCAGAAGGCTGCCTTGCTCTTCAAAACCATAATGATTACAGAGATAGTAAGAACTGATGATGCTGGATTCACCTGAAACATCAACTTTCCTGCACCTCAGATGCCGCCTGCCCTGCTGTGTTCCACATAATGATTACAGCTTGGGAGAGGTATTGTTTTTTAAAAAAATGCCTTGACAGGCTGCTGTGGTCATCATATATATATGCCACACTGCTGCCTTTACGTAGCAGTGGCGATGAGAATGAATGTTGAAGTTGGTGGAAAGGGTACTGGGCAAGTACAGTGCTTTGTCCTGGATGGTGTCAAATTTCTTGAGTGTTGTTGGAGCTACAATCATCCAGGCAAGTGAGTAGTATTTTATCTCATTCCTGACTTTTGCTATTATTCATCGGATGAGGGTGTCACTAGCTGGCTCAGCATTTATTTCCCATCCCCCTGGTTGCGCCAGAGAAGGTAATGGTGTGCAGGTTCTTTAACCATTGCAGTCCATTTAGTGTATCTATGTAGATGATGCGCAGGGTTTGGAAAGGCCGATGATGAGTCAATTGCTGCATAAATTCCCATCCCCTGCTCCTGTTAAGTGTTCAGTTTCTCAAATAGCATGTCACAGGACTGCAGAGTTTTGATACGATCTAACGTTTGTGGGATCAAGGAGTGTTGTCTGCAGTGTGCTGATTCTGTTGTTTAGTCCTATAGAGCAGCTTTACCAGTTGACATCTCATTTTTAGATATGCTTGTGCTGTTCCTGGCATGCTGTCCTATCACAAAAGGGAATGAAAGCCATCAATGGTGGCTCAGCGGTTAGCACTTCTGCCTCACAGCACCAGGGACCTGGGTTCAATTCCAGCCTCGGGTGGCTGTCTGTGTGGAGTTTGCACATTCTCCCTGTGTCAGCATGGGTTTCCTCCGGGTGCTCCAGTTTCCTCCCACAGTCTAAAGTTGTGCAGGCTAGGTGGAGTGGCCGTGCTAAATTGCCTGTAGTGTTCAGGGATGTGTAGATTAGGTGGGTTATAGGGGCATTGGTCTGGGTGGGATTCTGTGAGGTTCAGTGTGGACTTGTTGGGCACACAGTAGGGATTCTATGATTCAAATGATCTGTACTGGTCTGACTTGTTTTGTGTATCTCAGAACAGTACTCCAGTATGGCCAGTTCATTTTCAAATCTTACTGTGTTTTTAACTTTTTTTTTACCCTCAACAGTTCACAGGGAAGCAAGCTTGTTTCCTGGCTTGGTGATAATGGTAGTAGTGTTAGGGATATGAGACTGTAGATTGTGATGAAATTTAGTTCTGCTGCTGTTGTTGGTCCACAATATGTTAATACTCCCCAGCTGAGCTTCCGGATAATATTGTCTCATTTAACGTGGTGTTAGTCCCACATCATATGATAGGGGTGCCCTGAGAGAGAACATTGGAACCTGTCTCACCAGAGACTGTGTGGTTTCCACTCCTATCATTACTGCCTGAACTGATGTATCCGCAAATAGGTAGAGGACTAAGGTCAAGGTTTTCCTCAGTCTTTGTCTCTCAACATCTGCTGTGTCTTTCGGTGCTTAGCTAGATCATTCAGTGGCACTCTTGCTCATAGATATTTAAGTTCCCACTGGACGTTCTCGACCTTTGTTACAGTCAGCTCAAGGAGGAGTACTGATTCATCAGTTCAGGGAGGGCAGTAGGTGGTTATCAGCACTGTTGATTTCAAATACCATCATCTAATTTTAAGATTTGCAACTTGCGTGGACTGAAATGGTTTTAAAAATTAATGTACTGACATAAAGTTATAACAGCACTCAGCTCTCCACACAGGTTAGCAGACCTTCATGAAATTAATGTGGAATAAACAAAATCATCGGAACTGAAATGAGCATTTTATGAAAAGATATTGAAGGTAGTCCACACAGTCACACATTGAAGGGCCCTTGATTTATTCCTGTATAACAAGTTTCACATATTGGAGATGAAAGGCATCACCTGCAGTGTCAAGGATAACAAGGTGTAGAGCTGGATGAATGCAGCAGGCCAGGCAGCATCAGAGGAACAGGAAAGCTGACGTTTCGGGTCTGGACCCTTCTTCAAAAATGGGGGATGAGACGGTGACTTTGAAATAAATAGAGAGAGGCGGGGAGGCGATGATGGAAGGTGGATAAAGGAGCTGATAGGTGGAGAGAAGACAGACAGGTCAAGGAAGTGGGGATGGAGCCAGTAAAGGTGAGTGTAGGTAGGGAGTTGGGATGAGGGTTAGTCAGTTGAGGGAAGACAGACAGGTCAAGGAGGTGGGGATGAGGCTAGTAGGTAGGAAGTGGGGGTGGGGGTTGGTCAGTGAGGTGGGAGGAGCGGGTAGGTAGGAGAAAAGACAGACAGGTCAAGGAGGCAGGGACAAGCTAGGCTGGTTTTGGGATGCGGTTGGGGGAGGGGAGATTTTGAAGCTTGTGAAGTCCACATTCAGACCATTGGGCTGCAGGGTTCCCAAGCGAAATATGAGGTGCTTGTTCCTGCAGCCTTTGGGTGGCATCGTTGTGGAAGTGGAGGAGGCCTAGGATGGACATGTCATCCAAGGAGTGGGAGGGGGAGTTGAAGTGGTTTGCAACTGAGAGGTGTTGTCGTTTGTCATGAACCGAGCGTAGGTGTTCCACAAAGCGGTCTCCAAGCCTCCGCTTGGTTTCCCCAATGTAGAGGAGGCCACATCGGGAACAACCGATACAGTATACCACATTAGCAGATGTGCAGGTGAACATCTTTTTAATGTGGAAGGTTTTCTTGGGGCCTGGGATGGGGCTGAGTGGGGAGGTGTAGGGACAGGTGTAGCACTTCCTGCAGTTGCAGGGAAAAGTGCCAGGGGTGGTGGGGTGAGTGGGGAGTGTGGAGCGGACAAGGGAGTCACGGAAAGAGCAGTCCCTTCAGAAGGCAGATAAGGATGGGGAGGGAAATACATCCTTGTTAGTGGGGTCAGATTGCAGGTGGCAGAAGTGGCAGAGGATGATGTGTTGAATCCAGAGGTTGGTGGGGTGGTACATGAGGACAAGGGGGATTCTACCTTTGTTGTTATTGCGGGGAGGGGTGTGAGGGATGAGTTGCAGGAAATGTGAGAGATGCGGTCGAGGGCATTTTTGACCACTGTGGAGGGGAAGTTGCGCATTGTCAAGCTTGCAAACAGTGACTTCATACATTGAAATACAGAAACCAGTCTGTATTTCAAGGAACTGCTTTTGGCAGAACAGAAGAAATGGATTTGTGACTGCAGGATTGATAAAAGCTCTCTCTCTCTCTGTCTCTTGGGAGCGACAATTTGGAGAGAAACATCCAAACACAAGGAACTTAAAACAATCTGCAATATTCACTGCTGATGTTGTTGCAAGACACTGCTAACCATTCATGGTCTTGGGTTAAAACCTTAGAACTCATGGACACTCTGGAATACACATTTTTCTTGTTTTGTTGCGCCCCTTCTAATTTTGTGCCATGTGCCTGTATATGTGGGCTTTACGTTGTGGTTTTATTGTTTCTTTCTTGTGGTTAGCAACCAATAAAATTGCTCTTCCTCTCACTTAACAATGAGTTACAATTGGCTCATTAAGGTTTCTGGTGAAACAGTTAAGCATATTTTAATTGGAGAACAGTACAGGACTAGAAGATGAGTTTGAAACATTTTTTTGCAGCCAGTAGTGGTGGATGTAAGCCAAGACAGCTAAGCCCATTCATTTTCTTGCAGGGTGTCTTCGCTAGTGCATTCTGCAGTTCCAACAATGATTAGGTGCAAGAGAGATATTTATTTTCCATTCCTAATCCACAGAGACTGAGTCCAATTGTATCAATTCAAATGCTGCCTGACTAAAGATTGTCCGGCAGAACAAAAAAAGACTGAAGATTAAACCTGCGAGAGCTGGCTCTGTCTGCTTCACTGCTTTCTGTTATTAATTAATGGGTATGTTATCAAAAAAGTGAAGCTTTCTCCAGTCAATTTGTTTTGGGAATGAATATTATACAGTAGAAGTGTTAAAAATCATGTGGTGCACATAGCTGAGTACCATGGCAACTACATGCCATAGCAGAGAAAGGCTCCGTGTCTAATCTGGATTTGATTTTGGATTTGTGCTTGCTTCGCTTGTGGGTGTTACCATTTTTACATCAAGATTCTGGTACTATGTATCCCAGGACTTGTCTTTGCATTTACTTCAAAGTCTGAATCAACTTAAATCAGAAGGCAGCCTCGGGGAGATGAAAATAAATGTGAATGGGTCCTGTAGAAAAGTCTTAATTTGGCAACAACCCTAGAGCTCATCCTGAGAAAATAGCTGCGTAGAAGGGGAGGGGAGAGACTTTGTTCATCATAGTTATTTATCATGGTGGTCTCTGCATTCTGATAAAAGCCACCTGATGGGAGGGGGAAAATTGTAAGTGTGAGCTTTATAGAACTTTAAAAGGAAGCCATGTCCACAAGACTGATGTAATTCCCACTTTTGTTTTAAATTTAAATTGTGCCTTTTTTTTAATTTTCTTCCTCCACACCTCCTCCTTTAAGGAGCTAAATTGACCTTGAATCTTGTTCCCTGGGCCTCTGACATCTCAGACATTCTTCAAAAAGAAATATGGTTTTCCTACAAATACTAGAATAGTGTGTGCCACAAAGTTGTTTATCAGTCATTGAAGACACCAAACCTGACTGTGTCCTTAGAGATGGCATTTCATAATGAACGAAAATCTAAAACCCCAGTGACTCGCCACTGCCTGTTCTGGAGATGTCAAGTTCAGTGACAACCCTTGTTAAAAATGTTCTTGAGATGGACCATGGGTCTTCCTTGAAAATGTTCCTGCTGATGATGACTCCATTCCCTTCTCGTTTGAACTGGTTTGGAAATCTAAAGACCATTTCAAATTGATGCTTCAAACATCCATTTCTGACACACAGACAGCTGGCTCTATCTGCCCTGCTGCTGAAATCATCTGGTGACATTGCATATGGGATTTTAAACATTCCTCACATTTTCTGAAAATTACATAAAGCGTCCTCATTGTCATCTGTATGTGCAGATACATTCCTAATCAGTGGGTGTCTGCTGATTTACCACCCATCGAGAATATGCACTTCATTCATTAAGTCTCAATATCAGATCAAATTTGCAATGTTGTCTGGGTACTCAGGAGGGCACAATTCCATGGCATTCTGTTGGATTATATTGTCAAGGATGAAGTACTGATTGCAGATAGCATATGGAATACATGGCATGGAGCTTTCTTCCCCTTCCAAATAATCATGTTTTTACGACTCTTTTTAAACTTGAGCTGCCTTGTATGGCATGGCCTTGTGGGCTGAGAGGAGCTTGAGACTAGTAGTGGGATTAATTACCCTTCTCAGGGATCTCCTGAGCAGCGTAATCTGCTGTAGCTGATTGCAAACAGCTCACATTACTTCCATCCACACATCAGCTGTGTTCTTGCGAATGTGAGCAGCTCTTGCCTTCTCATTCATTTAAGTCGAGGGGAATTGATTCTACCTTTTTTGCGTGAAGTTGATTTTATTTTCAAACTGCAAAGGATTTGCATTCACGTTGCTAACATTGCAAGGTTGAGAGCTCTGCCTCGTTAATGGTGAAATGCTATCACAGCATTGAAAAGAAAGGGTGAGTACAGGAACAAAGCGATGGGCAAGATAATTAACTCAGCCATTTTGTACATCTCAAACTTGTAATTTTGTTCATGAGAATTGGTTTTGTCAGGCTGGAAAATGTGACTTTTTTTCAGCTTCACATGCACACACAAAACGCAGCTTCTGCATGGCGTCTCTCAAAGGTTTTGTAGCATAGGAATATGTTTTGTGTCAAGGGGACATAGATCTTGGCTATACTTGACTTCACATAAAAGCAAAAGAATTCTTAAAATGTTATACTTTTCTAACTTCGAAGAATGTGATTACATGACTCTCGTTAAATGAATTTATGTTATATTGTGTACCACTAGACCTCTATTCCATTTGTTACCCAGTGCTTATAAGAGATGTACTGGTGAAAAGCTAGTTTATTACTTCTACTTTGTTTAAGCTCACGTAAAGCACAAATACTAGCACAGACCAGCTGTACAGAATGGCCAGCTTCTGTGCTGCAAGTTCAGGATTGTATATAATTTATGGGGAAACGATGGCCTTGTGGTATTATCACTAGACCATTAAACCAGTAACTCAGTTAATGTTCTGGGTTCAAATTCCTCCACAGCAGATAATGGAATTTGAATTCAACAAAAAATATGGAATTAAGGGTCGAATGATGACCATGAAGCCAATGTCGATTATTGGGGAACCACATCTGGTTCACTGATGTCCTTTAGAGAAGGAAGTCTGTCACTTGGTCTGGCTGATATGTGACTTTACACTCACAGCAAAGTGGTTGACTCTTAACTACTCTCTGAGCAGTTAGGGATGGGCAATAAATATTAGCCTAGACAGAGACGTTCACATCTGGTGAGTGCATTGGAAAAGAAAATAATAATTATGAAGGCCTGGATTCAGGTGTCTCTTGACAACTGGGAAAGTCTGAAGACAACATCAGCTGTACTAAAGCATTCCACTTCTCTCAGTTTGAGGCAGTGGGATAGATTCTGCCTCTGTGTAATCGTGGAAAATCATGGGCGATTCTGAGTCAGCAGCCTAATTTACATCTCTCCTGATTTTTATATCCATTGAACTCAAGATCACAGCTCTCTCCAGAACGCTGTGATATTATTTTGGAGACACCTTCACTCTTGTCTCTGATGTAAAGCCAGATGAGAATACTTAGATGAAAATCCCATCCGGTAGCATTAATGAATGATACAAGGTCAGATCATAAAACTTGAACATGGAATGAACTTTTTTTTTGAATATATGATGTAAAGCCAGCTGAGAATACTTAGTAGATATCCCAACTGGAATGAATAATGAATGATGCAAGGGCAGATCATTAAACTTGAACAAAAAGCGAACATTTTCTTTGAAACCAAAAACTTGTTTTAACATAAATAAAATATTGCATATAGGTTCCTGGACTGTCACCAGTAACCGCTTCAAATTTAGAGATATTTTTGTAAAATAAATTAGCTGGCACTCATATTCCTGGCAGCATGATTGCCACCTTAGTGCAGGGTTGACCAGATTTTCACTTGGAGCATGACTAAATCGCAACAAAACACATGGCTCTTACGAAGCGGTAGCTTCCAACATATATGTAACAATAAATCATTCATCATCTTCTTCATCATAAATTACAGTTACTAACAATCCTGGATGCCGCATACTTTTTTTTGCTGGGCCGCAGATGCATTAAAAGCTTGCATGCCTACATAACTGGGCAATGCCAGGTTGATATTCCTAAAGTATCTCTTACAAATAAATAATGTGGATCACAAAATTGTTGGGTCATCACTGCACATTCAAGGTAATCTTTGTCATACACAGTCAATGATTGGCTAACTATAGGCCTGAAGAACTGCCAGTATCAGTTTTGGCATGCTTTAGCCCTCTCCATCATACCTGAGCTGAATGGGTTTCCTCTGATTTTTGCGTGAAACGATTTTGGAAAAAAATTCCAGAATTTATTCTTGCCCAAGGTGATGAAAATTTCACTGATAGCGTAGGCAAAACAGCAAAAGAAACACTTTAAATGACAGCTTCATTCCCTATCCTTGGGCTTTTCAAGAAAGAGTTTCATCATCTGCACTTCTTTTAACAGAAATCAAAGTTAACTAAATTCTGTGGCATGAATCAAATTCCTGGTGGCTGGGAATTCCCAGCAGAGATCTGCTGCAGATGCTGTGCAAATTGTTAATTTCACTCGAGGTAAACTATGGAATATTTGGTTTTGGTCTAGTAAGCAGAAATAAAGAGCTGGGCACTGACATAAGGAAGCAGGGAGAAGGGCACACCCCTATCTACACTAAGCTGAGGTGGAGATGGTCAAGAGCATCAAGTTCCTAGGACTGATGATCACTAACAATCTTTCCTGGACTGCCCACATTGATGTGACAGCCAAGAAGACACAACAACGCCTGTTCTTCCTCAGGAGACTCAGGGAATTCAGCAAGTCCATATTCCCACCAATTTTTGTTGATGCACCATAGAAAGCATTCGATTAGGATGCATCATGGCCTGGTATGGTAACTGCTCCAGCCAAGACTGTAAGAAACTACAGAGAGTTGTGAACATAGCCCAGTCAATCATACAAATCAACCTTCCATCCATTGACTGCATCTATACTACTTGCTGCCTTGACAAGACAGCCAGCATCATCAAAGAGCCCTCCCGTCTCGGTTACAATCTCTTCCAACCTCTTCTGTCAGACAGAAGATACAAAGCAGTGGATTCCTGGGTAGCCTTGGAAGTTGAGATCAGCACTCTGTACTTAGCATCTAAAAACCTGTTGGGTGATTGTGCTGTCTGAGGTTCTACAGTCTGCTCCTTGCTCTAAACATGTGTATGCTACAATGGAGAGAATAAGTGCTAAGACAGCAGAGAGTAAGTGCATGTTTTTTTATACGCCCTTCAGAGAATATGTGTGCAGGACTTAACATTTAGACAAGAAATGGGAGATTTTCCAGTTGGGATGTGTTGGTTAGCCCCGCCTGGCACATTGATGCAAGTGCTTCGAAAGTGCTGTATTGGCTGTTAAGTGTGCCCCGGGCTCATCAAAAGCACTATGTAACAGCAGATCTTTCTTTTATTTTAACCCTCATTGAATTTGCTGCTGTGTCTAGTGTGCATGAGCTCACCCTCCTTGCTGTGACTGGATTCAGAAGCCTGTTAAGGAGGAATGGGGAAGATATTTGTTGCCTTTGAGGGAGTGCGGGATGCATTTTGAAGAGATACAGTCACCTGAATGAAACTTCCTAATTTTGGATGTGATATATTTCATATTTTGTAAAGGTTGCTTGGTCTCTGGCAAATCCTAAGACTAGGATGATAAATGTGGTGGCAGGAAAACTTGCTGGTGCCGAAGTGATGGAACAGAACGTTCAGACTTCCTGTTGGATGACCATTAACATAGCAGTGGTGTTGTTTAGTGAAGTTTGTGGTACTACCCTGTCCATAGCATTATAACATGACTGGAAGGAGGCACAGGAGGAGAATTTGACAAGGTAGCTGAGTGCAATTGCCAGTCCTAAATAGAAGATTCTACGTCTGACCCTGTTTTCTCTTTATTCATTCATGGGATATGGGTATTACATGCCGTTAATTGTCCTTAAATGTAATGGTGATCTGTCTTCATGAACTGCTGCAGTCCTCTTGCAGAATCTAACCTTCCACACTGTCATGCCATATTAGAGTTGATGTGGAAGTCATCAGTGAATGTGCTCACTTCCAGCAAAGCCTGACTTTTCTTCACCCTTCTGTTGTGCATCTTCTTCCTCATAAATTACTAATTAACGGGAGTGTGTCTTGATATAATGGACAACCTTAAATTAGCCAGAATGCCTGGTATGCACTCATTGTGAACAGCTGTTCTCTAACGTAAAAGCTAAAGTTTCAGGTCGGGACCCTTATTCAGAAGGGTCCCGACCTGAAACGTCAGTTTTCCTGCTCCTCTGATGCTGCTTGGCCTGCTGTGTTCCTCCAGCTCCACACTGTGTTATCTCTGACTCCAGCATCTGCAGTTCTTACTATTTCAAATGTAAAACTTTTGTGAGATCTTTCAAATCTACATCTCTGAACAATGCGATTGCAAATGTTCTTCGACTTAACAGCCATGATTTGAGTTATCCAATTGCAAAAGACATCATATACTTGTTTTCCTACCCAGGTCATACCAGAGCCTCATGATCCTTGGCTCCGTACATTTCCCCATCCTCATAATTCTATCAACTGTTAAACATTCCAATGCTAATCCCCAACTAAAGCAATTGAAGAATTGTCACCTTGGGACTCAATTATTTTATCTGGGAAGCAAAATTCTATTGTTTTCTCTGATCTTTTATCAGGTCTCTATTCCATTAGAGGTGTTTATTACAAAAGTGGTACTTATGGACCATTGAATTTTCACATCCATCAACTGATTGTAATATGTGAGACCTTTCATGGACTATAATAGTTTTTAAGGATGAAAAAGCATGGACCTAAATTGGCTGCAGTGGTCACCTGACCACAGATTGAGGGAAGCTTCGTAAGAGCCATGTGGAATAAACAAAGCCGTCAGCATTGAAATCATCCTTCTTCTCTAAAGACATTAGAAGCGGGCAACTGAGTCAGTATCAAAAACATTGCAACTCCTGTTTTATTTAAATGTGTATGATATTTTCACATAATGGAAATGAAGCGCTCACCTGCTGCTTAGCCAGCTCTGAAATACAATAGATCTAAATGAGAGCTCTCCAAATTTCTGACTGGGGATTCTGATCAGGGCTAGGGTGCCAGTTAAGTAGAGTGCCAGGTGGACTACGGTGCCACATGGGTAGGGGATAGGGCGAAAGGTGGGTGTGATGTCAGGTAGGTAAGGGATGTGGTGCCAGGGTGGCAAGTGACAAGGGGACCAAGGGTGTGATGCAGGATGTTTAGGGTTGGTCAGGGTGGGCGGGAGACAGAGGACCCAGCGCAGGCAGGGGAGGGTGGGTGTCTGGTCTTTGGATAGGGTCTGGGTGTCAACAGGGGAAAGAGGGTGGTGGGGACGGGGTTTCTCACATCACAGGGAAACGTTTGCTAAAGAGTCAGATTAGGACCAAAGCAGGGCAAGGGGGCAGCAGGTCCAGAGCAGTGGAAGGGGAAGAAGGGTACCGGGTCTGGAGCATGGTGGGAATGTCAGGTCATGGGGAAGGGACTGTGTTGTCAATGCACAGCCCAGGGGAGGGCAAAGGGAATGCAGTCTGGGCGGGTTGTAATTGAAGGTGTGTGAAGTGAGTACGGGGTCGATTGACTAGTTACTCAGGAGTTACAATCTCTATTTAATAGAGACTTTTCCGAGTAAGTACTGACTTTGTTTTCTCAGGATCCCTCCAAATGTTCTGAGTTAAATAGATACTTTTGAAGGGTTCCAGTCAGACGGGAATTTCCCAGCAGAATTTTCAATTTCCCAATCAAACCCTTTCAAGGCTGCTACAACAGGGATTCCACAGCATTCCAATACTAAGTAAGTGAAAATAAAATTGCCATAGTCCCAGAGGGCTCTCTGAGCAGAGATAACTTGTGGTGAGTTTAACCTGAGGGTCAGCACACCTCAGGCAAAGGGAGAAACTGAGAAGTGATACCTTCACAGTAACTTCAGCTGGTGCAGGGTTTGAACTTGTGCTGTTGGCATCACTCTGTATCATAAACCAGCCATCCAGCTAACTGATCCAACTGACTTCCAGACAGTCCATTAGAGTAATGATTGTCCGGCCAGCAGAAATCTTGGTCTTGCTCATCTGAATTGCTCTCACAGTTGATAGCTCTCCAGCTAGCAAGTGAGATTCCCGTCGCCTCCATTAAATACTGCACACAGGATTCATGATGTCTCATCAAACATTTGTTCATCACTGCAGCCAGTACATGATTACTTCCAATCACATGGAGCATGAAAATGCTTGGATGGCATGGTGGTTCAGTGGCTAGCACTGCTGACTCCCCTCCCCCCAGTACCAGGGACCAAGGGTTCAATTCTACCCTTAGGTGACTGCCTGTATGGGATTTGCATGTCCTCCTTGGGTGTGCTCTGATTTGCTCCATCTGTCCAAAGGTGTGCAGATAGGTAGATTGGCAATGGTATAGTGTCAAGGAATGTGCAGACTAGGTGGGTTAGCTATGGGAAATGTGAGTCTGGGTGTGTTGCTCTTTGGAGGTTTATTATGGATTCATTGAGTTGAATGGCCTGCTTCCACACTGTAGTGATTCAATGAAAATCTACTCAAGGTATTTTGGCCTGCAAGTTGTTTTTTTGAAGAAAGTTGCCATTATATGTTGGATAGTGCTGCGTATTTTTGACTTCCAGTACATTACTGATTAACAACGGCAACGAGAATGTGCATTTATAAAGTGACTTCAAAAAGAATAAAACATGCTGAAGTGTTTTATGAGGGCAAACTTGGTGGAATTAATAAAGCAAACTTTGGCAGCATGTCACAGAGCGATATTAAAGCAGATAATTAAAAGTTTTGGCAGAGGGTCTTTTTTGAGACTCTTAAGGGAGGAGAGCGAGGGAGAGAGAAGAAAAGTTTAAGGAGGCAATTCCAGAGCTTTTGGATCCACGAAGCTGAGGCTGCAACCAATGCCAGTGAAATTAACATTGGGAATGCTCAAGGCCAGAATTGGACGAGTGCAGATATCTCAGAGGGTTGTGGAGCTGGAGTTCATAACATTAAGGGAGGGTTGCAGTCATGGAGTGATTAGAAAAAAAGGATGAGCAGTTTATAAGTTAAGATGTTGCTTAGCAGTGGGGCAGTATAGGTCAAGGGGCACAGAGATTTGGGTCATCTGGACTGGGTGTAATTAAGGACATGACAGCAGGGCTGTTAGTATCCTCAACTTTATAGAGGGTGGAATTCCTTGGTATGTGGTTCAGTGGTTAGCACTGCTGCTTCACAGCGCCAGGGTTCCGGTTCGATTCCACCCTCAGGGGACTTCCTGTGTGGAGTTTGCACATTCTCCCTGTGTCTGCGTAGGTTTCCTCCAGGCACTCCGGTTTCCTCCCACAGTCCAAAGATGTGCAGGTCAGGTGGATTGGCCATGCTAAATTGCCCACAGTATCCAGAGATGTGCATACTACATGGCTAAACCATGGGAAATGTAGGGTTACAGGGATCGGGTAAGGAGGTACATCTGGGTGGGATGCTCTTCAGAGGGTCAGTGTGGACTCAGTGGGCTGAATGGCCTGCTTCCACACTGTAGGGATTCTATGATTCTCTGATTTTTGTATTAATTCTATGCAATGCACATATCCAGCAATTAATCAGTCATAATTACCTTGACAAAATGGTAGAGAGCCGATATTTACACCATTGGTTTGAAAAGGAATTTGCAGAAGCTGGTTTTCCTATGCATGTGCTACCTTGTTCTCACAGTAAGGATATAGGATTTGGAAGCTGTTGCTGTAGGA
Source organism: Ginglymostoma cirratum (assembly GCA_024137785.1). Lineage (NCBI taxonomy): Eukaryota > Metazoa > Chordata > Chondrichthyes > Orectolobiformes > Ginglymostomatidae > Ginglymostoma > Ginglymostoma cirratum. The sequence goes on along the minus strand of JAHRHZ010000025.1, from coordinate 27,832,633 downwards.
ACTTTGGCAGGTTGCTGCATTGTATATTGTAGATGGTACACAATGCTGCCACTTTGCACTGGAGGTGCATTAGATGCCAGTCCAACAGGCGTCTTTGGCCCTGATGATATTCAGCTTCTTGATTGTCCTTGGAACTGCATTTATCTAGGCAAGTAGGGAATATTCCACTGCATTCCTGGTTTATGCCTTGTAGCTGAGGAGATGCTTTGGAGATACAGAAGGTGAGTGATTCGCCACAGATTTCCCAATCCCTGGCTACTCCTGTAAGCACAGTAGTTATGCGGTTTACAATTAAGTTGCTGGATCATGGTAATCCCAGGATGTTGATGGAAGGCCAGCTAGAAATTTGTCAGAATACTTAATTCTAAAAGTAACAAACACATGAATGATGGTGTCAGCAGCCGAGGCAGGGACTGAGTTGGGCAGTGTTATGGAAGTGAAAATGGAAGGGCTTGATGTAGATAAGGATGGATAGTCAGAAGCTCAGGCTCAGATATGACACCCAGTTTGTGGACAGCCCCATTCCATGTCTGACAGTTGTTTCTGTAAAGGCGACCACAAAACAATCATCAGTTGTTGTTAACAACACATTAGGTTCACTAACATCCTTCAAGTGACAAAATTAGGCCAATATGTGACAGCAATGCAGTTGACTGTAAACTGCCCTTTGAAATGGCCTAACAAGCCACTCAAGTTCACGAGCAATTAGATATGGACAATGCAGGTGGACCTTGTCAGTGACACCCACAGCCCATGAAAGAGAACGGTTGTTCTGCCATCATACATAATGTTTTTGCAATGCACATCTTAATAAATGAACTTTTCGACATTTATACCAGTTAAGTGGCTCATTAGGTGCTTGAGAAATCTTACAGGATCATTATCACAGGTGCATCATGTCTAGGCAACAACTTTTTTATCCCCTCTGACGAGGTGTGATTCGCAAGAACTGCATGCTTTGAATTCCTGTGATATTAATAAGTTCTGAAGAAAGATGGGTAGCTTGCTATTCTTTTGTAAAGGTGAAAGCGTAAACCGTGTCCAGGCAGATTACAGGATTTTATTAAGTGTACAGTATTGAACTGAACATTATCCAACACCAACAATATGCACCTTTGTGAAATAAGGATCCCAGTGTTAACAGGGAGGTGGGGAAGATGCAAAGGTACCCCAATGAGGGAAGAAAGTACAGTTAGGACAGGGTCAGTGGGGCTTCCTAATCTATATGGTGTCAGTCATTAAATATTTTCAGGCAGATTCCCTCCAGTGAGTGGTTCATTGCTTAGCCAGGATTTGAGAAGTGGTGAGCAGGCTCCAAATGAACCTTTCCCATCTATTTTTGAGGTGGGGAGAATGGAATGATTCAAAATTGAGACCTAGGGTGGCCAAACAGTTTTAAAATATCATTATTTGTACATTCGTGAAATCAGGATTGCACTTCAAAGAATATTTGCATCATGATTCTTTTAAAGATAAAACCTTGCATTCTGCAGTGCTTTTAACATTGTATGTGCTTCCCAAGACTACCTAAGTAAAGGCACAGCAAATCTTTGCCTTGGTGGCGTTGCTGGCTGATAGAGAAATGATGGCCAGATTCTGGGAGAACTGTCTTGCTCTTCTTCAAATGTTATTTTGGGACCTTTTACCTTCATCTGAGACAGCACGTGGGACTTTGGTGTAAACTCACATCTGAAAGAGAGTACTTCTAGCAGTCTCGATCATGTGCCCAGATCTTTAGTGGAGAGCTTAGATCCAAAGGTCATATGTTGCTAAAGATCTAAAACTGATGCAGTTTATCAAGCCTCAGCTATCAAAATTCAATTGCATTACACCTTTAAGTTGCATCACTCATATGAACTTTTACTGTATGATCCTTCAGTCGATTGTGCACTCATTATAACACATTGATTGTGTACGGTATCCAGTTATATTATCTCTTTCACCTTTGTTATGCTCCTGTCCAGAACGCTAATCAGTTAAAGTATTGTGATGTGGCTAACCTTCAGCTCATGCTGTGAATAATCTTCTGCAAACAGGAATAATCAGTGCCTGTAACTATGCAATAGTTCAAGACTGTTACTGTGAATGTGCCAGGAACCACACAAGGTGAAAGATAATCCAATAAAAGGCTGCTGCTGATCTTCTCTGTTTATTTAATTCTTCTGCTGGGGCCTTTTTTTCATTTCCTTTTCACTGCTTATTGGATAATAACCAGCTAGCAGTAATTTTACAAAGTGATCATTCAGGCGATGGATTCTGTCAATGTAACAAACTGTGAAACCTGAGTGCTTTATGAATGACAAATTCAATAGCTACCTTGAAGTGAGTACAGTAATCGTAGTACACGTTGAATGACAGAAATAATGTAAAAAAATACATGAAACATAGAAGTGTCAAGACCTTTGCAATCCCTGAAATTTCCCATTGAGTTTGAAAACATTCGATATACAAGTATCATAAAATACCCTAAACCCTATAGCAAGCATAAAATACATTGTAATAAGTTAAGCAAGACTAAATAATATACAAATATAAGTATGTTATTATAATACTCTATCTTGAGGTCTTTTACAGTCATCTGAAAAGGCACATAGGGCTTTGGTGTAATCTCTTATCTGAAAGACATCACTTCCAACAGTGCAGCACCTCCTTTAGATTGTAGTCAAGTAACAGCTTAGATTATGTGCCCAAGTTTGTAACAAGGTGCTTGGATACAAAGGCTAATATAATGTCATGATATTTGTGTAACGTAACATAGAGTATGTTAGTCTAATATATATTGATTGTATTTATGTGAGAACTGTATACTGCAAAATCTCTTTTGTTTTAAATGAAACTGTTGATTAAAATACCAGAAGGAAATTCCAGACAAAACTATTAAACACACTGTTATTAAAATAGCCAATAGTAATGTTTAAGCTCTGTTGCATTTCATGTTTTCCTTTCATAAAAACAACCTGGAATTTTAAAAAAACTTGCCTAAAGGTGATTATATAATTATTATTGATTGTCATAAAAACCCATCTGGTTCACTACTGCCCTTCAGAGAACAAAATCTGCCATCCTTACCTGGTATGATCTCCATGCGATTCCACACCCACAGCAATGTGGTTGACTCTGAACTGTCCTCTGGGCAATCAGGGACAAACAGTAAATGCTTACCTAGCCAGAAACACACTTTTACAAGTATTCTTTTTAAAATCTTGTTGAATTATCTTTAGGTAGATCAGTTCTTGAGCTAACTATGAGGATGTCATGTTAATGTTTTTGCTGTTCACTTCTGTTAGATTACCGGTTCTTTAGCTTTTTCCTTGCACCTCTTCACATGCCTTTGAAATACCTTTAAAAATAACAATTAGATAGGTTAAAATTGTATCAGAGATAAAATTGTATCAGAGATAAAAGGGTTTAGGCCCGAAACGTCAAGTTTTCCTGCTCCTATGATGCTGCTTGACCTGCTGTGTTCATCCAGCCCCATGCTTGTTATCTACAATTAGATAGGTCCTGTCTTTCAATCCATTATTATTAATTAACCACATACACCACTACTGTAGACTGTAGGAATATCCCCAGTCATCTCAGAATTGGAAGGCAAGTTTGGGATTTACTGGAAAGGAGACGTTCAGCAAGTTTTGTTGAGATCAGGGATTCACTAACTGTGGGATGAAGGAATCATTGATGCAACAACAGCCCTCTATCATTAAAAACCAAAAGAACTGCAGAAGCTGTAAATCAGGAACAAAAACAAAGTTGCTGGAAAAGCTCAGCAGATCTGGCAGCATCTGTAAAGGAGAAAACAAGGTTAATGTTTCGGGTCCGGTGACCCTTCCTCAGAACCCTCTATCATTGCTCACTCACAAGGTCTCCAGGCATTTACAGATGAGATGCTTCTCTTAACTGTATTCAGAGGGAACCTATTACTTGTCCATTACCAAATGGTTCTTAAATAATTGCACAGTTTGTGCCTCCAATGCTCCATTCAGATGTTTGTTCCTTCTTTTGTGAAGAAAACCTTCCTGTCATCATCCCTGAATTTTTCTTCACCACTTTGAAACTGCATTCTGTGCCATAATCATGGGGCTAAATGTTCTTCTTAGAGGTTCATTGTAAGGGTCAGGAAAATTCCCAACTTTTTACATCTACCTCAAAATGTCTGCGGGATGGAATGGTCATTCACGGGGATGTGGCAAGTTCAGTCTGCACTAAGGCCAGCCAACTATGTGATGAGGTAAGGGACAGCCACGGGGGCTGTTGGATGCTGAAGCAGGGTTGTTAAAGTGCTCACCACACCATCATGGGACATGTATCAGTTATAATGAAATAAGTAAGTCTGTCTGTGCTTCACCCTTCATATCACCAAAGAGTCTGTCTCCATGTCCCAGCCATACCATTTCAGCTCCCCTGCCCCTCCCCCATTCCCCCTCAGTCAGGAAGGCAGAATGAGAATCAGCTTAGAGCCCCAGGCATTAAGAAATTTGTTGAAGTACTGAATCCCAGGGAATAGTTTGCTTGATTGACAGCTCTGGTTAATTGTTTTCTGTTCCCAGTTCACAGTGTTTGTTTACATAAAATTAAGAAGTTTCAGGAGCATGGTAGTTTCTGCTATTGATAATTCAAAAAGTGTGGAGAATTCGCTCTTTTATCATCCACTTAAATGGACTTCTTGTTAATACACTGGAAAGTTATGAGCGACTGTTCTTTTAAAGCTTTTTAATGCATTTTTTAATATTCGTAAATGGGTTCTTCCATAGGTTTTAAGTTGTTGCTAATAGGCTAGCATTTCTTGCCTATTCTACTAAGGAAGGTGGTGACGGCATCTACAGACTTTAAGATGTGGGGATATCCATTGTATGGTTGGAAAGGAAGTTCCAAGATTTTGAGGTGTGACATTGAAGGAGTGGCAATCCTCCAAATCAGGATAATGTGTGCATTCAAGGAGAACTTGTAATTGGTGCCATTGTCACTCTAGATGGGGGAGGTTGTGCATTTGGAAGGTGCTATGGAAAGAGCCATGGAGTTGCTCCAATGCATTGTACATATTGCTGCCTCTATGTGATGATGGTGGATAGGATGTAAATCAATGGGCTGCTATGTTTTCAATGATGTTGAACTTTCAGAGTGCAGTTGGAACCACACCCATCAATACCGACAGAGAATAACTCATCGTAGAAACTGCTGGAAAAGCTCAGCAGGTCTGGCAGCATCTGTGGAGAAAAAGCAGAGTTAATATTTTGGGTTGAGTGATCCTTCCTCAGAACTGATGGTAGCTGGGAAAATGTCGGTTTTTATGCAGCAGATAAAGTGGGGGAGGAGGTAATGAGTAAACAAAATGTGGGGATAGAGCCCAAAGGGAGAGAAGGACAGTTGGACAAAGGAGTGGATAACGATCTGGCTAGGAAGGTGAATAGCTATTAATGGCGACTGTTAATGGCTAAAAATGGGTAGTGTATAATAGCAGACTTTGTGATAATGAGGCCTGGTGTATGGAGGCTCGGGTAAGACATGGGAGAGCTCAAGCCCTAAAATTGTTGAACTCCATATTGAATCCAAAAGGCTGCAGAGTCTCCAAGTGGCAGTGAGGTGTTGTTCTTCCAGCTTGCGCTGAGCTTCGCTGGAGCACTGCAGCGAGCCTGAGGCAGTGATGTTGGCCAGGGAACAGGGTGGCGTGTTGAAGTGACAGGCAACAGGAAGCTCAGGGTCTTTTTTGCAGACAGAACATAGGTGGTCTGCAAAAAACAAAAGAACTGCGGAAGCTGTAAATCAGGAACAAAAACAAAGTTGCTGGAAAAGCTCAGCAGGTCTGGCAGCGCCTGTGAAGAAAAAAATCAGAGTTAATGTTTCGGGTCCGGTGACCCTTCCTCAGGTCTGCAAAGATGGTCACCCAGTCTACGCTTCTGTTCCCCAATGTAGAGGAGACCACATTGTGAGCAGCGAATTCAGCACACTAGATTGTGTGAAATGCAGGTAAAAGCACTGTTTCACCTGGAAGGTATGTTTGGGGCCTTGGATACTGAGGGAGGAAGTAAACAGACAGGTGTTTCACTTTCTGCTGTTGCAGAGGAAGGTGCTGTGAGGCTGTGAGAGGGTATTGGGAGTGAAGGAAGAGTGATCCAGGGTGTCCTAGTTCTGATAAACTGACACTTCTCTAGCTACCATTAGTTCTGAGGAAGAGTCACTCAACCCAAAACATTAACTCTGATTTCTATCCACAAATGCTGCCAGGCCTACTGAATTTCTACAACAATTTCTGTTTTTGTTTCTGATTTACAGCATCTGCAATTCATTCACTTTTTATTTAGTATTTCATCACACTCCTGATTTGTGCCTTGACAATAGTTAACAAGCTTTGAGAGAGGTTAGATTCTCTGTTGCCGGAGAGTACATTGCCTGATAATCACGTGGGATGAATGTTACCTGCCATTTATCAGACCAAGCATAGATGTTGTCCAGATCTTGCTGTATCGGGATGCAAGCGATATTAGTATAAGAAGCTGTGAATGATATGGTGTTTTATGCATTCATTGGGACTGTTTGACCAAAGGGCCATTATGATGGAGACCAATTCTTATCCTTCTCTACATGGATGCACCTTCCTTCAAGGAGTCACTATTGGAGAGAATGCAGCAAAATACATCATTGTTGATTTTACCCATCAACATCAATGGACACTGAATGCAATTCAGCAAACGTCAAGGATTGGAATTTGAACCAGTCCTTTCTGAATCTGTATTAGAATCTAAGAATACCTACAGTTTGGCAAAAGGCCATTCTGTCTAAAGAGTCCATATCGACCATCAGAAGAGCATCCCACCCATACCCAACCCACCCTTGTAACCCTGCATTTCCCATGGCTAATCCACCTAACGTGGACATCCCTGGACACAATGGGCAGTTTAGCACAGCCAATCCACCTGTACAACTTTGGCCTAAGGGAGGAAGTCGGAGCACTCAGAAGAAACCCTCGCAGACACATGGAAAATGTGCAAACTCCATACAGGCATTTACTAAAAGGTAGAATCGAACTCGGGTCCCCACTGCCATGAAGCAGCAGTGCTAACCGCTGTGATACAATGCCTCCCCATGCTCAAGTGTAGCAGCAGCCGCTGCTTTTGCTCTTTGAGGCATCATTTCTTTTTTAAAGCACATATTTCAGTTGGAAGAAATTTGGTTTTATTGTACTTCGCCAATGTCTCTCTTCTGTCCTGAATGAATTGGATAAAATCAAATTTCGGTCGCACTCTTGTTATGATCTGAGCTGATTGTTCTACTGGACAAGTCAGATCCCTGAATGAAAGCTGGCCTGAAAGATTCTTTTTCTTTAGTCAGTTAGCATGGTGCTTAGATACTGAAATAAATTCACAAGGCTGCAGATGTCCTTTAACAATAAAACATAAGTATATTACGAAAAAGAAACAAGACGGATGAACCAAATTATCTACACATATGTAAAACAGTTTGAAATATCTTAATTCAAACACTAAGCACAATTTCACCTCATTTCACAACACTATCTATAACAGAGATTCAAATCCTGTGAAATTATCCTCTGATCTCATCTCCAGGTTTGTACTTAGCAGACTCATTTTTGTTTCTCTACCTTAAACAGTAGAGACAATTTTACAGTTGCTCCAGGTCTAACAGCATTAAACTCCACACTTCTGATGGCCTAAACTATTTCAGTTCAAACGATTGAGGGTTTTTGTCTTAAACTCTTCTGGCTTAGAAACTGAACAAACTAGGCAGAAAGCGTAATGTTATTGCAGTGCTGGTTTCCTCTGAACTGACCTAAAACCTACTGGGAGAGAAAATAAAATCTTGCTTCTGAACTTCACTCTTGATTCTTTTCAACAAAGATTTTGGTGTTTTGTTTTCACATGAACTGTAAAGAAAACGTAATGTTTTACTCTGCTGTCATAAACCAATACGTAAAGATATTTTATTCCTTTTTTTCCAAACATTCTTCCAATCCTTGATCATACTCACATGTCGTCTTAGAACAAGGTCATTTCTGTCACTGTTCCAGAAATATTTTCTGACTTTGAAAACAAAGACCCTCCACAGCACTAACCCATCTCCACTTACTTTTTTCTAGCACTTTAGTTACATAATAATATATTTTGCACATCTTTCATCAGACTATTCATAGTGTATGTAGACAACATCTTTATCAGCTAGATCATTTTATAACATAAAGAGAAGGAGCTAATACAAATTGGGGATGATTGAAAAAATGTAGCTCAAGAATTCTGGACTTATAGCAGTTTTGATGTAAGATATATACGTCATGAAACAATGAAGATGCATATTGCAGACTTGTCATCTCAATATGTAGCATTTAGAAATCCTGATCCAAACACAAACTATCCTTGTTTAACCACATTGTATCTTACAAAATCTGCTGGGTTCATACATATCCTGGTATATATATAAAAAAAGGTAACTTCTAAGATCACCTTGTCAGGTTGTTGTGCATTGTTCACTGATATCAATTATCGCATTTCATAAAATGCTGAATGCGCAGCAAAACTGAGCTTGGAATAAAATCAAGCCCTTAAAATGCCTGGAGGAGGAGCAGTTACTTTTGACTATATCATTAGATTTTAAAAAAAGACTTGTATCTCATGAAGTCCCTAAGTGCTTCACAGCCAATTAAGTAACTTTGAAGTGGAGGCACAACTGTAATCTGGGAAAGGCAAGAAGCCAATTTCTACATAGCAAGGTTCCACAAACACCACCAGCTGATTTGTTTCAGTGATGTTGGCTGAAGGATAAGTATTGGCAACAACCTAAGAAAGAACCACTTGCTCTTTGATATAATACCATGGATTTTTTTCACATTCACTTGAAGATTTTAGTTTTGCAACTGGTTCAAAAGCCAGCATCTACAAAAGATGCAAACACAAAATCTAAATTGACATATCAGTGCCATACCGGCATTTTGTTGGTATGGCATTCATATGTTAATTTAGATTTTGTGTTTGCACCCTGGAGAGGGACTGGTTGTCAAAGGCAAAAAGTCAAAGAAGTGACCCTTGGATCATACTTGAGTGATTATTGTGCTATTGCCGACTTCTCACCGGTACTTTACCAAAGGCATTGACACATTTGATATAACTTGGCCTGCATGCTCATAGATAGAATGGTAAGGTGCAATAACTTCCCTCCAGATGTCAGTCCCATTCTTGAGGATTGCTTATGTTGGAGAAGAGTGATCAACGGGATTGTAAGGATGCAAAGTAAAGTGGGAGATGAAAAGGAAAAGTGATGGTGGAAGTGAAGATTGAAAGTACTATACCGTGGTCTGAATTTTTTGTCTGTGCCTTGGGAAGTACTTACCTTTTAACTGGTACTGTCCTCAGTAATAGGGTGGAGGGCGCAAATTCAACATGAAGAATGATAGAATTCCTACATTCTATTATTCAGTAACAAAGTGTGAAAGCTTAGCCGAACTCATCCTCACCCTCAACAACTTTTCTTTCAATTCCTCCCACTTCCTACACACAAAGGGGGTGGCCATGGGTACCTGCATGGGCCCAAGCTATGCCTGCCTCTTTGTAGGTTACGTGGAACAATCCCTCTTCCGAAGCTACACTGGTCCTATCCCCCATCTCTTCCTCCATTGCATTGATGACTGTTTCGGCGCCGCCTCATGCTCCCACGAGGAGCTCGAACAGTTCATCCACTTCACTAACACCTTCCACCCCAACCTGAAGTTCACCTGGACCACCTCTAATACCTCGCTCTCCTTCCTGGACCTCTCTGTTTCCATCTCTGGCATCCAACTGGAAACCGATATCCATTTTAAGCCTACTGACTCCCACAACTACCTAGAATACACCTCCTCCCACCCACCTTCCTGTAAAAATGCCATCCCTATTCCCAATTCCTTCGCCTCTGCCACATCTGCTCCCCAGATGAGGCATTCCACTCCCAAACATCCCAGATGTCCTCGTTTTTCAAGGACCGCAACTTCCCCTCCACAGTGATCGAAAATGCCCTCGACCGTGTCTCCCGCATTTCCCGCAACTCATCCCCCACACCCCCTACCCGCAATAATAACCAAAACAGAATCCCCCTCGTCCTCACGTACCACCCCACCAACCTCCGAATCCAACGCATCATCCTCTGACATTTCTGCCATCTGCAATCTGACCCCACTACCAAAATCATTTTCCCTCCCCACCCTTATCTGCTTTCCGGAGGGACCACTCTCTCCATGACTCCCTTGTCGGCTCCACACTCTCCCCCAGCCCCACCACCCCTGGCACTTTTCCCTGCAACCGAAGCAAGTGCTACACCTGCCCCTACACCTCCCCCCTCACCCCCATCCCAGGCCCCAAGAAGACCTTCCACGTCAAACAGATGTTCACCTGCACATCTGCTCTTGTGGTATACTGTATCCGCTGTTCCCATTGTGGGGACCGCTTTGCGGAACACCTATGCTCAGTTCGCAACAAACAACTACACCTCCCAGTCGCGAACCATTTCAACTCGCTCCCCCACCCCCCCCCCCCCCCCACCCACTCCTCAGATGACATGTCCATCCTGGGCCTCCTGCATTGCCACAGTGACACCGCCTGAAAGCTGCTGCAGGGACAGCATCTCGTATTTCGCTTGGGAACCCTGCAGCCCAAGGGTATCAATGTAGACTTCACAAGCTTCAAAATCTCCCCTACGCCGACCGCATCCCAAAACCAGCCCAGCTAGTCCCCACCTCCCTAACCATTCCTCCCACCTCAAGCCCCACCCCCATCTCCTACCCACTAACCTCATCCCGCCTCCTTGACCTGTCCATCCTCCCTGGACTGACCTATCCCCCATCTAAATCCCCACCTACATGCACCTTCACTGGCTCTAACCCCGCCTCTTTGACCCGTCTGACTCCTCTCAACCTATCTTCTCCTTTATCCATCTTCTATCCACCTCCCCCTGTCTCCCTATTTATTTCAGAATCCCCTTCCCCTCCCCCATTTCTGAAGAAAGGTCTTGACCTGAAACATCAGCTTTCCTGCTCCTCTGATGCTGCTTGGCCTGCTGTATTCATCCAGCTCCACAACGTTTTATCTAAGGGTGAAACACTGTTGTGTTGTCAAATCCAAACATCAAAGTTATCCTCTGAAATTTATTTGACAGTGTAATGGCAACACAATAAGGAAAATCCTCATGTCTGGAGTGCAATTTCCTTAAAGGTCAGCAAGAAGTAGAAGATTTGACTTCCTACCCAAGTTACAGTACCTATATTGGATATTTGGAAGTGTTGCAGTCCTCAAATCATGCAATTTTTCTTTGATATCCCATAGCATGAGATAAATCCAGCAATCCTCATAGAATAATTTGATTTTTGAAGCTATTAATGGGATATTATTGTTACTTATAGCTTGAGTTCCTTGTGTGATGTAAGGTGTGTGATTTTTGTATATTTTTATTTCATTAGTTTGTATTTTGAACTAGTGGTATGTGGGTTTTGGTTTATGTGTATGAAGTGGTTTAATAATTAACTCCGTGGGTTTTCAGGAGCCATGATTCTTTTAAAAATCCAGTATGAGAGGGAGACACACCTTGGGGTGATAATCAGAATTTATTTGCATTTTTACAAATATGCAGAGAGTTTTGCAAATATACAGACTTAGCATTGTGAAGCATTAGCTTGCTATCATTTTAAAGAATCAGGATTTTTCTTTGTAATGGGGGGGATCTATATTGCTTGGAAAGATTTGTGTTAGTATGCAAAGGCACTGGTCTACATTAGTTATGTGAAACAGCTTGGAACTGTTGGGAAATGGATAGCTCAGTGTAAAGATTTTAGTTACAGAGTTCCAAATCAGAAGTACTCGGTTAGAACCCTGAAGGGATAGTTTAAAGTTGAGAAAGTCTAAGCTTAGTTACAGTGACTCTTCAAGGAAAAGGCTACTGGACTGTCAAGACCAGGAATTGAAAGACAAAAACTAACTTAAACCTGTAAATGTTACAGAGAAAGAAACTGTCTCTAGTGTTTGAGTAGTATGACATGATGTTGTTAAGATAGATGAGATGTACTTTTAGTGTGTATTTTAAAATCGTTCAAATTATGTTATATACAAATAGATCATTCATTCTATTTTACCTGACTTTTGATTGATAAACTTGTGTTTTATTGTTAAAACCAAATCTTCAGCATTTGATGATTGTGGTTTAGTGAAAGACCAACTTATTAAGTTAAAATAAAAGATCTATCAAGCCAGATTTAAAAGCCATTCAGGCCATCACACCTGCTGTTTCATTTAATACAATCATGACAAATTGAATACTTCAGTGCCTTTTACCCATATTATCACCATAAACTTTTATGCCATTGATAAATTATCAATCTCTACTTTAAATATTCACAAAAAACTGAGGTTCCACAGCCCTCTGAGTTATGCATTCCAAAGATTCTCCACCCTCTGTGCAAAAAAAATTTCTCCTCATCTCAGTCCTAAATGGCATCCTCTTTATTATTAATTATGCGCCGGTAATAGACTGTTAAATTTGCTATTCTGTGGGAATTAAATTTATTAATCCTTTCTTCACTTTCACAAGCTGAAACAAGCTTAGGCATATCATTAATGTATTAGTGGAGTGGTTTTCTGCAGTGAAATACTTGCGATTGTCAGATCTGACTTGGAACAAAACCTTTTCAATCCTGAAAGATGAGGATTTTAGTAAATGCAATGATACATATTTCTGCCAAGTTGATATTGTGGGTGGATTACAGTCTTCATTGCTTGGATGAAAATCGCAGGGCACTGCTTTCAACAGAATAAATATCAAGCAGGTTCATATAAAATATGGGCATCCACCCTAACAGAGGACCATCCAGACAACAAAAATAAATGCTGTGTCTCTAAGCAGATATCTTTCATGACACTGCACAAATTACCAAATTGCAACCTGACTCAAAAGATCTGCCTCGTATCCCTGATGGAGTAGGTTATGGATTTGAGCTGCAGTGTAACCCAAGCTGACAGTTCGTTGCATTTCTCAAAGGGTATTGCATTGCAAGAGATGCTCTCCATCTAAGAATATACCACATCAAAGCTCTGTCCACTTGTTCCAGTGGGTGGAGAAAATTCTGACCACAGCATCCACCTTCTGCGTTAGTGTTCACATAACCACAATCAGAGGCTCCATGCACTACAGACCATTATCAGAAATGTCAAATAAGACATTTGGGACCCCCTGAGGTATTATGTTTGATGTCTGCTTGATGTATGGAGGTGTCCCAGCAAGACTGCTCACTAAATGTGGACTCTTGTATCCCATTTCTAGATGTTTGCGTTAAATCTCAAAAATTATCACAGTTGAACATTTTGATGTATTTCTGTTGGTTTTACACTGATACTTTTGTTCTGAAGATTCTGAAAATCTACATTCTTAATTTAAAGAAAACTTCAATTCTGTTTTTGGTTTGCCTTTTACAGATGACAGGGCCAGCTCATCAACACTATCCTGAAGAATAAAGATGGACTCTGGACTGTTTTAACACAATGAAGGGACATAATGGAAGTCGTAGCCAGTCACAGCACTCATCTGGGCACACTTGCCACTGTATGCCTGAGGATTGTGACCCTTCCCATGATTATTTACATCACAGTCAAGACCCTAGGCAATCTTACATGCTTAGTCCGACAGATTCCTGTTCGATGGACCATCACTACTGCATGTCCAGGAGTACCATGCCATCTGAATGTCCTGCAGTATCGATGAGCATGACTGAGCAGATGTCCTCCAGCAGTACATTCCCCAGGATGCACCATAATCCGCAGTATGAGTCTTGCGATGACTGCATGGCTGCGACCCACACTTCAAGCAAGATCAATCGACTACCTGCCAACCTGCTGGACCAGTTTGAGAAGCAGTTGCCTCTCCATCACGATGGCTTCCACACACTTCAGTACCAACGGGCAAGTTCGGCTGAGCAGCGGAGTGAGAGTCCCAGCAGGATACGGCATCTGGTGCACTCTGTGCAGAAGCTTTTTGCCAAGTCTCACTCCCTGGAAGCCCCTTCAAAGGGAAATGTGAACGGTACGAAGATGGAGGGAAGAGGTGGGGAAAGCCATCATCACCATCAGCACCACCACCAGCACCACCATCAATCTAGGTCAACGAAGAGGAGCAAAAGCAAGGAGCGTAAATCTGAATCTAAGCACAGAGCCAAGATCACAGGATGGTGGAGCTCAGATGACAACCTCGACAGTGACAGCAGTTATATGATGGCCACTGGGGCCAGTAGGCACTCTATGGAACAGGCCACCCAATACTGTACAGAACCCATCGAAAGTGCCTGCAGAGATCTGACCCTCAAGAGTTTAAAAAGTAGCAGCGAAGGGAAATGTTCGGCCTGTGCGGCTATGCCAATGTTGACTGATTCACAACACATGAAAAGAAGCATGTGGTCCACCATGACGGTAAACCAGGCCAGAGAGGCCTATCCTAGCTCGGGTCTGGGCCAAGATAAACCTATAATGCTTCAGGACAAGACACAAGAAAGGGCTTACCATTATCTTCAGGTAAGTGTTACGATAGAAATGTCAATGCTTTCAGTAAGCTAGATGAGCAATACATCATTCAAAAGCTTTGCTTTCCAGCTGTACATTTCGCATGTGACTTCTCATAAGTTTGTTCTAATTGTCACAAAATGGGAGAAACACCTGAACCTTTCATGGCTTTTGGAAACTGCCTAGACATGAGTAGCAAATCAGATGCTCCACTTTTTATGTTACTGTGTTCTTTTAAAGTTATCGTTCCTTTCTCAGGACCCTCAGCTCTAGTCCATATTTGAGGTGGGATAACAGCAATTTATGAACGAAAATTCCGATTTGCAAGTGAGCATGCATTTCATTTATTCAAGCGGTTGTATTTCCCTTCGAAATGGAGATCTCATTAGTTAATCACCAGGGATTGAGTTCTCGAAAGACATTTGAAATGCCCATATTGTCTGTGTTGTAAATTTGTAGATTCATTCGGTTATAAAAACCCCTCACCATGTTCTCTAATAGTCCTTCTTTTCTATTGGGTCCAAAAGAGGAAGGCGAACATAGTGAAGTGATGGTGATATCAGTGGACTTGTAATCCATAAGCCCAAGCTAATCTCCTGCAGACACAAGTTCAAATACCACAACAGCTGGTGGAATTTAAATTGAATTAATAAAACCTAGACTGACAAAATGTTATTGAGTTTCTGTGAAAACCCTTCTGGCTTGCTCATGTCCATAAGGGAAGGAAATCTGGCATTCTTATCTGGTCTGTGTGTGATTCCAGACCCACAGCAATGTGGTTAACTCTTAACTACTACCAAAACCGTTCAGTTCAGGGACAGGTAGGCATGAGTGACAAATTCTGGACTTGACAGCAGCCTCCTCATCCTGTAAAATAATAAGTAAATTATTCTGAGACCATTGTGCTTAAACATCATTGAAAGGAGACAAGAAGTGAAAAGGTTTTTATCTTGCACTCACCTCAAAAAGCAGCCTTGAGAAAAGAAACACAAATACATACACCATGAGAAAATGATGCTGGTTAGCTGGGCCGTTATTGGATGGAGATCCACTTGCATATCCAGTGATATCCTTGGATGAAGCAGGAATTATTAACTGTCAATCTTAGTTCTCAGACCTGGCAGGTAAACCCTGCTGGTTAGGGTGATACCATGGGCATGTAACAGAGATTAGCAGTCTCTCTGGCTCCGTTTTTCTACATAAATTAATAATGTGATAATGAACAAAAATAAATTTGCTGGAAAGGCTCAGCAGGTCTGGCAGCATCTGTGAAGGAAAAAGCAGAGTTAACGTTTCGGGTCCAGTGACCCTTCCTCAGAACCCATGATAATGAACATCAGTGCGAGTGTGATGCCGGATATGTAATGAGCAAGGATGGTGGCCTGTGTCAAACAACACATTGTTGATCATTTGCAGCGGATAGCATACTGGTCGTGCTTTAAATCTCAGCACCGTATGGCCAATATTAGTAGTGATTATGCTATTGGACATTAATTAAATAATCCAGATTGTGCTCAGAATTATGCCGGAAAATAATTAAAGAATATGAGTCAAACATGCAATTGCAATGCATTTTTGCATGTGAGAAGCTTCGTATACTCACACACTGACCCTGTTTAATGCAGGCAAATTAATTTGTACATACATTGCGCCTCGGTCACTGGGGAAAAAGGGTCATGGAGACAGCCAATCTCAGCTACATTCCCATGGTATCACCCTGACCTATCGGAGTCTACCTGCCTGGTTTGAGAGTCAAGATTAATGAGTAACTGTTCCTGGTACAGCTTCACCCAACAATGAACTAACCAAACAACATCCTTTTCTCATACTATATAAATTGGTGTCCCCATTTTCAAGTCTGTTTTTCACATCCTACTCCTGAGAAGTGCATGACAAAAATCTTTGCTTTCTTGTCTCCTTTTCGTAATGTTTACGTGCGTACCACAGTGGAGTTTATTATTAACCGATCTGTCATAATCAGATAATGTTTGTAGGAAATTGAAATATTTAATACCAACCCAGAAACATGGCTGGCAAAGTTCTTACACACCAACATCAATATAGTTAAGTAGACTGATGGATATTCATTTAGCTCTGCATATGATCCTTTGCACTGAGGAATTAGATAGATAGCAGGCATGACACAAACCTTAAATGTGTAATTTAAAAATGGCCCATTGACCCCTACAACTTGATAAAGAAAACTATTGATTTAAAATACACTGTAACTGGATTATTTCATTTAATGCTTAACAGTTGCTGCATATATGATGCAAAAACGCTATATTTGATTTACAATTTAAACATTGCATGCATGGTGGTTTGTGCAGTTAAATTGTATTGCATTGACAGCTTAAATTTTGCCTATATCTGTTTAAATATTGCACACGTGCTACTGTGTGCAGTAAATTTATTTTTTATCTTCTCAATGATACACTTGAGAAGCTAAGGAAATTGTTATTTACTTCAAGTATGACCATAGTCACATACAGACCCAGCTTTCTTTAGAAAACATTCTGACTGAATCAACGGAGAGGAGTTATATCCACCAGTGTGGGCACAGAGAAATGAGAAAAGAAATGCTCTTTTCCTGCATAGACTACATGCAAGGCATGTAATAAATGTATGCCTATGTTCCACTTGCATTTACAATGTGTCTTCAATGTAGAAAAACGGCCACAGGCAAGTGTCCCACCAAGAAAGAGGTGTTCAAGGTGACTAAACCTCAGTAAAAGAAGTGGTTGTCAAGGAGAATCTTAAAACAGGATGGAAGGATAGAGAGAATGGTGAGGTAAATGGCAGGGAGATGGACAAGAGGCCAGACCAGAGAACACTGCATGCCGGGGTCTGGAAGATCTTACAGATCTTGACAAAGTCAAGACCAAGGAAGGATTTCAACACAAGGATGCACTGGGTTTGGGGCTGGTAGTCACCTGGTAAGCCAGAAAATTCAGGGGACAAGGTCAAGCTAAACTTGGTGTGATATGGAATTCATTGACATCTAAAAACCAAAAGAACTGCAAGAGCTGTAAATCAGAAACAAAAACAGAAATTGCTGGAAAAGCTCAGCAGATCCAGCAGCCTCTGTGAAGAGAAATCAGAGTTGACGCTTTGGGTCCAGTGACTCTTCCTCAGAACTGATAGTAGCTCAGAAAATGTTGGTTTCTATGCAGAACGTATGGTGAAGGGAGGGGGTAAGGAGTAAATGATAGGTGGGGATAGAGGCCAAAGAGAGAGAAGAGGAGTTGAACCGACAAAGGAGTAGATAATAATCTGTCTAGGAGAGTGAAAAACTGTTAATGGAGACTGTTATTGGCTAACAATGGGTAGTGTGCAATGGCAGACTATGTGATAATTCAATATCAATATCAGTATCGAGTTCAATAATTTTAGGGCCTGAACACTCCCATGTCCTAAACTCCTACCCCTCACACCAGGCCTTGTTATCACACAGAGATAGTAAGAACTGCCGATACTGGAGTTTGAGATAACACAGTGTGGAGCTGGAGGAACACAGCTGACCAAGCAGCATCAGAGAAGCAGGAAAGTTGACATTTCGGGCTGGGACCCTTCTTCAGAAATGGGGGAGGGGTAGGGTGCTCTGAAATAAATAGAGAGAGGAGGGGTAGGGCTGGGGAAGGTAGATAGAGTGGCGATAGGTGAGTGCAGGTAGGCAATGGTGGGGATTGGTCAGTGAGGTGGGAGGAGCGAATAGGTGGGAGAGAAGACGGACAGGTCAAGGAGGCGGGGATGAGAGGGAGGGTTGGTCATGGGATGAGGTCGGGGATGGGGAGATTTTGAAGCTTGTAAAGTCCACATTGAGAC